>NW_021025011.1:3605728-3705135 GCF_004153795.1 Camellia sinensis | reverse complement strand
ATATGAGCATGACCAAGTCTTCTATGCCATAACCAACTATTTTCATTATTAACATATAAACATTTAACATCACTAGCATAGAAATCATTAAGATGAAAAACATAAACATTATCATGGCGATTACCAACGAATAAAGCTTTATGATCATTAGTCCTTTCAATTTGTACAATGTGATTTATCAAAAATAACTCGATTACCTTTATCACATAATTAACTAATACTAAGTAGGTTATGCTTAAGTCCATCAACAAGTAAAACATTTTCAATAGAAGGGTTAGGAGAAATACCGATGCTACCAATATCGATGATTTTTCCTTTCTTGTTGCCTCCAAAAGTAACAAAGCCTCCATCTTTGGATGATAGTGTAGTAAAGAAGGATTTATCTCCGGTCATGTGTCTGGAACATCCACTATCAAGGTACCGCTTCCCTTGTTTAGCTTTGGACTTAAAACAAACCTACAAGATGGCAATCAAGTGTTGGTTTTTGGTACCCATAGTTTCTTGGGTCCTTCTTGGTTAATTTTGTTAGATCCCTTAATAATCCAAATCTTTTTAATTCTCATGTTCATATTCTTTTTGAATGGACAATAAGATATATAATGGCATTTCTTTCTACAATAATGACAAGTAATATTAGGGTGTGTCATGAGAGATGCTTTTTCAAAAATTGTATTGAGATTCTTTTGTTTCTTAATAGGGTCGTATCCAATGCCCGCTTTATTGAAAACACATCTTTGATTTTCAAGAAGCATGTTGAGATTATTTCTACCTTTTACAAAATTTTCAAGTGTTTTTGTTAAATCATCAACATTATTTTTTAAAGCAGTTTTTTCATTAGAGATAGTATCAAAATCATTTTTCAAAATATTTTTTTGTTTCTTTAATTCTTCTACATTAATAGATAAAGATGCAACAGATTTCTTCAACATATTATTTTTGGCACAAACTTTTCTAAATTCATTTGATAGTTCATGGAATGCACTTTCAAGTTCTTCATAAATAGTAGTTATCTCATCTTGAGTAGAGTCTTTATCTTCAAGAGCCATGAGACATAAGTTGGCTACTTCATTTTCAATTTCATCACTTGAACTTTTATCTTCACTTTCTCCCCAAGCTGCTACCATGGCCCTTTTGTTTCCTTTGTAGTCTTTTCTATGATTCTTCAAGTTTGGACAATCTATCTTCATATGTCTAGGATTTTTGCACTCATAGCAAATAATAAGCTCTTTCTTGTTATCTTTGTTGTACTCTTTCTTGAAAGGTCTTCTTCCTCCATAATTGTTTTTCTTGAAGTGCTTTTTGAGATTTCTATTAAACATGGCATAACTTTCATCATCACTGGAGTTTTCATGTTCTTCTTCATTTGATGAGTCGTGGAATGCAATTCCACTTTTCTTTTTGTTTTCAACATCCTCATGTCCTTTCATGGCGATCTCATGAGTCATAAGGGAACGCACAAGCTCATCTAATCCAAGCATGGAGAGATCTTTGGTTTCTATAATGGCGGTGATCTTTGTTTCCCAATTCTTTGGTAAACATCTAAGAATTTTTCTTACCAACTCATTGTTAGTATAAGTTTTGCCAAGAGATTTCAAAGAGTTTATAATTTCAGTAAATCTAATAAACATACTTGAAATAGATTCATCATAGTTCATTTTAAACAATTCATAACTATAAACAAGCATATCAATACGAGATTCCTTTACTTGATTTGTATCTTCATAAGTTACTTCAAGTTTGTCCCAAATTTCTTTTGCCGAATCACAACTTGAAATTCTATTATATTCCTTAGAGTCTAATCCACAAACAATTGTGAGTTTGGCTTTAACATTGGCTTGCAATAATTTATGATCTCTCTCATCACATTCATCTTTAGTTTTAGGTACATTAATATTGTCTACTAATTTGATAAGAATTTTTGGACATTTGGTAACAATAATCCACATGGCATAATTAGTGACTTGTAGGCATAGGGTCGTCTTATCCTTCTAATGACTATAGTTGTTTCCGTCAAACAATAGTGGCCTATTTGTGGCTTGTCCTTCAGCCAAGGTTGCCATGGATCGAAACTCCTAGATGGTTAAATCTAAAACAAGAGTTTAGGCTTTGATACCAATTGTTACCCAAAAGACAACCTAAGAGGGGAGTGAATTAGGTTTTTACAATTAAAATTAATAATACCTTAATAAAAATTATGACTAGCACAATAGATAAATATAATTAATGAAATAAAAATAATTAAAACAAGTGTCTTAACAACTATGTTAGTTAATGATTTTAGTACAGTAAAAATGTGAAATATAGCTATGACAATTTAAAATAAAATAAAGAGATAAGGGAGAGAGAGGCAACCAAATTTATAGTGGTTCGGTTTCAACTCGGCCTACGTCCACTCTTCAAGCTTCACTTTAGATTTTTCACTATCTTCTAGTTTCACAGGAGTGCTAGCAACCTCTTTACAAATGGAGCAATCCTCCACGGATTTTACACAGATTTCACAAGCTCAAACCCTTGCAAATCTTAGGTGATTCACAATCACTCTCAAGATTTCAAGAGCACAGTGTTTGCAACACTTTTACAAGGTGAAATGGTATTTTTGCTTTCAAAGAAAGCTTACAATAAATATATCTCAAAGATAAATATATAAAATGAAACTTTGATTTTTCTGTAAATCTCACATAGGAAAGATCTGCTTAAAGCTATAAGGCTCAGTGTATAATTTCTGAGAAAAGATGTGAGTGATTATAGATCAAAAAATATTTTTAGATTTTTTGTAACTTGTTTACATTAGAGGCTTTGGTATATATAATGAAAATTATAGCCGTTGTATTCATTTGAATTTATAGCCGTTTATAGCCGTTGTAATCATTTGAATTTATAGCCGTTTATAGCCGTTGTACTTCCATCATTACCAATTTGAATATCTTCCACTCCATCATTATAAATTTGAATATCTTCTACTTGAACCTTTAGAATCTTTTGGCTTTTTGAATCTTTATAGTCATTTATAGTCGTTGTACTTCCATCATTACTAATTTGAATATCTTCCACTTGAACCTTTTGAACCTTTTGGCCTGCTGCTGTGCTAGGCTGTTTGAACCTTTGTTTTGGGTTGTTTGAACTCCTAATTTAATCAAATATTAAATACATTCTAACAACATTTAGGATAAATGTTTAGGGTGAGAAATAATGGGACAAAATAAATTTTGATTCTATTTTTCTCTTTCAAATAAATCATCAAAATAAATTTTGAATCTATTTTTCTCTTTCAAATAAATTATCAAAATAAATTTTGATTCAAATATAATTAAATAAATCATCAAAATAAATTTTTAATCTATTTTTCTCTTTCAAATAAATTATCAAAATAAATTTTGATTAAAATATAATTAAATAAATCATCAAAATAAATTTTGAATTTTATTTTTCTCTTTCAAATAAATTAAAACATAATTAAATAAATCATCAAAATTAATAAGTCTAACAAAGAGATTTTAGGAACTTGTAATTCAAAATTTTAGGTGATTTTTTGTTTTTTTTAATCCATAATTACTTTGTCAACCAATAGAATTTTTTTAAATCACAAAAATTAACAATTGTGGGATGAGACTTTGGTACTCTCACAAGTTTTTTCACTAAAAACCCCATATTCCTTATATAATATATATATATAGATAGATAGATAGATAGATAGATAGATAGATAGATATAGATATAGATATGTATAGTGTGATTTATTATAGGAAAAATAGTGAAACATCTCTTTTCAACTTTGGGTAGTAGGAGATGTCTAATATATTTTTTCTTATTAATTAAGATCCCTCAACAATATTATTAAAAAAATTTTAGTTCGTCAGAAAAATTTCTCTGTAAAGAGCTGGGAAGAGAAATTTCTCGCCAACTATTATGAAAAATGTTACATGTCTTTCATATTATAAAATCTTAATATTAAAAATGTTACTAAAAACTCCATTATTATACTTATATATAGTAGTTTATTATCAATAATAACATGATATAAGTATTATTAATTTCCCCCCTCTTTTTATGGCCATTAATTTATTATTTTTCTTGAATGGAAGATCAGTATTCACTAAAACTGGAATTTACCAGTGACGAAACAAAAATGCTAGAGGCCTCAAAAATTTTATCAAAAGTTTTACCAAATATCTCACATGGGTATGGGACCCATATGGGACTCACATTGTGTGGGTCCCACACTCATGTGAGACATTCGATAAAACTTTTAGTAAAATATTTGGAGTTTCTAATATTACTCGAAAAGTATAATTTTGCTAATTCATTTATGAGGTGAGTTAATGAAATCCGTCATTTTTGACTTAAGTTGAAGCTGTAGGGTCTAACTTCTTTAATGTTTCATTAATTCACTTGCGTATGTAAAATTGTTGTTATGAATTTTACCAAATAAAACCTCTTAATTAGTGTAAAATAACAAAGATATATAGGGAGAAGATAAGTGTGTTAAAAGTTAAGTCTATGATGTAAAATTGTGTCTACTAAATAATATTAATTAAAAAAAAAGTAAAGAAAGAGAAATTACAAAATAAAAAAATCAGCTTTTGACTCTTATAATAACATCAATCATGTATTTTAATTTTATTAATTTAAATCATAATTTTTTTTTATTTTTTTCAATTTAAATCATTTGTCTATTTTCACTAAATAAAATCAATAAAAAAATAAGCATTTAACCATTAAATTCAATAAAAAAATATTTAAGACATTTTATATACACTTATATTAAGTTGAATGATTAAAATATTATTGTTTCATTGATTTTACCTAAATTAAAAAATTATGATTCAAATTGATAAAATTTAAAATTCATGATCTATTTTGTTACAAAATCAAATTTTGAGATTTATTTTTTTGTAATTATCCTAAAAAATATTACTTTATCTAAAAAAAAGAAACTAATTAATAACCATATATTTAAAATTAATTATCTTCATTAAAAAGATATATTTGTAATTATTTTAAAAAATATTACTTTATCTAAAAACAAAAAACTAATTAATTACCATATACCTTCATTAAAAAGATATAATACAAATATAGTGCTATAATTAGGTACTAGTAGATTATCTGTAGTGCTGAGAGAGTGAGAGAGACAGGAGAGTAGTAATGATCAAAATCTGAAATGGGTAGAAAGTCCCGCACACGGAGGGTGAGCGTCCGCGACTCCAAAATTGGAATTTTTCCGCTAGCGTGTCGGTTAAGGCCTGCCCTCCTTTATTATATGTACAAAAATTATCCGTAACTTGAAAAATTGAGGTTTGCATGACTCGAATAATATAAAAAATGTTATCTTATTAATAAGAGAATAAAATAAAAATCTTAAAATCATATTGTTTTAATTCCGTAACGATATTGTTATATATATTATTTTGTTTATATTTCTTAATTTGTAAAAATGATTAAACTAAAATCTACTATATAATTAGTAAATCTTAATCATCAAAACCATGTTTAAAGGAAAGTTTATTGCCCTCAATTCAAGCAAATCATAGCTCTAGTACACACACTCTCTCTCTCTCTCTTTCCCCACCACCATATCACCGTCACCACCACCACGACCACCACCTCTCTCTCTCTCTCTCTCCTCTGCTTTTGCCCTAAAATCGCTATTCTCTGAAGCTCTGAAAAAGCAACACTGAGCTCTCTCTCTCTCTATCTCTTGAATGTGACTAGCCATTTGAACAAAGCCACTTCTCTTGCAAGAATTTCTGTTGGGTTTGTTCTTTCTCTCTTTTTGGCCTTTCTCTTTTAAATTCTATGCTCGAATCGTACGCATTCGGCTTCGTTTTTTTAGCTTAATTCAATTCAAAACCAGTGATAAACGTCGTTGAATTGAAGTATCTGCAACTTACGATCAAAGTTATATATATATGTGTGTGTATCTGTGTTTTATGATTGAAACAACTTTTTCAAGCGAGTGATTAGATCTGTGACAGTTTTGGGGAGAGAGAGAGGGAGAGAGATTGCAAGAATCTATTTATTGCTGGTGAGTAGTCTATACTGTTAGGTTTGAATTTGGTCCCTTTTGTTTTGGTCATACGTTACAGTCTGATTAATTACTGCAATCACCTTTTACATGATTTCCTCTATGTTTCCTTATTAGGTTTCTTCATTTATGGCTCTTCAACCTACTTGGGTCTCTCTCTTTTCCCAAAAATCATCCTGAAAGCACAAGCTTTTCTGGTCTGAAACCTTTAATTTTGGGAAGCTTTTCAGGTTTCTTTAGTTTTTTGGAGTGAATTGCACCTTATGTCATCATTTATAAATCAGCTGCTTTGGTTTTCTTGGCCTAGATTATCGCTTCTTTCTGGGTCTTTGCTCTTTAGAAGATTGGGGTTTTAACTGCAAATTTCTCGCATTTGAGGTTGAAAAATCGAGGGTTTTTGTGTGAATCTATATATACACATAGGAGTATCTGGTGAAGGACCTGTTGATGAGTATGAAGAAATATGTTAATTCCCACTCAGGAAGGGGATTTAGTGATAGGAGGTGGGTTCTTCCATTTTTTGCTAGTGTCCTGGTGTCAATTACTCTATTTATGGCTGCTATTTTTGGGTTGTATTCATCTTCCTATGGTGGGGATCAAGTGCAGTTTGACATTATTTCGCTCGATAGACCGGAGGACTCTAGTGGGTTTTTTGTAGAATCAGATTTAAAGAGATCATTGAACACCAGTCGAGTTTTAGATATTGAGGCGCCTAGATTGGCTTATCTGATATCGGGAACAAAGGGAGACAGTCAAAGAATGATGAGGACTTTGCAAGCTGTGTATCATCCAAGAAATCAGTATATTCTACATCTGGATCTTGAGGCTCCACCACGTGAAAGGTTGGATTTGTCAATGTCAGTGAAGAATGATCCAACTTTTCGTGAAGTGGAGAATGTGCGTGTGATGGCGCAGTCAAATTTGGTGACATACAAGGGCCCTACGATGATAGCTTGCACACTTCAGGCAATTGCAATTTTGTTGAAGGAGAGCTTGAATTGGGATTGGTTCATAAACCTCAGTGCTTCAGATTATCCTCTTATGACGCAAGATGGTTAGTGCTGTGGGTTGTTTCTTAATTAGTTCATAATCGTGATTATAATTTTTATCATATATATTTATATATTATATACTTATTACTTGATGTTTTCCATTTTTTTTTTCTTTTCCTGTTATTTACAACTTTAGAGAACAATAATATATGATCTAAGAGCTTCTAGTTTACATAAACTTTTATTTTCCAAATGGCCTATAAATTACGCCGTTTGCTTGGCTGAAATATTAAACATGTCGTGGTCTTGTTCTGTTGGTCACGTATTCAGTTCAAATATTGATTATTACATTATATTGTTCCCATGAGGTTTCCTGATTTAGGATGAAGCTACTTTCGAACTTTTTTTTTTGGCTAGGGGAGGGGCAAAATCTAGGTAAAGGATTTGCTTTGTAGGTAAGGTTGAACCAGTGAGATGATGTTTGAGATTTTGGGTTAAAGATCTTTAAAGAATGTGGCTACAGAACCAGTGCAGGGTGTGAATTGGAGATGCACTTAGGTGAGACATGTCCATCATTTGAAATCATACCCAAAACAATGATGGAGCTAAGTTTTTATAGAGTAGAATGAGGGAACTAAGAAGCTAAATTCTCACCAGATGAGTTAATTTTATCTGGTTTGAACTATCTCTGACACAAAGAAGATGAATTGAGGTTGCTAGTTTGGTTTTTTGGGGCAAAATTGGTTGGTATGTACATTGGGAAAATTGCTCTTGTTGAGGGAGGGTAAATATTTCTATGAAGTTTGCCTAGGGCTTATGGAATGAGCAGTGTGAAATATTTTTTGTACATAAGCATGGAATTGTTTGAAAATATGGAACTCCAATTTTGAAAGGCAGGGGTTCACTGAGTCGACTGTATCCTCCTATCTGTAGCTTGGGGGTGGTATTTGAGGAACTTTCATCAATAATTAGTGAAATCTTCACCCTTTAATATTTGAAGATCCTTCTACATGAAATCTAGAAGGTAAAGGCTAGGGTAGCATCAGAATAATAGAAAAATATATTTCTTCTTGGTCCTATTTTAGTATGGTAGTTAAGAACCACATGTCTTTTATTATTCCTTTCGTTGTTTTTCTGGGTATGCAATATAGATGTCAGTAGTCTATACTGTTAGGTTTGCCCCCCCCCCCCTCAATCATGAATCATAAGATTCACTTTATTTGGCATAATATATAATTTTTATAGGTATATAAAATATACAGAGTGTTTAAAATAAAATAAATATCAATATAATTAAATTGTATATATCTACATATAAAATTATAATAGTTGGACTTAATTCTTATCAAGTCTTATTGAAAATAAGTCTTTTGTAAAATCATCGTTAAAAATATTTTTTTTGTTATGATTTTTTACATATGTCGTTAAAAATTAACAATTAGTAACTTTTTTTGTCATGATTTTTATAAATTGTCGCTAAAATTACAATTAGTGTCCTTTTTTTGTGATGAAATTTTCAAATTGTCACTAAAAGTTATGAATTAGTGACACTTTTTTGTGATATTTTTTTAAACTGTCGCTAAAACTTATAATTAGTGACATTTTTGTGACAATTTTCATATTGTCGCTAAAATTAACAATTAATGACGTTTTTTAATAGTGTTTAATGAAAAATGATATTAATTATCATAGGACCTATTGGATAATATGTCCACTTATTAGGACCTACACGTAAATCCCCCTATAATTAATTGATCCCTTTTTATTTTGCAAAAACAATGCCCTTTCATACATTATGCAAACAAAACTGAACTGCAGATAATAATAGTGAATTGTAGTTCATCTTGCTTCTTGGCTAGAGAATTGGTTGCTTTCAGTGTTGTACAGTTGGGTAGAAAGGAAGGTGGATCCAGATGCGTTTGTTTTCTTCAATTTTTTGGATGGCTTAATTAATTGGTTAGCTGATTAGGGCCTTCCTGTATAGGGATTTTTGTGTGTATTCTTTTGCATCGACTTGATGCTTTTCTAATAAAGTTATTATTATTTATCATAATTATAATAGTGAATTATAGTGAATTGCAATTGAACCATACAATTTACTCCATTTAACATTCAATAATACGAATCAACTAATTTTGCTTGAAACTCATATCAAATTGGATTAATTGAATTGTAAATCGTAAGATTCTAACAACAATAATGTACTGTCGATGAAATAAGCCAAAATCATGTTGATGAGGTCGTAATGGTGTAAGTAGACAATTGTTCTTATCTAAAGCTTTTTTCCCTCTCAATTTTATGATGAAGTGCCATGGTATAAAACTATCGATCTAGAGCATAGGCTGCTTCAACTTTTGGTCTCTTAGGCCTATTTGTATGCATACATCTTGATCCAACTTCTGAGATTCAGACGGTAGTTAGTTTAGGACCTTCAGGTAGACTCTTGCCCATATGACTTGGGTATTTTATGAAGAATTGCTTTTTAATACTAAAAATTCACATTTCTACAACCCTTTGAAAACAGATGTAGAGGTTTTTTAATAAAAGAAAATTAAATAAATAAATAGAGTGAGTTATTATACCCTGTACTTGATGAATAAGATTAGACATTATTTTATTTTACTTAAAGGGGAGGGCCTTGATTTGTTATTTTGTCGTTGGCCACTTATTTTTTGGGTAAAGAAGTAAATCAGGCGGGACTTTAGCATTGAACTTTTCCTGTAGCAATGGCTCTCTTTTGATCTTATCTTGCAGTTCAAAACATATATGATTTCATGAATTTCATGTAGTTCTGTGTTGGTGCTGATGTAGCACCAAGAAGAAGATGAGGACATAGAATTATTAAGAAAAGAAGAATTTGGAGACGGGAAGATGAACAAGAGGAGAGAAAACAGGAGCCAATCCCAAATCAATATCTCAATAATCAATACCTAAAATCATAATCTCATAAAACCACACATAAAAGGCCTATTTATAGGTAGCTTAGGAAGCCCTAATTGAATTTACCAAAAATAAAAGCTACAATAATTAAATCCTAATAGAAAAATAAAACCTAAAATCCAATAAATGTAAAAAAATGACAACATGCCTTTTCAATCCTCATCAGGGGCCTTGAAAAGCAAAACTCCTTATTTGAAAAGTCAATGTAATAGACTTGGGTCATAGTTCGACTAGCTTCTTTAATCCTGAGACAAGGCCTCGTGTTTTGACACATGATGGACTTGTCAAACTATCCAGTCACTTCCATGGTATACTGTATGATAAAGTTTGTGTAGCATTTCTAGTTTTTATGATTTCGAAATATGCATACTTCATAGTTGCATATTTTTGGAAGTATCTCATGTAGTTTCAAGTAATTTAGAAATATGTGTATCTTTCTCTGTTAGATGTTATTGTCTTGTATGTCTTAAATAACAAAGATGTCAGATACATTGTTGTGCTGTGTCATGTATGATGTTGAATACTTTTACCTATTTGGGGCACCCATGAATCATAGCTCTGAACCAATAGAATCAAAGGAGGTTTCCTCTTCCAATGCAGGAACCTCAAAGGTGTATTATAATTTCTACGTTAATGTATCAAAAATGCAGCCAAAGTATATTTCTCTGAAATTAGAGAATGAAGGTTTTTGTTTCTAGTTGTGTGGGGCAGACAAGGTTTATTCCTCACGTACTTGGCAAAGACTATCTAGGGGCAGACAAGGTTTATTCCTCACATACTTAGCAAGGACTATCTACTTCCAAAGTTTGGTTCCCTTTGTTTATTTGTTTGTTTCTTTTCTTTGATTGGAACAGCCTAGATGAGATGCCCTTTCATACCCAATAGCTAGAAGTCTAATAATTGCATATGTAAGTTGTGATAGCTACAACTACTAGCAGGATGCAATGACATACCTTGGGTCTGTTTGATTGTGTGTTTTTGCTTTCTGTTTTCATTTTTATGAAAAATATAGAGAATTGTTTCCAAAATGATCTGTTTTGGGAAAAGTTTCAGAACAACCCACTTTTTTTAGTAAAATAAAACCAAATAATTGTTTTCAAATTTTTTAAAACAGTTTTCACTCAAAAATGTAAATGATATGAGAATGATGTGCATTTTCTGAACTTTTCATTATTTTTGTTTTTGAAAACACGAAAAATGAAAACAAAGAAGAAAGCCACAACCAAACAGGCCCCTTATGTTTCATCAATGGTATGAAATGCATGGAGGCAACTTTCCACGTTAATTACTAGGCCAAAAAAATCACATAAAGCTATGGCAACGAGTAAAATTGAGATTTTGTGATGGCGAAGTCCTTGTTTTTGTCATTCTTTTATACTGGACTTCTTGCATTAACAAGGCAGTTTTAATACCCATTTTATTGCTATTCCAATACAATTCTACAAAAGCCATCCTATTATCATTTAATAATGTTTTGCTTTTGCACATTGATTTAGAAATGAAAGATGTTTGTGTATCTTGGAAATTTCAAGTGGCCAGTATCTTTACTGAAATAGTACCTATAGTGCATTTTGTTGAACTGCATTGAATGGTAGAACTAATGCAATCAGAAATGGTATGTCACTTTGATTTTTTAATTTTATTATATTAAATGATTTATACATATTATCTGGACATGGCATGAGGAAATTTAAGGTATCCAATGATTTGTTATTTTGTAGCATGAGAAGATATCTGATGTGTGTTCTGATTGTGCAGATCTACTGCATGTTTTTTCTAATATGTCCAGGAATCTAAATTTTATAGAACATACACAGATTCGTGGTTGGAAACTGTAAGTAATATAGATATATAGAGTACATATTTGCCTACCACCGTTTCTTTTCTTACAAGTCACAGTAATTTTACTTTTGCAGGAACCAGAGAGCAAAGCCAATCATAATTGATCCAGGCCTATATCTATCAAAAAAATCTGATATTGCTTGGACAACTCAGCGTCGATCACTTCCCACATCATTCAAGTTATTTACTGGTATGTTAATTCAACCAAACAATTATGAGTTGAACTAAATGTGGACTTTCTTGTATAATTATGAGTTGGCCATAGTTGCTTGTTTTTCTTTGATAAGTGTTCAAGTGAGTTTCTGGGAGTTCAACTACCTTGCAATTTGGAATAGAATGACACAGCTTTGGATTTATGATGATACCCGCCTGTCATATCTAAAATTCTATATAAGGATTACGGTAATGTTGGTTTTTAAAATGTTGCTTGGCCGGTTTTCCTAAACCGGCACCGGTTTGAACAGGTAGCTGTTTCAAATCAGGTTATTCAGAAATAAGCCGGTTCTCTATTTAAAACAGGTTCGGTGGTTTATCCAGATCAGAATTTAGAATTTGCTTCACAGCCTAGTTATGTTGTCTTATTCTTGAGCTGAATTAAAAAAAAAATTGTTTCTTCCCTCTTTAGTGGTATTGTTGGACAAGACTTGGATTAGATGATGTCTGTTCGAGTTAAACTTTTCAATTATGGTTTGCTCTATATGTAGGTTCAGCGTGGGTGATGCTAACCCGGTCCTTTGTTGAATACTGTATATGGGGATGGGATAATCTCCCGCGAACTATCCTCATGTATTACACAAATTTCATTTCTTCTCCTGAGGGTTACTTCCATACCGTTATTTGCAACACCGAAGAATTCCGTGAGACTGCAATTGGCCATGATCTCCACTACATTGCTTGGGACAATCCTCCAAAGCAACATCCTCTCTCTTTGACCATTAAGGACTTCGATAAGATGCTCAACAGCACCGCTCCATTTGCTCGGAAATTTGCAAAGGATGATCCAGTTTTAGACAAGATTGATAAAGAGCTTTTAGGCCGCACAAATCGTTTTGCTTCCGGGGCATGGTGTGTTGGGAGGTCAGATGGTGAGGCTGACCCGTGTTCCATACGAGGTGATGATTCATTGTTTAGACCTGGTCCGGGTGCAAAGAGGTTGCAAGAACTAATGGATAACCTTTTGTCTGAAGAGTTCAGAAGCAAGCAATGTTCAGGTCCAACGTGAGATTGTTGGCTTGGTTTTGGACCCAAGTCATTCTGTATTTAGGGCTCGAGAGGTTGCAAGAATCTGTTTGAAAACTGAAAATTTTCCGGGAAAATGGGGTTCGTCAAAGTTCATAGTTAATTAACCCAAGTGTACATTTATGTATTGATAGAGTTACAGTTTTGATGTACAATTGTGGAGTTTTCTTCTTTTTAATCAAATGAACTTTAAAGTCACAAATTTATAGTCCTCCGAATGGTTTTTGCTGAATTTTAGCTGCTTTAAGAATGCTCTGGAATCTGGATTGTGTTTGTGGATTTTCATTTGGAATATTGAGAACTAGAAACAGAGAATTTATTTATTTATAGTTTGAAAAGCTTGCAACTTTAGTCTTTGTTCATGTTTGTTTCTCCACACCAGACCTAGAACTAGTCAGAGTCAGTAGAGATCAGTTTCATGTATCTTTCAGTGATCATCTCTGGTGAAAAGTCGGTGAAATACCCCTTCTCTACATCAAGCCCTTCTTGGGCCGCGACCATTTCAACATGGTTCTGGACCCGATCTGCCCCAACCTGATTTGGCTCCAAGAGCATGCAAGCTATCTCAGTCGACTCCTCACCGTGAACCAGGCCTAGGGTTTGCACAGTTGGGAGCCCACCTCCTCGTGCACTCACCATTTGTGCAATCCGTCTTGTGGCTGAAACATCCGTTGACAAAATGGGCACGTTATATGTGGCAACCCACGAACGGGCTCCAATCATTACGATGCCTCTTGCTCGAGTTACTAGGGTTGGCCCTTCATCGGGTTTCTCTGGAAGAACTTCTGGCATGGCCCATCCAGCCCATTGGTTGCCCATGAAGTTCGGCCGGTAGTAGCCCATCTCACGCCTGATGGTATCCAAAGCCTTCCCGGTTGGGTGTGCAGCAGCATATAGATACACTGGCACTGCAGTGAATCAAAGTAAAGCCAAAAATCAACAACTTAAAATATAAATAAAACTTCAGACAAAAATAGCATGAAAATGTTTAATCTGTTCCCTAATATTTAATCTATCATTTTCAAAAGTCATTATGATGGTTATTTTAAGCTATCATTTTCAACTTAAAATATAAACAAAGCTTCGGACGAAAGATAGCACAAACATGATTAATATATTCCCTAATATTTTATTATAAGCTATCATTTTCAACTTGTTCTTTTGATTTAGAGGGATAATTCTATTTACACACCATAAAAATTTTCAGTACATATCGTTTATATGGTTTGGATATAAATTTATGAACAAAAGACAAATGTTTGGATATAAACTTACAAACAGAAAAAATTGTTCGGGCACGAACAATTGAACGAAATTTATATTTGAATAATCTATTTTTATTCATCATTGTATGTCCGCACATTTACCTTTTGTTTGAAAGTTTATATCTAAACAAAATAAATAATATATACCGAGATTTCTTATAGTGTGCAAATATAATTTCCCAACGACTATAAGTTGTGCAATTTAAATTTACTTTTGTGTCCTGTAAAATCTTTAGGTAATGCCAATATTTTAGTAGTACCGGAGTATGCCAGCTACAATGCAAGGCAATCTCAGAAACAGCTAACACGGTCCAAAATGCACTACATGAATATAGCCTAGAAAAGCCTCCCCTGCAATCTTTGTCAACTAGAATTAATTGATATCCACGCACCTTGGAATCGATTGCCAATGTCTGCTGCCACTGCTTTGGCAAGCCAAGCTGCTTCATCCAACGATGCTCGAGCCAATGGATGGAAAACAATGTCATCCACAACCCCGAGCCGAGGGTGTGCCCCCGAGTGTGATTCAAGGTTTATGGCTCCATAGGCAGCCTCGACCACTGCTAGGACGGTTTGCTGCAAGGGGCTGTAAATGGGGCATCCTGTGCTATCATGAGCTACATATGATACAAGAGTGTACCTGACCCGGTTGTAAGCTCGATCCTCAAACTTGTTAACAATGACGGTTTCTGGGTTGAGCTTAGCTGCCTGTTCAATCAAATCGAGAGCTGCTTTGTTTCGAGATTCTGAGATATAGAGCTTACAGCAAAGTAGCATCGATTGCTTTGTGGTTTTTTTCTTGTCCTTGTGCAAACAAAAGGAAATCAAGAGTAAAAGGCAAGCAAAATTGAAACTTCCGACTACATTTAGATTTAAATGTGCTGCATATTATGACTATATGTGTCACAAATTCCTAATTCACCACTTTACTGTAATTTATTTTGTTTGTTATTAATAATTATAACTCGTAATGTTACGTTATGTTTCAATTTGTATGTTACATATGTTCAATAAAAAAATGTAAATATCATTGTTGTTACTTCAATAAACATACTAAAATCTAGGTATTCATATCTTCAAGTTAAACAAGTGACACAACATATAACTTACGAGTTACAATTACTACACAAAAGTGTTCATGTTCAGTGCATAAATTTAAAATAGAAAAGAGGAGAAAATGAGCAAAAAAAATTTGACTTTTAAATGTAGCAAAAGTCATCACCACTGTTACGTAACGGCGGCAACTGTTATACTTGGGAAATATACTTGTGAAATGTAATTATACTGCTATAGTGGTTGTAACAGGTAGTGGTGAAGACCCATATGGGTAGATGTTTTTTAAGCCTGTTTTCCAGGATTTTAATTTTTTAATTTTTGTACATTTATTTTAGAAAACATTAATTAGGGCCTGTGATTTTTTTTATTATTTTTTTTTATTATTATTTTACAGAATATTACCTAAAAATAGCAGTAAAAAACCAAGCAAAAAAGGCCAATAAAGCAGTACCCATGTAGTTTTAGAACTATTTTTTTAAAAAAAAAAATTATCTGCTTCACCATCAACAACTAATTATTATACAATAATCAAAGAAGTCACATGAATAATGGGAATAGTATCATCAACCAAAGGTGTACCAGCAGTGCAAAGTAATAGGAAGGAAAAAGAGAAGCAAAAACTGGGGGTTATATATAATGATAATCCCATCCCAAGGATAGTTGGGAGAGAGATCAGATAAGCTACTGCATTTCCAAACTTGATTGCCTAAAAGAAAAGAAAGTTTATACTAAATTTCAGTTGATCTAAACCACTTCTTTCTTCAATTGAAGTGAGCAAGAGAGAAATCTTTGTTAGTACACACAAATCACACCTCATCCCTGTCCCTCTTCTCTTCAATTGGGAAACTAATATAAAGGGATCATGCTATTTGAAGAACTCAAAAACAATCAGAGTGTGGTGAATCCATACCTTGGAACTTGGGGTGAAATCCATGATGATCTTTTCCTTTGCTTGAGTTTTGTTTGTTGATTTACCTTTGTTTCAAGGGGGAACTGAAATGAGAGAGATGGATATATCTATTATATATATACACACACATATCTATGTATAAGACACATGGTGTCATAAAGATATGCAGCTGTTGAGTCAGCATTGAAAAAACACACATACAAAATACAAACAAGTGTCCCCACTCAATGGCCACAGACCAAGGATTCTCTAGAGTGATTTTTTCTTAAAATTTTCTAGAGTGTTACATTGTGTGGTTAAATTTACTGGCAAGTCACATCAGAAAAATTGATGTGACTTGCCAATAAATCTCAACCACACAATGTAGCACTCTAAGAAACTTTAGAAAAATTTCACTCTAGAGGATCCTTGGTGATGGCCACAAGCTTCACGTGTCACTATCCATGTGTGTGTGTATATAAGTTTGTAGTGATTGGCATTACCTGCAATTAAACAAAAGAACATAAAAGCAAGCACAAGTTCAACTTACTTTGCTTCTTCTAGGGATGAAGTACTTACTGGTGGGGGTTGGTTTGGAAGAAGGGGGTTCTATAGATGTTTATAAAGGCACATTCCATCACTATTTTGCCTTTGTTGCTTCTGGTTAATGATTTTTTTCCCCATCAATTCAGTGCCAAGTGAATATTGGAGGGTTGCATCTTTCTAAACTTAAATCTTAAGATATTGTATTTTTAAATTGGATATAGGTAAAGCGAACATGAACACGTTTATATATATTACATATTATATAATATTCTTAAATAAAAATGTAATTTATATCATTCATTTATATTAGAAGTTAGAAATGTCTTTTACTAATAAATATAAGTTTCTTGTTCTCCTTTTATTTCCTCAATCAATAAGAGATTAATTACAATGGTGAGAAAAATTATATTAACTTAAACAATTATAATCTAATAACACATAACTATAAAGCCAATAATTACCAAGCTTAATAATTCATCATAAAAAAACCGACAACCACCACCAAGCCTAACACAATCATCGGGATGAAAAAAAAAATAATCATCATCAAGATCAATAAAATAAAATAAAAAATACAATTTTCATAATGGTGAAAAATAATCGACATTTGCCTTTAGCAAGAATTGACCATCTAACCTCCCAAATAGAAATATATAAGAGTAGTCAATTGAACTAACTCCAAGATAGAAGCACCTTTTTCTTCAAACATTATACAAAATTAGATAATTCAAATATCTAAATTAGATATAATATTAAATGCATATCTCACACTCTTACTTTTATCATATTCGATAGATACAAGTGTATTGCAAAAGTGAAAGAGTTCATATTAAAAAAAAAAAAAAATGGAAGAATTCATATGACACAAATCTCTATCCACTTCCATTTATTGAATTATATATAAGAATATCATGAACATAGAAGCATAATTTAATTGCTGTCAATTTAAAAATATAAATGATTAAGAATACATTAACATAAAAATAACAAAGAGATTAAAAACTGAAGATTTTGGCCCGTGCTTCCATATTATGGTAACTAATAATAAATGGTATGAGATAGCCCACAGATGTGGAATAATTGTTAGACCATTCGATTACCTAGGTTAGGTAAGCATGTGCACCTAACACATGTGGCACCATACACCCAGATTTAATTACAATGCTTGGATTTTTAATTACACCTAGGGCTAGCCCACAGATTTAATTACAATGCTTGGATTTTTAACTTCTAAAATTAGGGAGGTAAGAAAAATCGATTAAATTGATTGAATCGGATTAAACCAGTCATATTTGATTGGTTTTTTAATACGAATCGGTCTGTTCGGTTTTGAAAATTATTTTTTTTTGATTTTCGGTTCGATGGCGGTTTTGATATACTATACACCGATTTGCACCGAAACAAACCGAATATATTTACATATAATATATATTAAATATATGATGAATATTTTAACTCTATTTGATAGACTTGTAGTTTAGACTTATGGGATGATAGTTTTAAGTTTTGGTTATGTTTTGATGTCAAGACTTTGGTTCTTAGATTATATTTTTTTTTTCTAATTCTAATTTAGTAAAAGCTTCAAGCCTTAGTATTTATAAATTTTTTTGTTTGTATTTTTGTGAATGGTTGGTTAGATATGGTCAAAATTGTGTACAAATGGCTAATTTAATATTTTTATATAAATTATTTATTATACTACAAATTTAAGAAATGACTCAATTTTAAAAGTACTTAAACCGATTAAACCGCATTGAGCCGAACCATTTGAATCGGTGTGGTTTGGTGCGGTTTGATAAAAAATTCAGTCTGTATTGGTTTTCAATGTAATAAAACTGACATTATCGGTTCGGTGCAAAATTTCACTTAAATACCGATCATCCCGAACCGATTACATCCCTATCTAAAACTGATTTTTTTAATAAACAAAAAGGAAAAAAATTTTAAATTTCATCAACAAATTCCAGATTCAAAAATAATTTAGTCGTGAACATTGATCCTCAACCCCACAAGAAATAAAAAAATAAAAAATAAATAATTGCCACGATTGATAACACAATAATATTGAAGATTTAGGACCCTCTATATTAGTGTGTATATATATTTTTTATGGACTCTTTATGGTGGATCAGTTTTCCTTTGGTTATTCTGAGCTATTTAAAGAGGCAACTCTTTGATTTGAGGCTTTCTTACCCTACTTTTGATGAGGTTTTAATAATGAATTGATGACGAGGCTCCTACATTAGATGGATAGGCTATTTGGAAATTTTTGTAGCTGAAATGTCAACGACTAATTACAATACTTACAGACAAGGAAAAAGACTAGAAACAAACAAATAGATGTTTTTTTTTTTTAATTTTAATTTTAATTTTTTTTGAATAATAAAGAACAAACAATTGATGTGGCCAGAAAGAAAGACCAACATGTTTTCAATAATGTACTGACATGAAAGTTCAACTAAAAAATGAATTTGGATCCTCGGCCACCCTTCTGGGCGGCCGTTCCCAGCAGCCCCCCCAAAACGACGTCGTTTTGGGGGTTTTTTCGTTTTTTTTTAAACTAGTCATATTTGGTTGGTTTTTTAATACGAATCGGTCTGTTCGGTTTTGAAAATTAATTTTTTTTTTATTTTCGGTTCGATGGTGGTTTTGATATACTATACACCGATTTGCACCGAAACAAATCGAATATATTTACATATAATATATATTAAATATATAATGAATATTTTAACTCTATTTGATAGACTTGTGGTTTAGACTTATGAGATGATAGTTTTAAGTTTTGGTTATGTTTTGATGTCAAGACTTTGGTTTTTAGATTATATTTTTTTTTCTAATTCTAATTCAGTAAAAGCTTCAAGCCTTAGTATTTATAAATTTTTTTGTTTGTATTTTTGTGAATGGTTGGTTAGATATGGTCAAAATTGTGTACAAATGGCTAATTTAATATTTTTATATAAATTATTTATTATACTACAAATTTAAGAAATAACTCAATTTTAAAACTACTTAAACCGATTAAACCGCATTAAGCCGAACCATTTGAATCGGTGTGGTTTGGTGCGGTTTGATAAAAAAATTCAGTCTGTATTGGTTTTCAATGTAATAAAACTGACATTATCGGTTCGGTGCAAAATTGCACCTAAATACCGACCATCCCGAACCGATTACATCCCTATCTAAAACTGATTTTTTTAGTAAACAAAAAGGAAAAAAAAATTTAAATTTCATCAACAAATTCCAGATTCAAAAATAATTTAGTCGTGAACATTGATCCTCAACCCCACAAAAAATTAAAAAAATTAAAAAAAAAATGATTGCCACGATTGATAACACAATAATATTGAAGATTTAGGACCCTCTATATTAGTGTGTATATATATTTTTTATGGACTCTTTATGGTGGATCAGTTTTCCTTTGGTTATTCTGAGCTATTTAAAGAGGCAACTCTTTGATTTGAGGCTTTCTTACCCTACTTTTGATGAGGTTTTAATAATGAATTGATGACGAGGCTCCTACATTAGATGGATGGGCTATTTGGAAATTTTTGTAGCTGAAATGTCAACGACTAATTACAATACTTACAGACGAGGAAAAAGACTAGAAACTAGGGCTGAGTAAGGAATCCGTGAAATCCGTAATCCGATCCAGTCCAGTCCAATCCGATAGGTTTGGATTGGTTTTTTGAATCCGTGGTTCGGTTCCGGATTGAATAATTAAAAATCCGTAGTTCACGGATTGGTTCCGGATTGAATCCCACGGTTCCGGATTGGAACCGATCCGGACCGTATACAAATAGTCTATATTTTTATTATACATTCTCCCCCATAGTATCTTTTCTTATTCTATGTAAAATCTAAACTCAAACCTAAAATCGTATAATATCTTCTTTTATTACTTTTGTTTGTTAGTTTTAAGTTTTAATTTGCAATGGTCTAAATACTTATGGTGAAACCAGTTTTCTTATGGTTGTTTAAATTCTAGAACAGTATGTCGTTATTATAGAAAAACATGTTGCTATTATGGAACTAATATAGCGCTATGTTTATATTTTTATGAAATTCAAGTGTTATATATATATTTTTGTTATTTAATTATGTGAATCCGTGGTCCTAAACCGATCCAATCCGTATTTAAATGGATTGGTTCGGATTGGTTCCATGATTTAAACGGATTGGATTGGTTCCAATTTTTTAGGAACCGTAAATAACGGATTGGTCCTGGTTTTATTCCAATCCGGTCCAATCCGGACCATGCTCACCCCTACTAGAAACAAACAAATAGATGTTTTTTTTTTTAATTTTAATTTTAATTTTTTTTGAATAATAAAGAACAAACAATTGATGTGGCCAGAAAGAAACACCAACATGTTTTCAATAATGTACTGACAATGAAAGTTCAACTAAAAAAGATAAAGACTATCTTACTAGGTATAGCCCTATATGGTGTTTTTGTGTTTTGAAAAATGTTTGGGAGCACTAAAAATGGAGCATTAAAAGGGGCACTAATGATGTGGTAGTAGGCCCAGCCCACTTTCTATGCCTTGTTCTTTTTTTTTTTACCATTCTCAATGCATTAGTACTATTAATAATATATTTTTTAATGATCTAAATCATTGTTGTTGTGTTTTATATAATATATATTATGGTAAATTTAATATTTTCACTTTCTCAAGCTCATAATAGGGTTTCAGTCAGGGCCAACCTCCTTTCCCTATAATGAATAATGTTCTCAAGACCTGAGAAAAAAAGAAGAAAAAAAAAAAAAGGGAAGAAATTAATCAATTAAATGTATTGGGTGGAGTAGATGATGTGAAAATGACATTTTCTTTTATGTTGCTAAATAATATCAAGCTTGGCCTTTGATTTGAGTGGAAACCAATCCCAAGCTTAAGTAGTTTGGTTCATGTCAAGACCCAAACCCGCCTTTATAGGTTTAGCGTCATGACCGGTCAGTAATCATAGATTACTTACGGCATCCATTGGAACAAATCAAATTGATATAAATTATGAGGCTTAGTGGAAGCAAATTAAATATAGAAGAAGTCCATCGAGCTATGCATGAATGAAGAGTTCACATTAGCACTGTACATCCATTCCAAAGATAAGTGCATATATTTATATACATAAATACTCAAAAGAAGAAGTTCAGCCACAATCCAAACTTATCAACATGTACAAATTAAAACCCCTATTACCAAAATTTAACCAAGGTTCAAAACAAAAAAGGGGTTTAGACTTCGCTTGGCTCTTCGCGAGACCAAGTTGGCCCCTTCACGAGAGCTTCACAAAAGGCTGACCACGAGGTGACTCCGAGGCAACCTCTATCCTTGATGTTCAACTTGCTCACCTACATATACATACATAAATGGTGAGCTAGTGCCCAATAAGCAATTACAGAATAAAGAGGTTATATGAATGAAGTTCCACAGCAATACAACTATCAATTAAATTAGCCATCATGTCAATCTTTCGCGACGAACAAAACCATTGATCAATAGCATATTCTATACAACTCCAATTTCAATTCAATTCTCAATGTTCCGTGTTATCCCAAGAACAATTCTCATTCAATGACAAATTACGTGGTACATCCAATAAAGTAACAATGTATCAATAGCAATGAGACCTCAAGGGTCAATTAATATATCATATTCAATTATCCAATGGGCCATGGTTTTGTTTTTCTTGGGCAAGGGCCAATTGGCCATGGTATTATATCCCCCAAGCAAGGGCCTATTGAACAATGGGCTATGGTATTAATTTCCCTTAGGCAAGGGCCTCACTAAACGATGCCACGAGTTTACTTTCAAAAATGAACCTCATTCATTAGTAACAAATAGTACTTCAGTAAACTAATCAATCAATCATATATCGATTTGATAACAATAATATTTTTGAAAATAAATATTACTTGAACATATCTTTATAAAGTTATTACTCACAGTGGTTTATGTTGTCACTAAGCCTCGGACGTTTACCTAAACAAAACACATAACAAAAATACAATTGAGACACCAACTCATTTTAATTCAATTCTCTTTATGTGTTATTAGCTTATTCCATGATTATAAGTCCAAATGGTACCTAAGAACACTAGGAGTGGCATGAGGATGCAAATATGCACTTAAAAAGTTGGTAAAATTTTGCTGAAAACAGGGTCTTCGCTCGAGCGCAACTTCCTATGCTCGAGCGGCAGCTCAAAAACAAAGGTGGTCGCTCGAGCGTAACTTCTGTCGCTCTAGCGGTTTGCAAAAGTATTGGTTACATGAAATTCCTGATTGACAGTCGCTCGAGCAGAAGACTGAGAAAAAAGGTCCTCGTTCAAGCGCCACTTTGGTCACTCAAGCAGCTTGTAAAATTTTATAAAACTTCTAGAAGCTTAATTTTCATGCTCGAGTGAAATTTTTCTCACTTGAGCGAATAGTATGAATTCTGAAATTTCCAAAACTGTGTTTGAGTTTCAAGGTTGATATTCAAAGCCTCAAAACTTGTGTTTTTGGAACAAAAACTTGGAAAATCATTACGTAACATGAATATACTTCCAATTTAAAACCATTTGCTCAAAATCATGCTTCAATTGTCCAAGTTCAAGCTTGAATTTCCAAGTTGAAACCATGCATGTTATGGATTGAGCCTCGTTTATGTTAAAACACCACTAGGTGATATGAAATGCATGAATTCATGGATGATCTTCAAGCTCATGCTTCCTAAGCTTCATGCATGTATGAATTTCAAGAAATCTTAGCTCAAAATGAAAGATCAAGCATGCATGTGCATAATTCAACTCAAATTCATCATATCCATTGTAATTCATGCTCAACTTATTCAAATTCAAACAAATGATCCCATAACTCTACGAACTTAGTTTCTAATGACTTGATTCCAAGAATTTGGCTTGAGTTTCATACCTAATGTGTGAATTCAAGTGTTGGACTAGCTCAATTCACCAAAACTCTAGCTATTCACTTTAATCTCCTCTTTCTCTCTCTAAATGTTGAACTCTCCTTCATTCTCTCTCAATTCTCAGCCAAGTGCGTATATATGAGCTCATAAGCTTATTTAGAGCTATTTATAAGGTGTGATTAAGTTAGCTTAATCACTTGTGATTAAGGTCAACTAATTAGGCTTAATTCTAATTAATTCAATCAATTTATTCTAATTATTTTGATCCAAATCAATTTGTAATTAAAGTTACCATAAAATTCTAAATATTCTAATTAACCTATTGGGCTAGTCAATTTCAGTTTCTAAAGTCATCTAAGCTCTCAATTTCTATATCTAAGTTGTCAATTTGAACAGATATTCCATGTAATGACAGATAATCACAAAATTAAGCATATAATCGCATAAATAACACATAATCATGCAATCAGACTTAGTAAACTAGCATTATACACTAGTTCAGAGGTCGGGGTCGTCACAGTCTCTCCTCCTTAGAAAGTTTGGTCCTCCAAACTTAAGTTACCTTCAGATGGAAACAAATGTGGATACCGTTGCCGCATCTCTTCCTCCTTTTCCCAAGTGGCCTCTTTCCTATAATGTTCCTTCCACTCTACTTTCACCATAGGTATAGTTTTGTTTCTCAATTGTTTCACTTGCCGATCAATAATTTGCACAGGCCATTCTTCATACATCATATTCTCATCTAGAGCAATCCGGTGGTGGTCAATCACATGGAACGGGTCTCTAAAATTCCCAGGAAGCATAGATACATGGAAAACATTATGCACTTGTTCTATTCCTGGTGGCAAGGCAATATGATATGCAACAGGACCCAACTTTTCAAGGACCTGAAATGGTCCAATATAGTGAGGAGTTAGTTTTCTCTTTTTGCCAAATCTTACCTGCTCCTTCTTTGGTGTCACCTTGATGAATACATGATCTCCTGCCTCGTATTCTAAGTCCCTTCTTCGCTGATCCGCATAATTTTTCTGTCGGCTTTGTGCAGTTTTGAGCCTTTGTTGAATGATTTTAATCTTTTTGGTTGTCTCTTACACAAGTTTAGTCCCATAAATAGCCTTATCACAAACCTCTGTCCAATAAACTAGCGATCTACCTTTTCTGCCATATAGTGCCTCATATGGTGCCATATCGATACTCGTGTGAAAACTGTTATTATAAGCAAATTCGGCCAATGGCAAATAAGTTTCCTAACTGCCTTGAAAATCCAATACGCACATACGAAGCATGTTTTCTAAGGTTTGAATAGTCCTTTTGGTTTGCCCATCGGTCTGTGGATGAAATGCTGTACTAAATCTCGATTATGTTCCCATTGCATCCTGTAGACTATGCCAAAATCTAGAGACAAATTTAGGATCCCTATCTGATATAATAGACACTAAACTCCATGATAATCTCATCAATGTAGATAGTAGCAAGTCTATATGAAGTAAATAATGTCTTTATAGCAAGAAAGTGAGCAGATTTAGTCAATCTATCAACTATAACCCAAATAAAGTCCATACCTCTAGGTGTCCGAGGTAGGCCGACATCAAAGTCCATGGTGATATGTTCCTATTTCCACTTTGGAATAGGGAGAGATTGAAGTAAACCTGCTGGCTTCTGATGCTCTGCTTTTACTTGCTGGCATTGTAAGCATTTAGAGTTAAAGTCGACAATTTCCTTTTTCATGTTGGGCCACCAATACACTGACTTCAAGTCTTGGTACATTTTAGTGTTTCCTGGATGCATAGAAAACATTAACTTGTGAGTTTCCTCCAAAATTTTCCTTTTTAAATCTGCATAATTCGGAACACACAATCTCCCTTCATATTTCAACACGGAGTTTTCAATTATGAATCCTGGTTTAGGCTTGGTGTCAAGTTCATCACAAATCTTCTTCAAGAACTCATCATTTATTTGTTTCTGCTTAATTTCCTAGATAATAGCAAGCTCGGCAGACATTGCGGCTATCAAGCCATCTTGTTCAAAAGGCACCACTTCAATTTTGAGTTTTTTGAACTCCAGTAGCAGCTCTCTTTGATCTGTGAGTAAACAAGCAAGATTCCCCACACTTTTTCTGCTAAATGCATCTGCCACAATATTGGCTTTGCTTGGGTGATAGTGAATTTGCAAATCATAATCTTTGATTAATTCAAGCCATCGCCTTTGACATATGTTCAACTCCTTCTGTGTGAAAAAGTATTTCAAACTCTTATGATCTGTATACACTTCACATTTGACACCATACAAATAGTGACACCATATCTTTAATGCAAACACCACTGCAGTAAGTTCCAAATCATGTTTAGGGTAGTTCTTTTCATGTGGCCTCAATTGTCGATAGGCATATGCAACCTCCTTGCTATTCTGCATTAAAACACAACCCAAGCCCTTATAAAATGCATCAATAAAGATCATAAAACCTTCGGTACCTAAGGGAATAGTAAGAATGAGAGCTGTAGTCAGTCTTGTCTTCAACTCTTGAAAGGCTATTTCCCTCTGATTCGTCTACTCAAATGGTTCCCTATTTCGAGTCAACTGAGTCAATGGTACAACAACTTTTCAAAAGTCTCTATCAAATCTTCGGTAATACCCTGCCAATCCCATAAAACTACAAACTTTTGATATATTAGTCGGAATAGGCCAATTAATGATTGCTTCAATTTTATGAGGATCAACAGATATGCCATCTTTATTAATGATATGCTCCAAAAATGCAATTTCATCAAGCCAAAATTTACACCTTTTGAATTTCTCATACAATTGTTTTTCTCTAAGTGTTTGAAGAGTTACTCTCAGATGTTGTTCATGTTCATCCTTACTCTTAGAATAAATTAAGACGTCATCAATAAATACAACAACAAAGTCGTCTAGGAAGGGTTTGAAAATTCTATTCATTAAGTCCATAAATGTTGCAGGTGCATTTGTAACACCAAAAGGCATAGCTAAAAATTCATAATGCCCATACCTGGTCCGAAAAGCGGTCTTTTCAATGTTCTCAGTCTTAACCTTCAGTTGATGATACTTCGATCTCAAGTCAATTTTTAAGAATATTTGTGCCCCTTGCAACTGATCAAACTGGTCGCCAATACGTGGCAATGGATATTTATTCTTCACTGTTACCTTATTGAGTTCCTTGTAATCAATACATAGTCGGAGGGTCCCATCTTTCTTTTTTACAAAAAGAACCGGCGCTCTCCATGGTTATGTACTCGGTTTGATAAACCCCTTATCAAGTAATTCTTGCAACTGAGTTTTCAATTCTTTTATTTCAATAGTAGACATGTGGTGGGGAGTTTTAGAAATTGGTTGAGTTCCCAGTATTACATCAATTATAAATTCAATCTCTCTATCAACAAGTTGGCCGGGTAATTCATCTAGAAACATATCAGGAAAATCTTTTACCACTGGTATGTTGTCTAGAGTAATGTCTATAGTTGGTTTAGTTATTACACTACACAAATACCCTTGACAACCCTTATTTATTAGTTTTTGGGCTTTCATGGCAGATATGAGGTACGGTGGTGGAACTATCCATTTTCTCTCAAAATAAAATTCATCTTGTCCGAGAGGTCAGGATATTACTCGTTTCAAGGCACAATCAATAGTTGCATAGTATTTAGCTAGCCAATCTATACCCAAAATAACATCAAAATGTCTTATGTCTAAAGGTATTAAATCAGCATACAAAACAGCATTCCCGAGAAATAATTCACATGCAATGAATACAGTTGAACATAGCATGGATCCTCCCGTAGGTGATGCAACACATAGTATATAGTTCAATGTTTCCATAGGTTTATTCAGAGTTTCAGCAAAAACCATAGAAACAAATGAATGTGTAGACTCTGAGTCTATTAAAACATAAGCAGGTTTACCACAAATGGAGATTGTACTTGACACTACTGCCTTAGTATTTCGAGTATCCCCCAGAATCAGTGCAAAGACTTTTCCCTGCCTCTGTTCATTTCTTGTGGTAGACGGTGTTGTAGTTGGTCTTGTTGTAGGAACTGATCCAATCGAGTTTGTGGCATCTTGGTTACTATTCTGACGCGACTGTGTGCAATCTTTCGCCATATACCCTATCTTTCCACACTGGTAGCAAGCCCCCGTAGTACGATAGCAAACACCTCGATGCTTTTTTTTCCACAAATGGTACAAGTAAGTACTGAGTTGCCATTTTGGGTTAACCCTGAATTGCTGGAATTCCCAGACTTCAACTTCTTATTTGTTGATGGTGTCCTCTCATTAAAATTCTGCCTCCTGCCATTCCATTTGAAGTTCTGTTTACGGTTGGCCACATTTCTTAATGCTATTAGCGCCCTATCAAGCACATCCATGTATGTCGGCAATTTGAGCACGTTGATTTTATCCAAAATTGGATCACGCAAACCTCTCTCAAATTGTCTAGCCTTTTTATAATCTGTACTTACCATGTGAGGTGCAAATTGAGCTAATTCTGTAAACTGAGCCTCATATTCAGCAATTGACTTATTTCTTTGGTTGAGTTCCATGAATTCAGCTGTCTTTCTGTCCCATACACATTGGGGAAAATATTTCTCGTAGAAGATTTCCAGAAAAAGAGCCCAAGTAACATCCTTATTATCATCCTGAACCAACATTCACCAACGCCTTGTATCATCTTCCAATATGAATGTAGCTAGTTGTACCTTTTGGGCTTTGGTACATGGAAACACTTCAAACAATTTTTCAATTTCTAAGACCCAAGTTTCGGTCTTCAATGGTTCAATTCCACCATGAAACACTGATAGCTTCATCTTCTTAAATTCTCTAGTCAAAGTAGTAGTGCAAGTCTCCGGCTGACACCCTGGAGCTGGAGGTGGGGGTAGTGGTTGTTGTTGTTGTTGCCACTGCTGTTGTTGCCTTATGGCTTCAGCCATGTCTTGCATTATTTGCTCTATTCTATCCAATCTTGAGAAGGTTACCTCCTCTAGCTTATCCCCCCCCTTGTCCTTACCATTTTCTATATAAAACTTGTATTATGATAAACACAACAAATAAAATATGTCCAGATGTACATATTCGAAACATATAATCATACAATTTATCTCACTCTAATATTTAATTACACATGAATGAAATCCTGAAGTCTCTTCTAGACTTTCTATAGCTCAATGGACAAGTGAGTGAGATATAACTCGTGCTCTGATACCATTCTGTCAAGACCCAAACCCGTCCCTATGGGTTTAGCGTCATGACCAGCCAATAATCATAGATTACTTACGACCTCCATCGGAACAAATCAAATTGATATAAATTATGTGGCTTAGCAGAATCAAATTAAATATAGAAGAAGTCCATCGAGCTGTGCATAAATGAAGAGTTCACATTAACACTATACATCAATTCCAAAGAGAAGTGCATATATTTATATACATAAATATTCAAAAGAAGAAGTTCAGCCACAATCCAAACTTATCAACATGTACAAATTAAAACCCCTATTACCAAAATTTAACCAAGGTTCAAAATAAAAAGGGGTTTAGACTTCGCTTGACTCTTTGCGAGACCAAGTTGGCCCATTCACGGGAGCTCCACAAAAGGCTGACTACGGGGTGACTCCGAGGCGATCTCTATCCTTGATGTTCAACTTGCTCACCTACATATATATACATAAATAGTGAGCTAGTGCCCAATGAGCAATAGCAGAATAAAGAGGTTATACGAATGAAGTTCCACCCTAGTACAAATACCAATTAAATTAGCCATCATGTGAATCCTTTGCGATGAACAAAACCATTGATCAATAGCATATTCTATACAACTCCGATTTCAATTCAATTCTCAATGTTCCGTGTTATCCCAATAACAATTCTCATTCAATGACAAATTACGTGGTACATCCAATAGAGTAACAATGTATCAATAGCAATGGGACCTCAAGGGTCAATTAATATATCATATTCAATTATCCAATGGGCCACGGTTTTGTTTCCATCGGGCGAGGGCCAATGGACCATTGTATTATATCCCCAAGGCAAGTGCCTACTGAACAATGAGCCATGGTATTAACTTCTCCCAAGCAAGGGCCTATTTAGCAATGGGCCATGGTATTAATTTCCCCCAGGCAAGAGCCTATTTAACAGTGGGCCATGGTATTAATTTCCCCCAAGCAAGGGCCTCACTAAAGGATGCCACGAGTTTACTTTCAAAAATGAACCTCATTCATTAGCAACAAATAGTACTTCAG
Organism: Camellia sinensis; assembly: GCF_004153795.1. Lineage (NCBI taxonomy): Eukaryota > Viridiplantae > Streptophyta > Magnoliopsida > Ericales > Theaceae > Camellia > Camellia sinensis. The sequence goes on along the minus strand of NW_021025011.1, from coordinate 3,675,182 downwards.
TAAACCAATCAATCAATCATATATCGATTTCGATTACAATAACATTTTTGAAAATAAATATTACTTGAACATATCTTTATAAAGTTATTACTCACAGTAGTTTATGTTGTCACTAAGCCTCAGGTGTCCATCTAAACAAACACATAACAGAAATACAATTGAGGCACCAACTCATTTTAATTCAATTCTCTTTATGTGTTACTAGCTTATTCCATGATTATATAAGTCCAAATGGTGCCTAAGAACACTAGGAGTGGCATAAGGATGTAAATATGCACTTAAAAGAGTTGGTAAAATTTTGCTGAAAACAAGGTCTTCGATCGAGCGGTCTGCAAAAGTACTGGTTGCATGAAATTCCCGCTTGACGGTCGCTTGAGCGGAAGACTGAGAAAAAGGGTCCTCGCTCGAGCACCACTTTGGTCGCTCGAGCGGCTTGTAAAATTTTATAAAACTTCTGGAAGCTCGATTTTCATGCTCAAGCTCGATTTTTCTCGCTCGAGCGAACAATACGAATTCTGGAATTTTCAGAACTGTGTTTGAGTTTCAGGTTGATATTCAAAGCCTCAAAACTTGTGTTTTTTGTACAAAAACTTGGAAAATCATTACATAACATGAATATACTTCCAATTTAAAACCATTTGCTCAAAATCATGCTTCAATTGTCCAAGTTCAAGCTTAAATTTCCAAGTTGAAACCATGCATGTTATGGATTAAGCCTCGTTTATGTTAAAACACCACTAAGTGATATGAAATGCATGAATTCATGGATGATCTTCAAGCTCATGCCTCCTAAGCTTCATGTATGTATGAATTTCAAGAAATCTTAGCTCAAAATGAAAGATCAAGCATGCATGTGCAGAATTCAACTCAAATTCATCACATCCATGGTAATTCATGCTCAACTTATTCAAATTCAAACAAATGATCCCATAACTCTATGAACTTAGTTTCTAAATGACTTGATTCCAAGAATTTGGCTTGAGTTTCATACCTAATGTGTGAATTCAAGTGTTGGACTAGCTCAATTCACCAAAACTCTAGCAATTCACTTCAATCTCCTCTTTCTCTCTCTAAATGTTGAACTCTCCCTCATTCTCTCTCAATTCTCAGCCAAGTGTGTATATATGAGCTCATAAGCTTATTTAGAGCTATTTATATGGTGTGATTAAGTTAGCCTAATCACATGATGTGATTAAGGTAAACTAATTAGGCTTAATTCTAAATAATTCAATCAGTTTATTCTAATTATATTGATCCAAATCAATTTTCAATTAAAGTTACAATAAAATTCTAAATATTCTAATTAGCCTATTGGGCTAGTCAATTTCAGTTTCTGAAGTCATCTAAGCTCTCAATTTCTGTATCTAAGTTGTCAATTCGAACAGATATTCTATGTAATCACAGATAATCGCAAAATTAAGCATGTAATCGCATAAATAACACATAATCATGCAATTAGACTTTGTAAACTATCATTATACACTAGTTTGGAGGTTGGGGTCTGTTAGGGAAAATATGATTTCCCACAAATAAATCAATTAATGAGAATAAAAACTAATGCGGAAAAATTAAATCAAAAGTAACACAAGAATTTTGCGTGGTTCTCTCAATGTGAGGTACGTCCACGGGATCGAAATCTGATTCCACTATCAACCAAATAAGTTTCCAAACGATTACAAACGAGACACGAATGGTCTCACAAAATCACCTTTAGGTGAATTCCAAATAATCACAAATAAATAAGAGAAAAGACTTCACAAAATAGATGAATCAAAATCTTCAAAACCAAAGTTGAAGAAGACCTAAAAAAATAACCCAAATAAGCCAAATTCAAACCAGCCACGAACGGAGTAATTTTCAAAGCTTGAACAAATCACTCCACCAAACTTAAATACCACCAAGTTGATTGATCAACTCAAGCATTATCTCACTGACCAAAAATTATTCGGTTGCCGCTAGATATGCCGAGAAAAGACAAAACAATATTTATATATGGTTAATTCTAGAGTTTGTTTTATCAAAACCCTAGCTGTAATCAAATTAGATTGGGTCTCCACAAATTAGATATAATATATAAAAATATATTATACTTAAACCAAACCAAATGAAAATTCTTTAAGAAACTAATTGGGTTCCAAACTCTACTAAGGATATATACCCAACACGGTCATCACAGTTCTTGTAGAAGGATGATTGCATGGTGCTTAATGAGTAAAGTTTGGGACCAAATTGAAAAATCAGAGAACTCTAGAAGTTGGCATTGAATTTCTAGTTGAGCTTTTAATCCCAAGTAACTCAATATGCTCCACATATAGTATTCTACTTACAGTCAACAAACATGGCCTTATTGAAACTTCTGCTACGCGGCAATATTCTGTTGCCTTTCTTGATTCAGTGCCTTCATTCACTATAATAATGCAAACCTGTAATACAAAAAATTGTGTTCCTAATGATGAAAATGGAAGAGTGTGAAAAAATAATAATAATAATAATGATAATGAATGAGCTTGAAAATATTCTTGAAAAACAAAAAATGTAACTTGCAATATTCATATCCTTGGATATCAACTGTGCAACTATAAAACAAAAGAAGTTCTATTTTACTAAACATTCTCCATATCTGGGCAGATTTAGATCCTAAACTGACTTCAGAGATAGCTTTGTTGTTCTACTAAAAATCTTTTGGAAAGACTGTCTACTGTTGGGATTGAAAGAGTTCTGAATTGCTAACATTTACTATTTCATCACAGATCATATAAAAGCAGTCCAAGTAAGATTGTAAAACATCCAATCTACCTCACAGATGTCACTTGAGATCATGAAAAATTAGATATTGCATGGATGAGGAAAGCAAGTAAGATTAATACTGTGTTTGGTTGGAGGATTTGGAGAAGGATTTGGAAAGAGAAATAGAAAAGGTAGGTGAAATGTGAATAAAATATATCTATATTTCACCTAGTTTCACACACCTTTTCCCTTTCCCTTTCCAAATCCCTCCTCAAATCCCCCAACCAAACACAACATAAAAGATTCGAAATTCACCTCTCACCAGAATAAAAATCTTCGGAAAGATTACTTGAGTAACAATGGCTTCTCTAATCTCATACCCCATTCTCGTCTGATTGAATAAAGTGTTCTGCACTCTTCTTGGCTGCTCCAAAGATGAACGTCAGGGCTGCATGCTCACTATGTTTAATGTCATTAGCAATACAAAAGGGTAAATTGTAAAAGAAAAGAAAAAAATTGTAACCCATTTGATTTGGCACAAAACAGAGATGTAAGTAAGAAACTTTAAAAGAACACTTTGGAATTGAACTTATCTAAAGTTAAGCTGTGTTGCATCCACAAAAGACTAAACACAACTTGATGCATTTGCAAAATTACAAACATAACTAATTCATTTTTTATTTTTATTATTATTTTTTGTGTAATTCAATTTTTATTAAAAAACAAAGAAAACTAATTCAAATTATATTCAAACTCACTCCAATCAACCAACAAAACCAAATCAAGAAATTTTAAATATCTTGTGAAAATTACTATAATCCTCTGTTTTACTGAATGCTCACCTGAACAAAGGCAGACACTTGTATTAAGATCAACTGAACTAATGTCTTTTCTTTTTTTTTTCTTTTTTTTTTTTTTATAAAATTTTGTCTTGTCTCTACATATGCGAAACCATCTACTTCTCAAAAAGGTATAAAGAGAGGTGCCCCTCTTAATGTCCAACAGTTTCCCAACTGTCAAACAGAGTGTTGTTTTGAAAAATATGTTAAAAATTATTATTTTTTGACTTTTAATGATGTAAAACCCTAATCCTTCGCCGATTTGGAAACGGTGATTGAGACCTCCATCAATTCACTTTTTTTTTTTTTTTTTCTTTTTTTTTTTTTTTTTTCTTTTTTTTTTTTGTACTTACGAATAAAATAAATAAATTGATATATTTTTCAAAAATATTCACTGTCTTCAATATTTCAAGTTGTTTATTCAGAAGAAATATATATAAAAAAATCTACGTATAAGCTTATTTTTTTATGAAAAATGCTTGGAAACACTAAAAAAAGAGAATTAGGAGAGCACTAATGACGTGGTAATAGACCCCGCCCACTTTTTATGTTTTTTTTTTCATTTTTAATACATTAGTACTATTAATGATGTATTTTTTAGTGATCTGAATCATTGTTTTTTTTTATTATATTTGCTTACGTCCCGACACAATTAATAAATCTTCCAAGTATTTATTATAATGAAGATGTTATTATATATCTTCGGTTGGCAATTGAGTAAGAAATGAAATTATGTATAATAATTGAGACATTCTATGCTCGTAATTATGATTTTTATGATATTTAGTTATGAATTTTGAAATATTAGTTATGATTTATGATTTAAGATCTCTAGTTTTGTACTTTATGTGATATTTAGTCATTATTTTTTTTTTCTCATTGTTGACTCTATAGAATTGAATTATGACATTTGTGATAATCAATATTACAAATATAATAACTTGCATATGGTATGACACCGGTGTGTATCATAACATTATTCATAGGGGCATTTTTTCATAAATTCTTTTTCACTTACTTAGAGCAATTTCAGTCACACTTTTTACTTTTCACTAGTTAAAGTATAAAAAAAGTACACTCTTTATTTTACTTAATTACTTTAGTTATTGTGTTCTCCAATCACACTCTTTATTTTAGCTAATTATTTAAACTAACTTAATTAATTTTTAAAATAAAAAAATACTAATGGTTGATATTTTACTAATATAAATTTGCAATAATAATACATTTGCCCATACAAACATACAAAACCTGTAGAATGAGGAGAAAAAAATACAAAATACAAAATACAAAATACAAACTAAGTTATTCCGTAATTCATCAAACAGAATTGAAAGAACATATCAAATTGCTACATACACACACACACACATATATATAATATATAAAATCCCAAAATCCCAAATCCAAGATATAAATATACAAAAATCTAAAATATATACATACATAATTGTTTAGAAAGCCTCTAGGGCTCTTCAATTGTAACCACAAAAAAAATAGGATGGTAAAATAACTAGCCCAATAGCTAGCTTATTGGAGCTCAAAATTAGACTTACATTGGCTAAAATGCCTAACAAGCCTTGTTTAACTATCCCCTTGGAGATGCTCTTCGGTTCAATTTATTCCACATTATTTTTTTAGGTTCTAATGAGTATTACGGGTGACATAGTTGTCAAAATACCCTTAATAATATTCACATTTATAGTGTAAATGTTCCGTGATGTGAATGTTCACATCATTAATATGAATATTTATATTGTCAAATAGGAATGTTCACATCACTAAATTGTTAACCGTTTAAAAAATATTTGTAAGAGTAAAAATGTCTAAAAAATACCTTAAATATAATAATTAGAATTTGGTAGATCAAATATCTAAATAATAGAATTTATTAGAATATAAGAATATTTTATGAACTAATTGAGATACAAATATTTGAAAAATGGTTTTCTAATAAATTTCTCTTATCCATGTGATTATTATTATTATTATTATTATTATTATTATTTTATTTTGTAATTTTATTTACTTTGGGCTATATTTTTTTTATCCATGTGATTATTATTATTATTATTATTATTATTATTATTATTTTATTTTGTAATTTTATTTACTTTGGGCTATGAGTTGTTTATGGTTAGAAGGCCTCCTTCAATTTGAAATCTATGAAGAATAGATGGGCTGCCTAAATATACCAATTTATAGATCAGTGATGTTAGGGATTAGAAAACTTTCTCAAAAAAATATTCAAAAATGCATTGAAAATTCATTTCAAGCGTCGGTTCATTATATAAGAAATAAATGTAAACTATTCAATCAGTTTTTATATATTAAGACCTTTTGTATTGTGGACCAACACAATTTGAATTCTGGGTGATTTTTTGAAGTTTTTTTTTTTTTTTTGGGGGGGGGGGAAATGTTAGTTGATAGTTGTTACTTCTTTTCAATAAATTTGTTTGATTTTTATAATAAATTTATATACATATAATTAAATTATTAAAAAAAATCAATCAGTATGTTTGGTTTTAGTTTTTTGAATTTAATTTTTTTAAAAATGAGTTTTTTGTTTTTCGTATTTTTTTTGTTTTTAGTGAATATTTTTTAAATTTTAAGTAATTTTTTTTACTTTTTTAGATGTACTTTACTTAGATATATCTAAATATCTTACTTAGATGTATCTAAATAGTAAAATATTTGTGAAAAAATATTTTAAAAAATTAATAAATACACAAAAATATAAAAAATGTAATGAATTTTCGTTTTTTTTTGTTTTTTTTGGTATTTAGTGTATTTTTTTAAATTTTTTTTTACAAATATTATACTTTTTTAAGTGTATTTATGTTAAGTGTGTTTAAAAATTAAAAATAATACTTAAAATATTAAAAAAATTCATTAAAAATATTAAAATACAAAAAATAAAAAATAGATTTTTTTGAAAATTGTTTTCTGAAAACTGGAACCAAACAAGCTGAATAATTTCACAGGCAGAGAATCAATCATTAAAGTAGCAAAATATACCTACCAAATTCTAGGAGGATTTGGGGTGATTGTTGTGCTGAGGGCATAATAGTCATTGTTGTGCAGTCAAATGGGTTCATTTCAAGGTTCATTTTGATAATTCAAATCATTCACATTTTAGAGTATATCGAACAGAACATACCTGTAAAAAATTAAATTATCAGATATCGTTAATCCTTTCATCTACTCATATTTATATTTATAAAAATAAATAATTATTATGATTTAAAGTATTTAAATGAATAACCATCACAGATTATTTCACTAAATTACTTAGTTATGTGCTTGTAGACTTTTGCACAAAATTATTTAAAGTGTATACCCATCTCAAGTGAAAATAATAGCAAATAATGACATGTCTAATGGGTTCATCATAGTGACATGCAAATTCTTAATATTTTTTTGATAATTTAATTGTGCATTTAAACTTATTTTTATATAACAAAATAACATGTATGTATATTTTTAATATTTTTTTGATAATTTAATTGCATATGTAAATTTATTTTTATATAACAAAAGGACAAAAAAAAAGATATATACTTTTGGTTGTTTTGGGCCTTTGACTAATAGTTAAATTTTGATTTTTAACTTATTTTGGATCAAATCATCTTTTTACATGTTTTTTTCAAAAACAAAAAAATCAAAAAAATAACTTTTAACCAATTTCCTAAAATAAACTTTTTTTGTGTGGGGTTTATGAAATCAAGCCTAAAATCATAAGTTTCATAACTTTTCCTTTCATATTAATATTTAAAAAGAATAATGCCATGTCATGCTTTCATGCACCCTCCGTTTGAAAGTTTCATTGCATGTGTTCAAGCCTCCTTCGTATTCTTTGGTTTGAAATGTATTAAATAAGTGTATTTTTTGACTTTTTATAAAAAGATATGTAAAAAAGTAGAGAAGAGATGTTGATTGATGTGACCCACAAAAGATAAAAAGATGAACTAAAATAGGTTATGCCAACATCTTTTTCTTCTCCTCCCACAAGGTGCACGTGACCTTACTTAATCTTCTTCTAAAATCAATTATACTTTTTTTCAAATAAATAAATACAAATTAGATCAATTTTCCTTTCACTAAATGACTACGGCAAAGGATCCTCTGTCCCCAAATAACTCTGTCTCCCTATTTCAAATCACTCACAACTATTGGATGTCTTGAGATTTTCACATTTTAAGATTCTCATATGATTTAATGATTGTGAGTGATTTGGGACAGAGGGATATGATTATTTAGGGACAGAGAATCCTTGCTGAATGATTACAATCTTGCCAAAAAAGTTACTACAATCTTGGATTGCTTAAATTTCTGTCTACTTTCCTTTCTTCTCCTTTTCGTGGTCTCTGCTTCAACTTGAATCAACTACAAAAGCTTTTGATCTCTCTCTCTCTCATATGCATAACATGACATGCATGTTATACTCTAAAACTTCCTTATGCCTTAAAAAACGCAGTCACTTTAGAAAGTTGACTAGAAATTTTTAATCTATTTGTAGTATTAGAGTGTGGTGCTTTCCACAAACTATATATGTTCTCTTTTCTTCTTATTTGGGTTTAAAAGATTTAGAGCCAGCTACAATATGGAATTGGTATAATCTCTGATACATGGTAACTTCAACAAATGAAAAGAAAGTACTATTAGAGTAGTAAAAAGTTCACATTGTTATACATTGTATGTTGTACCAAATTTAGCATAAGATTTAATGAATTATACCTTCACAAACTTTTTTTCTCCCAAAATTACTTATTTTGATATTAAGAAAGTAAATAATAAAAATATATAATTTGTTTGTGTAGCATTTTTTTTTTAATTATTTTTAATGTAAATAAATTACACTTTTACCCATAAATTTTAGTCCATAAACTATTACTTGTTTCTCAGTTTGATCCAATTTACAATGATTGTCAAGATTATTTGACACAAAATCCCACATTGCACAAGACAATCCAAAACCTACTCAAACTCGATCCATGCCCAAGTAATATACATTGGGTTTCAACTATAGGGATCTGGGTAGGGAAGGAAGATGTAGAGGTTAGAGGTAGAGGAGTTTGGTCATAGAGGAATGAGGAGGGAGAAGATAGGCAACATATAAATGAAGGAAATGGGGAGATTGATGAGGGATGGGGCAAACCGGTTGGGTTGTGGGTTTTGGCTTTGTGAGTCGGGTTTGGGTTGGATTGGATTTAGTTAGCTTTGGGTTTTGATTTCTTAGTTTTTAAATATCAAAATTATTGTAACAGAAGTTGACAATTGAATTTGGATTAAAGTGTAACACGAGATTAATATAATTAAAAAATGAAAGTGAGACAGAAAATCTTTTGTTTAGGGACCCAAAATGATATAAAATAAAATAAAAAAAACCCTATTCTTTAGAGGTGAAACTGTAATTTACCTTAAAATTAATATTACAATATTGAAAAATAGAAGGGAAAAAAAAAAGCAAAAGGAGACGAAAGTGACCAGAATGGGCGCTGGACACAATTTCCCATGCATCTTCAACCTTGTTATCTCCGCCACTACAAGTTCTCTCTCTCTCCCTTAATATATGCGTAATGCGTGTGTATATAGAAAGAGGGAGAGAGAAGCAAGAGCAGTTTGAAGGTCCTTTTTGGATGAGAAGCAACACAAAAGCTGTGATATATAACACATACATAGTATATAACAAAAGAGAGAGAAAGAGCACCATTTCTTTCTTTCTTGTGACCCATTTCGACTTGCCTACTAGAGAGAGAGAGAGAGAGATGAAGGGGGGAACAATGAAGGGACACAGTAGCAGTAGTAGTGGGAACAGAGGGAGGCAATACATGTTGATACTGCTTTTGGCATTTGGGGCTGCAATATTTGGAGTGATGCTTCTTCACAAGCTTCGTGAGAGGCGTATTTTCAGCCTCCTCCTCAAACAGCAAGACCGTGACCTCTACTCTCTTCACCTCCTCTTGCAGGTCCTCTCTCTCTCTCTCTCTCTCTCTCTCTCTCTCATGGTTGTATTGCATTATATGTATTTTATAATCAGGGCTATTTTCTTAGTTTTAACACTTCCGGGGAAACTACCTATCTATATATTCTGAGTTCAGACTAATCTACTTTGCATACTCCAATGCAAGATTACAATCATATCAATAGTTGTAATTTTATTTTTTTTTTTTTTAAAAAATTTAAACTAATAATGAGACGAAATAGCTTTCACTGCAACTACCATGCTTGTCCTCATGGGATGTTTGTAACTTACAATTACAGTAATGCAAATGAATCACAAAAGATGCTGCTTTTATAGGGTTCGAGCCATAAACTCGGATGTCTCAAGTTTTGCCTTCTTTAAAAATTTGTGTAAAATTTTTTATTTTTCCAAGTGGTCTAGTCTAAAAGGATCTAAGGATCTAAAGAAATGAAATAAAATAAGAAATTGAACCTTTTCTTTTCTTTTCTTTTTTAATATTTTGGATACAGACTAAATTTTTTAAATCCCTATCATAAACTGGATTTTGGGTGATGCAATTTTCAACTACCAAGTTCTACGGAAACTTGTTCAACTGCTAGATCATTTGCTCTTTTTGTATTTCTGTTTGATGTGCTGAAAATGCAAGTGCAAATTTTAAAATCAATAACACATTACAACAGATAAATTCCTCATTATAGGTTTGAATAAATAAAAAAAGTTCACAATGTGATTCCAATTGATAACTTCAAAAAATTTAACTCCCTTACAAGCACAAATCCAATTTTCTCATTGAAAGTGTTTGGTTGCCTAGAAAATCCATATTATCCAAAACAAAAGAAAATAAGTAAGACCTCTACTTCACATGTTATAATATAATTCACATCAAAATGGAAATGATTACCATCTACATTCACTTACCCGGTCCCAAACCAATTATATATTTCAATAAACAGCATTCAAGTTGTATATTCCGAAACCAAGTCCTGTGATTTGTAATCTCTACAAGTTAGAAAAAACATGTTAATATAATCTTCATCTTTTTTTCTGGTGCAGAAGGAAAGAGACTATAACATTGAAGCAAAAAAGAAAACTGAAGAGATGAAAGCACAGATATACTCGCTCGACAGTAGGATACTTGAGATGCAGTCTACAATTTCTTCCCTAAAAGACGAACAAAGAAACATGGAGTCATCACTCGAAGAGAAGCAGAACGAGATCAAGTTGCTGCAAGAAAAAGAGATAGAAACAGGCAAAGAAGATCCTCAAGTAATAGCTCTAACAGAAACGTTGAAGCAGAAGGAAGCTGAAATTGAGGGTTTAAAGCACCGTCTTGAATATCCTATCAAAGTCTGGTCAGTCAGTACAGATGACCCATCGAATCCTGCTGTAAATTTAACAGAAACAGCAAGTATGACGTGGAGGGGCAAAAATGAAGAAGGTGGGATGAAAGAAGTAAGTGGGGGTTTCCATGAATCAACCAGATATAGAGCTTTTGAAAATTCCAATAGAGGTGTTGATGAAAGCCTAAATGAATACACCGTTTATAGAGATGGTGATGGTTCAACAAGACACGAAGATAGAAGAGAAGATAGTGTGGGATTCGCTGATACAGGGGAGACAACTGGTGAACATTCACAGAAGTTGGAGAATTCTGAAAAGAGTGCCAATGAGGATTCTCGAGATGGTCTTGGCATTAAAGAAGAAACAAAAAATGCTAATGTAACCGAGGCAATTGTTAGCCATGGTGATGTGTTGAAAACTAAAAGTGAAGATGGTGATACTGAAGTGATGGATGGTAAAGAACATGGACTAGCTCAGATTGAGGAGAGGGAAAACCTTGATTCACAAGGTGGTGAAAATCAGCAACTCGGGATGAATTCTAGAGGTGGAATAAAGATGGAAATGCCAGATGACTTGCAGGCTGGTGCAGGTTATAGAGCGAGGGGAAAACATGGTTATGCGAGTAAGCCGAAGGAGAAGAGATGGAGAATACTTGCTAGAAAAAGGAGGAATGAGATAGAGAGAGGAAGATGTAAGCAAGCGAAGTAGGCGGTTTCATAAAGATGCATTGCAAAACGAAAGATACAAGACACTTAGAGATAATGAACTGCAGAAATTGGACAGACACCGAGGTAATCATAGCTGGAAGAATGTCGGAATTAATTCCCTGAAACCTCAGAATTCCGAAGACTGCAGAAATTGGACAGACACCGAGGTAATCATAGCTGGAAGAATGTCGGAATTAATTCCCTGAAACCTCAGAATTCCGAAGATGTGGAAAATGAGAGTGGCAATGGCCGGAATACTGACACAAATCAACAAATTGAGAATGAGCAGGAGATGGTTGTTCCAGATGACGTGCGAACAAACAGAACTGTTGACAGTGAGGCTAATGAAAATCAACAAATTGAGAAAGCGCAGGAGGTGGTTGTTCCAGATGACATGCGAACGAACAAAACTGTTGACAGTGAGGCCAATGAGAAGAAATCAGATGAACTCGGGCAATCGGAGGAACATACTGGTGGTGTCAAACAAGTAGAGACAAGGGATGGTGATAGAGTAGATCAAAATTCTGAAAAAGTGAAAGTTGCAGAAACTCAAGAAGCAGAGACAGATTTGAGGAAATCCAGACCCAAGTTGGAAGAAGATAGAGAGGAAAGTGGGGGAGAAACAGATGAGACTGAGTTTTAGCTAACATAAAGAAATCTTAGAAGTGCTTTGCCTAGTGTAAGAGTTGTAAGAAAACCTGCATGTTTGTTACTAGAGCAGTTTACAAGTTTATTTTGCTCATCATGTTCAAAACAATTCTCTATCGCTCTCTCTCTCAAAAAATGAAAAGCAAATACCTTGTTCTATTAACTAAATAGTATCATGTCTGATTGAAGAAATAAAAATTCATGTCCACCTATGCATTTTAGAAATACACAAAGCAGCAAATTAAGCTAATACTCCAGAAAACAACATTAACTGCCTTTCAATATTCTGTGGAGTACAGTTAGGAAATTCGAGGGCAGCTCATTATTAAAACATGTAATGTAAGGTACACATCAGATTATCAATATGCTCTATAGAAAGTAGAAAAGAGCTGTTTTTACTCACAAGCCACAGCAATGTAACTGATGTCCGAAAATCCATACCCATCATATCCAGAAGTCATTGACATAAATTGGCCAAAAAGAAAAAACTATCTTCAAACGAAGATGTCTGATCAAAGGAGATTGGAAAACCAAGCAAACACATTATTGAGAGAAAGCTTCTGTGACAGTGACTTTAAAATCCCAATACTAATGTGATGCTTCCACCAATTTCTGCAAATAGATGAGAATGAGTCAGTAGAAGCTAAACATTATGATGATTGCAGTATGTTTTTCCTACAAGGTAATTGGACATTAGCCATGAAAGTGGGTGAACAAATAGGTTGCTAAACTTAATAGGACAACCCCAAAACATCTAGCTGGCTCATTTTTTACCACTTATCACCAGATAAAATTATTCATCAATTTTGTCAGCTCTCTGTTAGATGATCAAGCGTCCAGAGGGTCCAATCCAATCAAACCATAATGAGATTGCTATAATTGAACCCCAAAGTGAAGCATAAATGCCAAAGCAAGCATTACCAAGTCACAAGCACATTATTACAGATACAGAGGGAAGACTGTGACTAAAGACCATGACTACATTTCCCCTGATCAAGAGAGATATTTTGTTCGAAAAACCATTATAATCAATAATTACAAAGCATCCAATTAGACGCTTCCCCAATATTTAAGAAAGAAAAATTCCAACAATTGAAAAGCTAGGTAAAATCAGTGTCATGTATACATTCACAACAGTCTAGTTGCAAGAAACTGCACCAAAAAAAGGTGCGAGTACATGTTTGTGTAATCTGTACGGATGGCCAGGTATCATCCCAACTAAACAAATCATGCAATTAACTGCATTTAGTTCTAAATGGGAGATTTAGCCAAGTAGAATGGTGCTATAGCAATCAGGCTGTAGACCAGCAGCTTGTGTTGTCTAAAGCACTTTAGCTGAACACGTGGCAGATTTACAGTTGTGTTGATCTAACCTATGAAATTTATAAACTACAAGCCATTTGAATGGGTATTTTGGAACAACCGGATACTTACACTTAATAAAGAATCATTACAACAGTCTAATTCATATGAGCATCACCTTGTAAAACGTTTTTTTAGGAGAGAATCATTAATGGTGGTTTTCTAACAACCCTTTGCAATAACCACCAAGTGAAATATGAAACTTGCTAGAAAAAATAAGGTAAACCAAGTGGCCTCTTTACGATATGGTGCACATGCATCCTAAATAAAATGAGTCATTCCAACTTCTGATTTGGTATGCCATGAGCTGAATGCAAAATCAGGTTATTTTTCCACAGTTCTTAATCATATTTTTTATTCAAAGAAGTGTTGAAGCTTCAATGTGGAAACCCCACTGATGGATTAACCTCACTTATACGACTGATAAATATCCGTTGTTTATGTGGAATAGTATGGAAGGAGAAAAGAGGTACAGAGTGGAGACCCCACTAGACTACATAATTTCTGTGAAAAAATGGACTAGTGCCACAGTCCCAGATTCCTGTGTGGACAATTTTGAGAGTTCGTTTGTAGCAAGTTGTGGTTGTGTTCATAATACAGACAAACAAGAAAAAAAATTAACTTATCTTCTATACTGTAAAGAATTTTGGAATAATTTTGATAAACTTTCTTGATTCACATTGGCATATAGTCCTAGTTTCTCTTAAAGTGGATGCTTTGTCTACCTTAAAAGAAAAGACACGAAGAAAATCAATTAATCAATCTCTACAATAACAAATTAATATAGGTCTTCTAGTTATGTTTCCAAGAATTACAGGAGCCTATACTTTCCAGATATTTTAACATACCTATTGCATTTCTAAAATGTTCATGCTGAGCTGAGGGAAACAGCACATCACAACAAATGCTAATTCTTTTCTTCACACAGAAAATTGGAAAATCCTGCGAGTCTCTATGTAATTCATGACCTATTGACTTCCACTTGAGTAAAAGCATTTCTAAATGGCTTGCCACAAATTCAAGAAAACATCCGTCATCAATTTTATTAAGTAGAGTCATTGAGCATTACTATACACAACAGGGGTTTTAATGAAGGTTGACAGAGGGAACATTGAAGAACAACGCAAAAAATCCCTCATCCTTAACAATATGACGTTTACACACATGATCCCTGAATTAGTTTTTTTTTCTTCTCTGTTTCTTAAAAAAAAGAAAAAAAGAAAAGAAAAGCATATGACTCATGATTTCAAGAATGCAAAAAAAAATACCTCTTCCTCGTCTTTCTTGCCCCCGGAGAACAACTTATATCCCCCAAAGAAAAGCAAACCCCAGCCAGATAAAGAGACAATCACAAACTGCAAAAGGTGAGCTCAATCATGAACAAAGTTTCAGAAATGTGTTGCCATTAACATCAGGAAACCACAAAAAACATCATGTCCATGATGCTTAAAAGATAAGAAACTTAAATAACCAACCAACAAGCTTGGTGAACAAAGAATGTAGGAGAAGTAACAGGTGACAATACTTTCATAGTCATTCATATTACTCACAGCAGTACAAATTGGAGGCAAAGCTCATAGTTTAAAAAAAGATTAGAAATTAAAAACCTTCAGCAAAAACATTTAGCTACTGAAGGATCATATTACCAAATATTTAATGGTATGGTAGCATGTTCAAATGCACCAAAACAAAGTCCACACCAAACCTAATTTGTGATTCTCCAAAGAGGAAATCTAACAACTTTAAATTATCAGCTCAACTTAAGAAGCCTTTCATCCGCAAACCGAAATACACTTAGTCACACAAATCCTGTTCGCTGCATTAAAAGCTATATGTCACACACCGACTCTTTGGTAATGCGAGTTCTACACCAAGCACCTTGCAAGCGCATTAGTTTGTGAGCGACAAAGTAGGCAAGGTAGATCTATATCGCATCACCTAAGTTGGTCATTGGGCATAATGCACAGGGTACGCAGTACGACTCGTGGAGCTAGCTTATCAAGAGGATGACAAATACCCAGTCCGTAACATATATCTCTCATTAGTTGTAGAGCATTATGTCTTTCTCCATTTTTTAAAGAATATTTCATCAACTGTCAAAAAAATCTAACATATACAAGCTATGAAATTAAAGAAATTATATGCATAATTGCATTTGTGCTCTTCCTCATTGCCTCAACCCACATCCTCCCTATCCCCTCACATCATTAAAATATCTTCAAGGAAAACAAATCAGTCCTCTTATATGCCATCACTGACCTATATAGAATACAATCAAATCATCACAAGACATTGTCTCTTCTCGCTCTCAATGCCACGATGCCACCTCTATCACCTCACACGTGCACCTATGAAGCATGGGCATTTCAAAAAACATGCCATACCCATACTGGGTACTTACAAGCATATGGTACCTCAGATGGTACTTTTGCATACGTACAGGGTACACGAAACAAGTACCCAAGTTTTTTCTTCTTAATTTTTGGCGTACCCAAACGTATCTAGTATATACCCAAGTCGTACCGTATCTCGGTTGAAATAATATTTTATTCTACTACAGAGATAAACTTCTTTCACTAGACTTTTTTTTATTTTTTGTTTTATGCTCAGTATGATTTTAAAATTAAACTATGGTTTGTAAGTTATTTAATATATTGATATTTAATTTTAATTTATACCTTTACTTTTGGCATTAAATGTTAATTATAGGTTGGACCTTAACAAATTAAACTATTTAATTAATTTTTGCATTACTCTAAATTAAAAATAAATATTTTTTTACAAGCATACCAAGCCGTATCCATACCCGTATCCTATTTTTTTTGAATTTTTCCATATCGACGTACCCATATCATACCAGTGCTAGTACTCGTATCCGTACTTCATAAACGTGCACATATTTGACACTTCTTACATAGACATATTTTTAATTCTAGCCCAATATCTCACATCCATATTCATAATCAGGTCTTTCAGTGACCACCTACCATTCTGAACCATGTATCATGACTAGTCTTACGCTATTTTAATGATATTACTATTAATTTGATATATACTTGGTGATCCCACAGCACTCCAAAAGCATTTTTTACTCCATCGTGTTCTAAATATGTGCATATAATATTCCTTTCACTGCATAAGAGCATCTCCAATGCTTACTTCTTCTTTTTTCCCATCAAATTTGAATAAAAATTTGGGTTAAAAGCTTCATCTAGTACCAAGCGTTTCAACGCTAAATTTTCAATTTTCATAAACAACCGGTCAATCAGGAGGACAACCAGGCAGTTGACCAGCCAAGCGTAAATTTTCTTCAAATTTTTCCCAATTCAGTCGTCCACCCAGTTGACCGACTGATCATCTATGCGATTGTCCAGTCACTTGCGAGATTTGATGAAAGGTTAGACACTCCCTTGATTTGATGAAAAAAGTAGAACTCCCTTCATTTGATACCAATTTGGTGAAACTTTTTTTACCAAATTTTCATCAAATTTAAATTTAAAGAAAGATTTGAGCCTAGGTTGGAGATGGTCTAAGGATGGTGAATTCGATATTGAAGGCACCTGCTATCCATCAAGTTCGATCATACCTAAAATTCTATTCCAAGGGCACATACGCATGTAAAGATGAAATTTTTATGTATTCATTTGCAAATTGTGCTTTTCTAAAGCCATTAAATCTTGGATGAATGACATGAAGCAGAGAGATATGAATGATTTCTGCACAAGTACAATTAGCTCCACAACCTAGTATTTTAACAGGCTTAAAAAGGTTTTAAAAAGCGGTCGCAACCGTTACGTAACGTTGTTACGTAATGGTTGTGGTGGTTACCACCACATGTTACGGCCGCTTTTGCAATGTGATTGAGATTCACAGGTGTGTCGGTCGTAACGGTGCCGTAATAGTCGTAACGGTCTGTTACACACCATTACGTAACGGTTCCGAACTGCTTCTTTCGAATAAACACACAAAAAAAGAAGAAGCTGAAAGTGGGGGAAGATGGATAGAGAGAAGAGGGAAGATAAAAAAAAAAAAAGATGGAGGAGCAAGAGATAGAGAGAGAGAGAAGAGGGAAGATGAAGAATATGTTATTGATTTGTTGAAATTGTAAGACCTATGCTATTCTATTCAGCTGCTATCACTCAACCATTTTGTTTGTGTGTATTTATCTATATATTGTTTGAAAATAATAATAATAATAATAATAATAATAATAATAATAATAACTGGTTATTCATTATCTATTTGGCTTGGTTAAAATATGTATATATATATATATATATATTTAGGCTCTTATTTATTCTCTTACTTTTGTCATTGTTTATCTTATATATAATAGTTAATGATTGATTTTTTTGTATTATATAAAGTCATTAATTATTAAAATAAAATGTAAAAAACTCAATTTATAGTGATTTAAAAATATGAAATATATTGAATCATACTTAAAAATTTACAAAAATTGATCAATATTTATTTTAAACCCAATAAATATGATCATGGAAAAAAAATATGCGTATCTATAAATTTTTTTCAAATTGTGCGAAAAATAAAAAAATTCATAGTTCCGGTTACCGCAACCGTTACGCTACGGTCTTTACACACTGCAACTGCAACGGCGCCACCGCCACCATTACAGCGACCGCAACCACTTTTCAGAACCTTGGGCTTAATAAAGCAAAGAATGGAATCTCAAGTAAAACATTAGAACCATCAATCAGAGAGAATACCAAATTAGCATATATTAAAATCAGAGGATAGTCATTTGACATGAGATAATGTTCAGACAAAATCGACTCCAAAAGATGAGAATTTGTCGTTCAAAATGAATAAAATGAAAGTTTTAAATTTTAAACAGCAGTAAAGGCTTACATGCTCTTCCTTCCATTTAGATGGACTCATTGGATCTTGCCAGAAATTAACCCTTGGAGGTCCATGGTGATCTAAGATGAATCAATTAAACACATTAGCATTTTGACTTACCAAAACAAAACAAAAAGTTATGAAAATCCTATCTAAGATTAAGTAGATTAACAATATTATCAATTAATATCAATTGAAAAAATTTATTAGAAAAACTTAATTTTGCATTGAAAAAAATGAAACTTGAATATAAAAACTAAAAATATATATATTACAATTTTTTTTTAAAAAAAAAAATGTATTTTTTAAATATAAAAAAAGTAAAAATAGCCGAGGCAATCTTCAGTTTGACTTGTGCAATACAAAATGTATAAATGAATCATAATTTCCAGTCAAATAAACATATATGCATATATAAATACACATATACAAACATATATATATATATATATATTTATGTGTATGTAATTGTAGATAATCACAAGATCCAAATGTTGCATCAAGATTCAGAGAGGAAGGAGGGAGGAGATTTTTACCAGCGGCGCCAGCAAGGCCGCGGCGCTGGACAAGGGTCACGGCTTGAGCTGATGAAGTCGGAGAGGAGAGCCGAGAAACGATTGCGGCTTGACGAGCCGCCTTCGACGCCCAGGAGGAAGCCATAGCTCAGAGCTCGTCGATGGTCGTCTGGGGACTGAGATCGGAAACTCCACGAATTCGAGACGGAGAGGATGGAAATGGTTGGAGACGAGGGCATATGCGCATACCAAATTCACTTAAGAGTAAGGGACGGTGTCGTTTCGGGCCAAGGCACTTCTGTGACCTGTTTGGAGAACCTACAATTTACAAATTTTGCATCCCATACCATCTAAATAATAAATAAATAAAAAAACATAAAAAATTACAATTTTACCTTGTAATTAAATTGTAATTTTATCCGCATCACTAACTTTTCAAGTATTATGCTTTTGGTTCACCAGAATAAGTCAGAATTAGGGGTGAGCACCGCCAAACCGATTCGCATCCATCCGCCAAACCGCCAATCCGCTCAATCCACATCCGCCGGATTGGCGGACGGATGCGGATTGATTTTGTTCAATCCGCCAATCTGGCGGACGGATGGCGGATTGGAGGTTTCGTGGCCGCAACCGACCCGCGCCCACCCCTAGTCAGAATCAAGTAGAATGATTATTTCTTAGAGTCTCGTATAAAATGGCTATTCTTTTAAAATGATAAATAATAAAACATAAAATAATATATTTTATTTTTATTTTTTTAATCAATGAAACATAAAAATAAATATTTTCAAAGAATGATAATTTCATTTCCTTTCATTCAGCAAACCACACTACCTTAATTCTATTCTCACCTCCCACCACTACCAACTCTAGCCCTACTCGTCCCTCCCCAATTTCGGCCATCACTCCCAACTGCTACCCATCCCGACTATATATTTTTTAACAATTAACGGAGGTTATTTTACTCCATATCTTTTAATTCACACATTTTGACACTTTCAATAATAAAAGTCATATAAAATTTTCATTTAAAAAAAAAGTATAAGCCTGTGTTTGGCAAGTAGGTTTGCAGGTTTTTTTGACTATTTTAGCCACAAAAAACAAAATAGGCTATTTTAGCCATAACAAACAAAACATCACATCCAACCCATAATCATTACATTCTTCTCTCACAAAAAAATTCAAAAAAGCCAAAAAGCCAAAAAGCCCTTCCAAAACCAAGCTTTTAAGCCCAGGCTAAAATAGCCAAAAAAGCCAAAAAGCCAAAAAGCCAACCCACTTCCCAAACGGAGGCTAAGTAATATATTTTTATAGTTGAAAATATTACAAAAAAATAAATTTGTAGATGAAAGGGTTAATTAAACATTTATTTAACTTGAAAACAATAAAGATTAGGGTAATACTACGCATCATGAAATAAATATCATGAAAAACTTTATAAAACTAATCCAATGATGAATGCATAACATACAATAAAACACTACAAACACTATAATCTAATCCAATGATGGAGAATCTTCATGAAAACTTTTCATGACATTGTTTTCATGATACCTAGCATTATTGTAAAGATTAATAATAAATGGGAAGAATTCAATCATGAAGGTAGAGACTTTTGATTAACCCGTTGATCTAATATTGTTCACAACATGCAAAACGAAATTGATACAGGTAAAAGTGACATCTACATCCATAGATCAATGTCTTGATGAAACAAACAAACAAAAGCCCACAAAGATAGGAAAGAAGACAGACAACAACCTCTTTCAGTTTTTGAAACACCAGACAGGTCCTTTGCCACTGGCAACATTAACCTTGGATTTTGTATTTTTTTTTTGAAAAAAAAAAAGACAATTGTCTACAAAACATGAACCAAAACAGATGACAAAACTGGGAAAAGAATGAGGACGAGTACACAAGCTCCAAGAACAACTGCAATACAAGTCCATTTCCTGGAGCTCTTCTGATACTCCCTCGCTTCTTGCAACTGCTCAGTCCCTCTCCTAACGAACGAGCTCGCGTGCGCCACATGGCTTTCTATGTTGTTCAGCTGCTGGCCCTGTGCCTCCACCAACGCTGCCATGTCCAAGAACACTTGGTGGAGCTCGATCAAGTTCTTCTCTATCTCCTTCACCGCATCGTGCCTCTCTTGTATCTCAGAAATAGTGTCCATGATTTGACCTCGCCCCTGTTCTTGAATGGCCTTTTGAAGGAATGTCTCGCTTTCCCCACTCGATATCAAGTTCTCAATCAAATCATCGTTCGCCTTTTCCCCGGTTATCGTGAAGTACCTCCTCTCCACCGTCTCTTTGTACTCGGACGAAATTTTAGCCCTTAGGGCTTGGAATTCGTCCATCATAACTTTAAGTTTTTTTCCTAATCCACTAACTACCGAGGTTCGTGTCCGGTCAGCAGATGAACCAGGCCCGCACCCTGGAATGCCCCGGTGGGCTGCGTTGGACCGCTCAAGCGCTTCAAGCTTCCCCTTAATAACTTTGACCCTTTTCAAAACTTGTGTCACGTCCGCATCCATCCGGGACCGTACCTCTTTCATTGTTTTGGCATTGTGTGCCGTCTTACACTCTTCATTTGACTCCTGCAACCTCTTGTAAAGCCTCTCGACATCTTTCATGTCGTCCTTCACCTTCTCTACATCTTCGAAAAATCTGTCAAGATCAACGGTCTCATTCCCCGTCTCCCCACTACCACCAGCCTCGATGTCATCCAAGTGGATTTGGCGCTTGAGGTCTTGGTACTTTTTAAACGATCCCGAGAAGAGATCATTCATCTTGACAGAAAAAAGAAGAAAAAAAACACTGCCTTCTAAATTTAATTCACCACAAATGGATGGTTTTGTAGGGGAATGAGATGCAAAACTCTGTGGAGGAAAAGAGTGGCTTTGCTTTGCTCAAACCTTCCTTCTTCTCTTCTCCCTACAAGTGCAGTCTTTTCATGGTATGTTGGAGGAGGAAGAAGAAGAGAAGGTGAACAAAGCAAAGGCTTCATCAAGGAATGAAGTGGGTTTTCATGTTTTGGTGAGGTTTGGATGAGACTTATTAGAGGCTTGAAGAGATTATTTGATTGGGGCCAACCACACTAACCTGAGGCCTGTCGTTAAAAATGGAGAAAATGATGGCCACGTGTTCACTTTTTTTTGTTTATTTTTCATGGAAATGAGAACACCCTTTGAATTGAGATTGACTTGGTCATGCTTTTACCCTAATCATCAAAATTATCTTTCAAATTAAGGATATTCATGGCAATTTTAGTTGACACTAATTAATTAGCTAGCCTAAAAACTTGTTTAACCCAAAAAGATTAGAATTATTTTGATCAAAATGACCACACTATATTAGTATGATGAATCGCACATTAGTCTCATTGGTAATCAACTATTATGAATGTGATAATAAATAAAATGTGATAGAAAAATTTATTAAGTACGCCTATATCTATAACGTTATGTAAAAATAAATAGAATCAAGTGCATAACATAAATTATGAGAAAAATGATACCCAGACAATTTTTTAGTAAAATTATGAATTATTGAATGTGATAATTATACTAGATATCCAGCAATACTTGAAGGATACTGTGATACAAATATCGAATACTAGAGACTCAAAGTCCACCAGTGGGTTTACTCTTGGTGGAGCGGCTGTATCTTGGAAATCTTCCAAACAAACTTGCATTGCTAGGTCTACTATAGAATCAGAATTCATAACTTTAGACAAAGCTGGAGAAGAGGCAGAATGGCTTCGCCACTTCCTTGAAGATATTCCAATGTGGCCAAAACGGGTGCCTGCTATATGCATACATTGTGATAGTCAATCAGCAATTTGTGGAGCATAGAGTCATATGTATAAGGTAAGTCACGACACATTCGTCGTCGACATAACATCGTAAGACAACTACTCTCTAATGGAATTATTCACATTGAATATGTGAAGTCTAAAGATAACATAGCGAATCTAACCAAAGGGTTAGCAAGAGAGCTAGTTGAGAATTCATCGAGGGGAATGGGACTTAAGCTTATTAAATAAAAGTTGCCACAATGGCAACTCAACCTAGTTAACTGAAGATCCCAATATCTAGGTTCAAAGGGACAACTGAGTTGTGTATGACTCAGAAGGATCACTGGGAAGTCAAACTCCTACCCAATTCTATGATGAAATAATGATGTCTGCAGCGTTTTAGGTTAAATAATATTTTTAATGATTCTTATATCTAGGTAACCTAGTATAGTATGGCAGGATACTCTTCATAAGAATCACTTTTGTGAGTGTGAACTGGGCTAGTTCTATGAAATTTGTGAAGGGCTATAATTCTCTAGAGCACTCATGAAAGACCAGGTTGTTCAAGGCCAAAATGAACACGATAATGAGAACTAAACTGTGTCTGGTAATATGCTGTGTGAGTTCTATTGTCTTGGTGTACATAAACGGCTAAACAGTTCAAGACATCATGTTCATCGGTTAGCTAGTAAATCTAATAGTGTTTCACAAGAGAAGGTTCAAAGTCAAAAGTTACCTATCATTTACAGAATATTTCTAATTTCTATACTCTCTGTAATTAGATCATGTTGTTGCATTTTCTCTCTGTCAAATTCCATTCATGTGGGGGATTGTTGGAAAATTTGGTTTTATAAAGCTTATTTTGGGCCAACTTTGAGCCCCAAAATTGAGTGGGCCCCAAACGTCTTTTGGGGTGAGTCCGAAGAGGTGACGTGTTCCTTGTCGCATGGCAAGTCACACAATGAAGACGGTTTGTCAAAACCATTTATGAGTGAATAGGAACTTGACGTCGTGGAATTAGACATTTAAAGATTTAAATGTGGGTTTCTTTGAAATGGGTTGTCCCACATTGAAACCTTAAGAGAGTTTGTATATATATATAAACTCTAGGTAGCAACACTTGGGCCCCAATGGGTATCCCAAGTTTGTAGAAGGGAGGAGTTATGGACAAATGGAACATTGGCTCAAACCATTACACATGTGCGCACCGCTGCAGCCAGCCGGCCGGCCGAGCCGTGTTGAGCGCGGGTGTGAGTTGTGGGTCAGGTCGGTTCTAATATTAATTTTTTGGATAAAATTTATTTGAATTTTTTCCAGAAATTCTTAATGAAATTAAATTCCAATTTTATGCCAAAATTGAAATTAATTTTCTGTTCATATTTTACCAACTTCTGTCCGAATTTCCTAAACAGATTCAAACTGTTTTACAATTTTAAACTGCCAGAAACTACTGCAGTTACACTGATTCAAACTGCACAGTTCAAACAGATCAATCAGTGTAGCAGATCTATTGAATTTTGAACTGCATCTGTTCATTCAAAATTTGCACTTGTTCGGTTCAAAATTTAACCTGTTCGGGCATATTATATTGCCTATAAATACCAGCATTTCCAACAGTGTTTGGGGATAAAAAAAACATCCAGGAAAAATCTATTTCCATCCCGGTTTTGTTCTCTCTTTGCATTATTCTTCATATTAGAATTTAGGAAAAAATTAAAAGAGTATAGAAAACAAGGTTTTGTTCACCGTACAAGTTGTTTGAAGTGCTACTACAATTTGTGAAAATCATTGTATCCTAGGAGATAGACGTCATTTGTCTGTAAGCACCGTAGCGGGGTGAATCTGTCTTAAGGACAGAATGTTACACACTCGATTTGATCTTTTTATTATTCTTCGGTTTGGTAAAATAATTTCGGTATATTATTTATTTTATTTGTTTGACTTAGTTTCAATTTATTTATTATACACATAAAATTGTTCCAACAGGTATATATTATTCTAAGTTAAATTATCAAATAATGTGTTTTCAAAAATTTATTTTAAACATTTCAAAACGAATGGGAAATTCATGGAATTCCCAGTGGAGCACAGTTCTACTATATACCTTCATAGTTAATATGGAAGGGTAGGGCTAATATGGGGATAAAGATGGCATTTAAAAGCTTGGGGGTGATTCTATTTACACTACAAATTTAGCTGTAAGTTTAATTTTAATTTAGTCATTTTGTTTAATTTACAGTTTAAAATTAATAATTTTGAAATAATTGTCAGCTTCTTAATTTGTAAATGTTAAAAATTTAATGAAATTTAGACAAAATAATAATCAAATTAAAATTTGAGTTAAAGTGTATGGATTAAATTATTTAAATTAAAACATTAAAAACCAAATTAAGATTTGCATCAAACTATAAAAGTGTAATTTACCCTAAAAATATTATACAAACAAACATTTTTTGCAAATTGAGATGCAATGTAACATATAAATTTTAATTTTGAATTGAAACTTTATAAACTAACATGATATTATGACACATTAGTTTGTATAATATATATATATATATATATATAATTAAGGGCAAATTACAAAATATATATATATATATATATATTCCTAGGATTTTGCCTATTTTTAAATTTAAATTCCAAGGTTTTTTTTTTTTTTGATCGGCAAAGAAAAATTTCATTAACAGCATGAAATTAAAGGTACAGGAAGATTTTTTTTTTTTTTTTTTGATCGGCAAAGAAAAATTTCATTAACGGCATGAAATTAAAAGTACAGGAAGATGACATACATCAAGAGAGATTCGGAAAGTACAAAATACTCCTACTACTGCTACTCGCATCCATACAACCAACCCCTTGGCCTCACAATTTTTTTTTAAACAAAAAAGTTAAGAAAAACTTAACTGAAAAATAGAATACCTGAATCCCCACAAAATTACCCACAAAATCCAAAACCAAAGCTACTACACACCCAACGCCTACCTGCTAATTTAAAACTAAAACTTTACCGCCCACTAGCTATTTTTTGAAACTAAAATAATCACCTATACTGCTTCAACTCCCAACACCTATGCTGCTTCATATCTATACCGCCCACCTGCTGCACACCCACGCCTGACAACTCCCAAAGCCCAACGCGCCACCTGCTACTACTGCTAAATCTGTACACCACGCTCCTCTACACCTCCCAACTCCCACCTGCTAAATCTTTTCACCACGCTTCACTGGCCGGAAAAATCCATAGCCAACATCACCACGGCTGGAAGAACTTCCATGCCTGACATCTCCAAGCTGCTATACTACTGCTATATCATTACCACCCACGCTGCTATACTCCACATGCTGCTTCACTTCCACTGCCCAGCGAAGGCCCACGCCGGACAACACACTGCCAACACCCAGCTGCACCCACGGACAACACCCAAGGCCACACCTCTCCGACGCGGTGGTTCAAAACTCTGAACACACCCAAGGCCGATCAACACTCAAGACAACAAGACCCACTGCAGGTACTACTCCACCGTCCCTATATTGACGACCCAACGCCGAACTCCTCTTATTCAAAACAACCGCTGAGATACAACCACACATCTGGACGGCGTTCACCCCTCAAACTCCCATACGCATAGAAGCGCTCGAATGAAATCTTATACAGATCCGGATCATCTTCGACACTAATGCTTCCCCCCGACCAAAACACCGAAACACCTCCATAGATCTGAGCGGACAACACCCCTCAAACTTTCACGCGCAAAGAAGCGCCCGAATGAACATCCTAACCAGATCTGGATCGTCCTCTTTGCCGACCCAGTGAACAACCAAAACGTCACCAAAACACCCAAAAAACCAAGCAAGAACAATGGCAGCCCGCGCAGCACCGGTGGGAAAATAATGGGGGATTCAAGTTCATTAAACGGAAAACTAACAAACAAAAACACTAAAAGAACGGGGCCAGCCGACCTCCATAGCCAAAGGCGGCGGCCGGCCGGCCCCAAAATGAGGCTTGGGAATGAGGTTTTTAGAGAGAGAAAGAGGGGAAGTTTTTAGAGAGAGTTTTAGCTGGTATTTCGTATCCCTTAAATTTCAAGGTTTTAATTTTGACAAATTAAACTCCGGAGTTTTATCCGTGTTTCAATATGAGCCCTCCGTCCATATTTGTTTGATTGAACTAACGTTTTAATTTTGACAAATTAAACTCCGGAGTTTTATCCGTGTTTCAATATGAGCCCTCCGTCCATATTTGTTTGATTGAACTAACGGAATCTAACAAAATTTTTAAATTCAAACACACATGTTCAAGCACTTGTATCTCTCTCATCGTAACTCCGTTTTGCCTCATTTTTGCGTCGTTGGATTCATCTCATGGCCTAATTTTTATTCCACCCCTCATACACCTTATTCCACTGTTTTGTGTGCCATCAGAGCTTCGAAATTTGGCAAAAATTAAGATTCTTTTCTTTTTAGGCAAAATTTTGAGATTCAAACCTACATGTTTAAGCACTTGTATCTCTTTCGTTGTAACTCTGTTTAGTTTCATTTTTGTATCTTTGGATTTATCTTATGGCCTAGTTTTCATTCTATCCCTCATATGCCTTGTTCCACCTCTTTATGCGTGCCCTTGAGACTCTGAAAGTTGGCTAAAAATAAAATCTCTCTCTCTCTCTCTCTCTCTCTCTCTCTCTCTCTCTCTCTCTCTCTTCTATTTTCATGCTTCTTCCTTCCTCCTTACTTTCCACAATTATTCTCTCATTTTTTCTTCTTTCATGGTCCTTCCCCCATTCTTATGTTTTTTTCCCTTCTTGTAAGTCATGTACCTTCATACTCAATGGCACCGCCACCGTCGAAGGTTTGGTGGCCACCACTAGCCCAGTGGAAGGGCCATGAAGGAAAAGAAAAAAAGAGAATAATTATGGAAAGGAAGGAAGAAGGAAAAAGCATGGAAATAGAAGATAGTGAAGAAAAAAAAAAAAAGGAAAGAGAGCAAATCTTTATTTTTGGCCAACTTTTGGAGCTTTGACGACATGCAAAAGAGGCGAAACAAGGCGCATGAGGGTGAAATGATAACTAGGCCATGAGGTGAATCCAACAATGCAAAAATGAGACGAAATGGAGTTACGATGAGGGAGATACAAAGGCTTAAACATGTGGGTTTAAATATGAAAATTTTGTCTAAAGAGAGATAAATCTTATTTTTGGCTAACTTTCGGAGCTTCGACAGCACGCGAAAAGAGATGGAATAAAACATGCGAGGGGTGGAGTGAAAATTAGGCCATGAAGTGAATCCAACGACCAAAAAATGAGGCGAAATGGAGTTGAGATGATGGAGATACAAAGGTTTCAACATGTGGGCTTGGATATGAAAACTTTGCTCAAAGATAGAAAAATCTTGTTTTTCACCAATTTTCGGAGCTCCGATGGCATGCAAAAAGAGGTGGAATAAAGCGTATGAGTGATGGAATGAAAACTAAGCCATGAGGTGAATCCAATGATACAAAAATGAGGCGAAACGAGTTACGACGAGGGAGATACAAGTGCTTGAACCTGTATGTTTGAATTTGAAAATTTTGCCCAAATTCCGGTAGTTCAATCAAACGGATATGGACGGAGGGTTCACATTGAAACACAGATGAAACTCCAGAGTTTAATTTGTTGAAATTGAAACCCTATGGTTTAAATTGAAAAACACGTGAAATCCTTGATTTTTTCTTTAATTTGTCCGAAAATTAATGATATAAAAAGTAAATATATATATATATATATATCAAAAAAATTAATAGAGTTTCAACACTTGGTAGGAACCAGTGCACTCACTCTCCTCCAGTCTCATCTTAAATGAAAAATAAAGCGTTGTTGCTGGGGATCGAACCTGGACTCACTCTCCTGTCTCATCTTAAATGAAAAATAAAGTGTCGTTGCTGGGGATCGAACCTGGACTCACTTTCCAGTCTCATCTTAAACAGGCTCTCTCCATCAAACCCGGGTCACCTGTGTAACAGGCAAGAATACTTACCACCATACTACAACGACTTGTACGGTATTTTTCCCCATATATAATTATAAATACAAAATATAATAATTAATTTATATCAAGACCATTCTTTAAGGGGCTTTATTATTCAAACAAAACCATATTATTTGTAATGGAAAGGATTTGATACTTTTTTAAATTCATGAAAAAGTTCTCACCCAAATATCAAATACTTCTAAATTTTAGTCATCCACTGTAAATTTAGGTTACATATATACTTTACAGTGGATATTAATTGGAGATAGGGATGAAGATTTTCGTAAGGGTGTTATACAGATAAGACCAGATATTGTTAAATATGTAATCTTGACAAAATCTTTGAAAGGTTGTGTATGTGTTTGAATTTAATTTTAATTTGCCTGTATGAATGCAATGTGTGACCGCATTAATGTCAAAATAAGTCAACAAAAACAAAAATTTAATGTAAAAAAAAATTATTACATTTGATGTATTTTAACTTGTTTGACTTTTTTAATGATTTTTTAAAGTGATTAAAGTTGGATTGTTTTTCATATATATATATATATGGAAAATGAGTTGGACACTCCCACTATTTTTTCATTGGTTGGAATTTTATTTTATTTTATTTTATTTTTTTTGTTATCTTGGCAACACAGAGCTCCACATGGTTGGAATTTTTTTTTTTTTTGTGCGGTTCTTGGCATCACAGAGCTCCACATGGCACTGGGGTGCTGGGGTTCACCTCCCACTGGGGTCCCAGCAAAATTGTATATATATATATATATATTTGTAGGAATTGAGTATGCCCAAATGACTTAATTTTTTTATTTTTAGTAAAATGAATTTTTTAATCAATAAGCTGACTTTTAAGAAGTTGCTAAAGGAAGCCATAAAGGACAAAATAATACTAGTTAATTTAATAAATTTTAGAAAAATTTACCTATAAATCCCATCTTGAGAAATGGAGACCCATTTAGTCATAAGGATTTTTTTATAGACCAATTAGTCATATTGATTTTGGAAAAGTAAATTTAATATATTATTTAAAAATTAGATTTACGGTTATACTCTTATTTCTATTATGTTCCTTCTTCTTCTTCTTTCATTTTTTTTTTTTTGGCACTAAAAAGGTAAGGTTGAATCAAATTTGGGATGGATTTTTATTTAAAAATATTTTTTATTTGGAAAACATTTCAAAAGGAATACAAAAATGATTTAAAATATGGGATTTTTCAAACACTTCAAAAGGAGTACAAAAACTACTTGGTAAGTTTTGGCCAAATGTCTAATTTCAAACTGTAATATTCTAATATAATACTCAAACGTAACACTCTAATGTAACATTCAAAAAAAAAAATTTAGTGCAATACCCTAATGTAACACATAAAAAAACTCCTTACTATATTTTTCTCAAACGTAACATTTCAATATAGCACTAAAAAAAAACTCTTAAGTACAACACTCTAATGTAATACATAAAAAAAATTCCTTATTATAACACTCTAATGTAACACATAAAAAAATTCCTTAGTGTATTTTTTACCAAACGTAACACTCTAATATAAAATCTAAAAAAACTCTTTAGTGTAACACTCTAATGTAACACACACAAAAACTCTTTAGTGTAACACTCAAATCTGACACACAAAAAATTTCTTAGTGTATTTTTTCAAAATATAACACTCTATATAATACTCTAAAAAAATTCTTTAATGTAACACTTTAATGTAATATAGAAAAACTCCTTAGTGTAACATTCTAATGTAATACACAAAAAAACTCCTTAGTGTACTTTTTTCAAACGTAATACTTCAATACAACACTTCAAAAAAAAAATTAGTGTAACACTTTAATGTAACACACAAAAAAAAACTCTTTGGTGTACTTTTTCAAAATGTAACGCTAAAAATAAATAAATAAATAAATAAATAAAACTTCATAGTGTTCTTTTCCTAAACGTAACACTCCAATGTAACACTAAAAAAAAAAAAAAAAGAATGTGAGATTCTTCAAACCATTCCAAAAGAAATATAAATATTCCTTAGTAAGTTTTGGACAAATGTATAATTTCAAACTGTGAGCGTTACGTTTGGAAAAAGTACACTAATGAGTTTTTTTTAGTGTTTTTAACGTGTTACATTGGAGTATGTTACATTGAAGTGTTATGTTTAGGATTACACTAATTGGAGTGTTATGTTTGAGAAAAATACACTAAATTTTTTTTTTTTTGGTGTGTTGCATTTAGAAAAAATATACCAAGGAGTTTTTTAGTGTGTTACATTGAAGTGTTACATTATTAGAATATTACATTAGAGTGTTAGGTTTTTGTTCGTAATGTGGGATTTGTTCTAAAATGAGAGAAAATCCAAAACTTCTATAGTGCAAATTGCCCAAATGTGTAATTTTATATTTTGAGAAACCCACTTTTATCCCTAAAAAATCCAAATATGTAAGTGACTACCATTTTATTTAATTTTCACTTTAATGGGACCTTTGGGTTAATAAGAAAAAAGGAAGGATTAAACAGATCACAAGATCACATTTTGAAATTTATTGATATTTCACCCTAAATTTTATCAATATTTTTTTTCACTTATATGAGTTATTTCTATTGTATTATTCTACACATGTGACCAAAAAATATTTACAAATGTTGCTAGTTTATACAATAAAAAAAAAAATTCCAAAAAAACCGTATTCAAAATATCTTATTAAAGATTGTTATAATCTTCCTAGATTGATTAAATCTTTCAAGTGGATTATATATGTATTTATTTCTATATGCCTAGCTCTATAAATAGAACTTGCTGTGACCATCTACTGCATATTGAACACTTCATAGCTATGATCTATCCACATAGAATAGGATTGATCCTCCTTATCTTCCTGCATTCTTTAAACTCATGTCTAGTAATGAATTTTCATATGAGCTAGTTAAAGAAAAAGGATTGTTGTTCATGACATTTCATTTAAAAGGTAAGAAGGGGTGGCATTGTTCTTAATAATATGCCATGTCTTGCTTATTTTAGTTGGAGAAAAAAATATGTATCTTATGTTTTGAACAAATTTACAAGATTTTTTTTTCCCATTCCTCTTTAAGACAATTTTCTCTCTTTTCAATACGTTTGCTGTTTCACAAAAAATGTAATGCACTCATAAAAAAATTTTAACAAGAAAATAAGTCGAATACAATATGTTAGTACAGCATTCATTTCGGTATAGTATGAGTTCATCTAAAATGAATGAGTTTTATTATTATAATAAGTTTTCGTGAAAAATTTCAGGATTTTTATCTTACTCTTTAGAATATTGATAGTATATAAAAAGGATATGATGTTATTTAAAGATTCTTAAAATATCACTCTTAAATTTATCTACGCTGATATGATAGGAGGTTGAATCTTAATTTTGTTTTCTAAATAAATTATGAACAACTAACATGTAACAATCCATGTCATTGAGAATAAATTTAGAAGTAATATTTTAATAATTGCAAGCATTTTCATTTACTTGATTACGTCTTTTGTTACTCTTATACTATGTGCTACAAATGTAGGCTCCCAAAACGATACACAATTAAAGAATGGCTGTCCGAAGTCAGATGAAGTTCTTGTCTGAATTCCAAAAATCAGAACAATCTAACATGGGAAGACTTCTGTGAGGAGATCAGAATCATTTTGTGGTTTCTCTTGATTGATTTTTTTCTTATGACTTGTATATTATACAAGTAAGAAAAAGACTATCATGAAGGAAGAGAACTTCATTGGAGCTTCTGTGGAGACTGATCTTGATGAGTCCGCAAAACTTATCAAAAGAAGAAGTCAGCTTACACAGTTTGGACGACCATTAGAGAGTTCAAGTTCAAATCTTTGTATTGGGATGACCTTTTTAATAGTTTTTAATTTTTTTTAACATTTTTATGAGGTGAGAAAAATTAGGAGAAATGATAAAAACAAAAATCAGAGTTTGATTATTGTAACAAAATAAATTCTAAATTTTTAATTTTGTCAATTTAAATTATAATCTTTTGATTTATTTTCAATCTAAATTATCTACCTATTTTCGTTAAGAAAAATTGATGGGAAAAATAAATTTTAGTCATTAAACTCAATGAAAAATGTCTAAAATACTTTTTTCATTGAGTTTAATAAAATATTATTTTTTCATCAATTTTTCTTAACAAAAATAGAAAAATTATTTATTTTTCAATAGATATGAAAATATATAATCAATTATATGTTTGTTTTGCATTATTAGGATTAAAAAAATTGCCGATTTTGTTTTATACAGTTTCCTTTGGAATCTAATTTGGATAACAAATATTATAACCAAACAATGGAATGTGAATCTTATGAATTAATAATTTCAATCATATGTTATAATCCACCCACTCAAATAGGCCTCAAGTGTGTGAATATTTTTATTATTTGTTTGGAAGGCAAAATACACTTTAACCCTTTGTGTTTTATTTTATGTGTGATTTATTCCCTTAAAATTTAAAATAAGCATACAACTCTCTTATGTCTAGCATGTGTTTTACATTTACTGTTAAGTTGGGCAAAATATTTAACAGCATATTTCAGTCCACAAAGTATAAGAGAATAGTTATGTGATTATTTCCAAATGAGAGGAAAGTAATATAGACAGGTAAAAACACAAGGATTTGCCCACTAAAATATGAGAGTCTAAAATGAAATTTAGGTGAAAGTTAGAGGGTAAAAATTGTAATTTACACAATAATAAAATAGCTAAATAAATACATAAATAAAAATATAAAATCCGTTATAGAACAAAAACAAAAAATTGCTCTTTCTTCTTGGTGGGAACTAGTAGAGGGGATAGTCTGCTCTGGATATATATCTTGTAGTGAGGGCTCGACGATGGAGGGTTTTTACATAGAAATCGTCAAAGATCGATTGAAAATCCAACTCCGCCATGTTCACTTTCCCATCCCGTAACTGGGTATTCCAAAATCACAACACTTTACTATCTCAGAACCTTGTATTTCATCATTTTGTTTACACTTTGTATCTACTGGATTGTTCAATTTTTGTTGGGTCGCTTTCTTAAGCATGTTTAAATGTGTTTGGTTAGGAGATTTGAAGAAGGATTTGGAAACAGAAAGAAAAAAAATGTGTGAAATTATGTAAAATGTAGGTATATTTTATTCATATTTCACATACATTTTCCATTTTATTTTCCAAATCTCTCATCAAATCTCCCAATCAAACATATTTAAACATGCCTAAGAAAGCGACCCAACAAAAATTGAACAATCCAGTGGATACAAAGTGTAAACAAAATGATGAAATGCAAGGTTCCAAGATAGTAAAGTGTTGTGATTTTGGAATACCCAGCTACGGGCTAGGAAAGTGAACATGGGTAGGGGTTATACATGTGGATTTCTATGACGGAGTTTGATTTTCAAACGACGAAATGCAAGGTTCTAAGATAGTAAAGTGGTTGTAGAAGGCAGAATAGTCCCCAAACTGATCAAATTTGTAAGATTATTCAGCTTGTTTAGTTTCAATTTTCAGGATTCATTTTTCAAAAAATTAATTTTTTATTTTTCATATTTTTTTTTTGTTTTTACTGAATTTAATATTCTAAGCAATTTTTTAATTTTTAGATGCACTTAACATAAATATATTTAAAAAGTATAATATTTGCAAGTTTTTTTTATAGAAAATTCACTAAATACCAAAAATACAAAAAAAAATAATAAAAATACAAGACTTCTATACATTTTTTGTATTCTTGTGTATTTACTGATTTTTTAAACTATTTTTTTACAAATATTTTACTTTTTAGATACATCTACGTAAGGTACATCTAAAAAAGTAAAAAAATTGCTTAAAATTTCAAAAAATTTCCCTAAAAATAAAATAAAAAAATACAAAAAACAAAAAACTCAATTTCAAAAAATTAAATCCAAAAAATTGAAACCAAACACACTGATTGGTTTTCACTTTGTATGTTCTATAGGGTTTCTTTGGTTCTTTGTTTCTAAACCCCCAAGAAGATACGAAGATGAATAATATTGTTGCAAAATTAGGTAGTTGCAAGAGGCAATCGGTTGCCCCAAATGAACAAATTGATAGAATTAGTTGCAAAATTAGGTAGTTGCAAGAGGCAATCGGTTGCCCCAAATGAACAAATTGATAGAATTAGTAGTTTACCAGACTTGATCCTCGTCCACATCCTCTCACTTTTGCCAATAGAAAATGCCATGAAGACGGTCCTTATTCGCAAATTTGGAAAGCTCTGGACTTCCATTTACAATCTTGATTTTAATGTGGGCTTGTACCACGACTATGATGATTTTGAGAATGTGGATTGGCTAATGTATGAAGAGAGATTGGTTAACTTTATTCGTCATATATTAATTCTTCATGAGTGCTCTGATATGCATAGATTTTGTCTAAAGTTTGAGTTCAGTTTATAGTTTTCCCTAGAGCGCAACTATCAAGATGATCCTAAAACGCTTAGCAAAAGAATTGAAGCTAGCTAATGAGATTGTTACATGGATTCGTTTTGCTCTCAGAAAGAAAGTTAGGGTTCTTGACCTAGATTTCGAGACATGTAATGGTTAAACAATACCCCAATGTTATGCTAAGTTACCTAATGTTGTGATCGCTAGTGATTTTCTTATAGAGATGAACTTGTTGTCTTATTGTGTTGAAACATGATGGGGTCGCTAAAACTTTGAGTCTTAATTGCATCTTGATAAGTGACAAGACAATGATTGATCTACGATCAGGGTTGTTGAGTTTGACACATTGGTGGACCTAAAAATACAATTTTTATTAATAAAACTTAAGTATACAAAACACTTGTACACAATCACACACTAATACACTTTACTTATTCACTCACATAATACATTTAAGCCATCACACTTTGTGTCTACCATCTCACTAGATCACTTTTGTAGTGCTTGATCAAACACTTACTTAATTGCCTAGTACATGAACTAATCTCAATATTCATACTAGTGAAGAAGTTACTAGAAACAAACATCATCTACAAAATAAGTGGTGATAAATTTGCTTCTACAATATTCTAGGATATACTAATACTTCTACTATACTCTAGAATTATCTAAGCTACTCTAGTACATATTAGAGTTTTCTATACTTCTCGAAAATATTCTAAAACCTTCCGGAACCTTCAAAATTTATCTAGTTTCTCCAATCTTGTCCAATGTTCTGAATTCTTCTAAGATGTTCTACAATCTTCCAAATTTCTCTAGGTCTTTCCAAAGTCTTCTAAATCTTTTTGAAGTATTATAGATTCATGTGAAAACTTCTAGAGTATTCTAGAGAAAAGATTCTAGAGAGTGAGGAGAGTTAGTGATGATTCTTAACAAGGGTATATATAGTTCTTGACATATTGTTCTTATACTACAAAAAAAAGTGGGTTTAAAAGACGAAAGCATTTACAACAGCACACTTACCGTCTCAAAAAGTGACTTTGTGACGGCACAACTAGTTGTCGCGAAAAAGGAGAGTTTTTGAGACAGCACAATTTGCTGTCGCAGAAAAATAGAGTATTTGCGATGGCAGAAATTGCTGTCGCTAAAAAGAAGAGTATTTGCGACGGCAGAAATTGCGGTCGCAAAAAAAGGAGAGTATTTATGATGGCAGAGATTGCTGTCGCAAAAAAATAAAGTTTTTGCGACAACACCAGCTGCAGTCGCCAAAAAAAAAAAAAAAAAAAGTGAGTTTTTTGCGACTGTGATAGGTACCATTGCAAAAAAAAAAAAGTAAAAAAAAAAATATTGTGGCTTTGAGACGGCTTCATATATATACAGTCACAAAATGGTTTGAATAAATACAACGGTATTTTTCTATCGCAAAAAAATAAAATAAAAAAAACGACGTCATCTTACTCTTTTGATATAACATTTCTCTTTTCACCAATTTTTTCATCTTCATGTCTCTCTCTCTCTCTCTCTCTCTCTCTTTGTGTGTCTCTCGCTCATCTCTCTTTTCTCTATCTCTCTCATTTTCTCTCTCTGTCTCTCTCGCTCATCTCTTTTCACTTTATCTCTCTTGCTCATCTCTTTTCTTTCGGTCTCTCTCATCTCTCTCTGTCTTTTTCGCTCATCTCTTTTCTTTCTATCTCTCTTGCTCATCTCTTTTCTCTATCTGTCCCTCTCTCTTTCTCTATGTCTTTCTTTCATTTATCTCTTTTCGCTATCTTTCTCGCTGTCTTTGTCTATCTTTCACTCATCTATTGTTTCTCTCTTTTTTTCTGTCTCTCTCTCACTCTTCTCTCTCTCTCTCTCTCTCTCTCTCTCTCTCTTTCTCTTTCTATCTGCATGTCTGTTTGTTTATCTGTCTATTTCTGTACCCCACTGTGTTCTCTTTGCTCACTCTCTCTCTCCCCTCTTCTTTATTTGTCAAGCTCCCTCTCGATTTATTGATCCACTTGTGGACACCCCATTTTTGAGGGGCCTTACGACTTGGACACCATTGCATGCACACCCGATGATGAATCTAAATGCTCGTCCAGTGCTCGAAGTCCTCAGTAGAATGCCACAGCTTTGAGCCTTTCAAACCCTGCACATCTGTTGCCCTATTTTTGGACCAAGCCTAGCTTTTCCAGCCTGCAACCTCTGGTGGCCTGCCAATCACCACTTTTGGGCTGTCGGCCATCACTTTTAGGCTGCCAGCCACTGATGTGGCTTGCCGGCCACCGATGTATTTTGCAAATATTTTATGTCAGCTGTGCCAGCTGTTTGCACAAATGCATGCATCTTTACCCACGTGTAGGGCTGGATGTTTTTGAGGGACTTGCTTAGTTCTCTATATATAGAAGACCTCTCATATTGTTTTGAAGGTTAGAAAATTTTGAGCTTAAAAATTTTCCTCTCTCTCTACCAAATCTCTACACTTTTGCCTACAATTCTTCAACCTTTGCCTATACACCCCTAACCAAATCTCTTCACCTTTGAGCTGAGGTACTTTTGAGCTTGGTTTGAGCTCTAGAGGGTGTTGTTTGCTTATTTTGTTGCTTGAAATTGCTTTTTCTCTTTAAGAGATATAAGGCTTTACCTATTTGTTTGCTTACTCTATTTTCTTTCTTACTGTTTTTTTTATTATTTTAGGCAGTCAAAACTCTATGTTTTTTGGTCTGAAGCTTGGGTTTAAGGCCATTAAAGGTTGAGGGGTTGATAGCCCTTCTTTGTACCTTGTTTTGAAGACCTTTGCCCTTGTATTTCCCACCATTTTACTATCTTTTTCCAAGCTTTTAAACACTAATTTTTAGAGCTTTTTCAGTTGCCAAAATCATGTTTTGAAGTCCAAATTTAGAGGAGTTAGTCTCCCCTCCTTGTGTCTCGCTTACTAGCCTAGTTAGTACCTTGTTTTAGCATATTAATCTAGCTATTTTTAGCTTAATTCCAGCATGTTTTAAGACTTATTTTAACCTGTTTTAGCATTGTTTTAGGCTATTGTTTGCATTTGAACTTTGTTTTTCATGCTTCTAGTGTAATAGTCCTCATAAGTTTAATGTTTTAGGTCTTAGACATCACTTATTTGAGTTAATAACACTTATTTTGGGCTTTTCATACTTCATTTTAGCACTAATACTCTCTGCAACCTCCCTCCATTCTTGACTTTTCATTTTTCTTTAAAAGTGGTTTCAAGTCACTTGTTTGTTTAAGTATGAAATTGAGGTTTCATACTTAATAGTTTAATCCCTTAGGGGGTTCATTACCCATGGTATGATGCTTCTTTCATACCCAAAGCAACTTGTGTTTTGAGCCCTCTTTACATTAGAAGACTTTAATTCATTATTGGACTTAATTGAATTAAAGAATGGTTGGTAAATTAAAATGAGTAACTAAAACTTGGAATTAAAAATGAGAAAGATAATAATTTGGTTGTGTTCAATCGAACGTTAATTGAACACATGGAAGCTTGAACCATTTCATACTTGCGAGTGATAAATTGTTTTAAGTCTCCAAGGTCAACTTCTTCTCTTGATCTTTCATGAAAGAGAGGAGGTTTGTGTCTTGTTTTGCATTTATTAAAATTGCACATCTTAAGTCACAAGCCATCATGCAATGAAATTGTTTGAGTTAGTCGTTTGTGGCTTAAGTACACCACTCCTTTGATTTGCTCATGAAAAGGAAGGTTGAGTTGTGCAGATAGCCCTTGAAATTACCTTGTATATGTTCTGTTTGTCCTCTGTTGCAGCAAGATGAACCTATGCAGCAGTGGCCGGCAGGTGGCCGGCAATCCTTATCACTGGCCAGCTGGCCATTGGTGCAACACTGAGCAGTGAGTTTGTATAGCAGAACAGAGTGAGCAGCAGTGTTGGTATTTGACTGTGCAAACAGAGGCATTCGGAAGTAAAACAGTGGCTTTTTGGGTGAAAACCGAGCATGCACATGAACACCCATCGTCTCCTGAGGCGCTATTAATTGTTTAGCTTAAATACTTAATTCTCTTAAATCGCACTTGGGTTGTAATTATTTAATTAGTTAAGTAGTTAACTGGTTATGATGCAATTATTTTAATTAGCTAGATTAGTTAATTAATTAGTTCATTTGTTGTTGTAATAATTAGTTAAGTGGTTTAGCTAATTCAATTTGTTTTGTAATAATTAGCTTTAGTCTAATTAGTTAGATTAATTAGTTAGCTAGTTAGCCAGTTTATTCATTCGTACTCTCCTTCATGAGAACGCAAACTTGTAATAATGTGTATATCTTCCAACCCCACATCTTTCTCCCTTTTATTTACTAGCTTATGATGGTTCGTTTAGGGACATCTGTTTTAATTAGCATTCTCCATGTTTGCATCCATTCGTATTGCATGCACCGAAGCTCGGTTTATCATTCTAATTGCATTTCGTTTCAAATACTTTTTTGAATACGTGTTTAGACCGCATGCTATCAAATTGCTTCATATGCCATATTAGTAGCCGAGCCTAAGTAATTGCATATTGTTGTAGACGTGCCCCGAACGTCCCGGGAGGAAATCCCGTTTTGTTCATTTTGGGCTCACTACAGTTCGGACTCAAATTGTCACAGTTCTTAATCTGATCTCACAATGTACGATGTGAGATTAATAAATCACCAAAGAGTCAAAGTCTGGCAAATCGTTTTGGAAAATAGATTTTTAGAAAGAAATGTCAAACATGAACTACTTTGCCAGATACAGAGTCGCCACCTAAATGTTTTATTTTTGAGAAATTTAGGAAACCCTGACTCGTGCCTAAGGCCACGTGTCTGTCATCACCAAAGTTGCCTCGGCTCGGAAACTTGGGTACGATTGGGGAAGGTCATTTCATGAGCACCCCCGCTCGCCCGATCAAAAATCGGCCTCTACTAACCATGATATCGAGTTTTGAAAACATTATGTGCTCTTATTCCGGTTATTAGCCTAGAATTACTATGTGATGCACACAACATACAAGTATGGACTGGATCGTTTGAGTTGGAACAAAACATTTCATGTTTGTTTATTTGAAAGATGGTTTGATGGTGCGACTCGCAAGTAGGCTAAAATGCAGATTTTGCCACCTTCAAGTAAGCATAGAAAACATGGTGATTTGCCACTCTCAAGTGGGCTTAAAAACTCGCAATCGATGAATTGTTCTAATTTAAATAATCCAACATTCACCCACAGGCATTCAAGCAGGTATATCACATAAGCAGTTAGCCTCATGGTAAGCATGCTATCATGGTGCCTTATGAAAAGCATGCTGTCATGTTAACATTCGCACTCATGCGAGATACTAAAGCATAAACGCTTACAGTGTACTCCGAGCCAAAACAAGAAACTAGTTAGTAATCATGCATGATCCTAGTTCATGTTAAGATGGCTAATGCAACGCATGCAAAATACAACTAAGATAAGCTCGGCTATCCTAA
This sequence comes from Camellia sinensis, assembly GCF_004153795.1. Lineage (NCBI taxonomy): Eukaryota > Viridiplantae > Streptophyta > Magnoliopsida > Ericales > Theaceae > Camellia > Camellia sinensis. The sequence continues at coordinate 3,634,547 of NW_021025011.1, read as the reverse complement.
GAATGGCATATGAGGTGTGACAATCCAATACATGTATTCAACTTGGAATTGAAATACAATGCAGTTAGCATGATGCGCCGAGCCCTGTGCATGCAATACAGATGAATGATGCAAACATGCATAGCATAAGGATGCTAATTGAAACGTGCCCTAGAACTAACCATCATAAGCGGTTAAGTAAAAGGGAAAAAGAAATGGTGGTTGGAAGACATGTATCACACACACGCACGTTATTACAAAATTGCCCTCTCTCGGAGGGTCCGAATGAATAATACAAATTAATTAACTAACAAGCTAATTAACTATTACAGACCCTTAATTAATTAAACAAATTAATTAAATTACTAAAAGCAATAAAACAGCCTCGGGAAGAGGGACGAATGCATGCACGCTCGGCTCCACTCGGAAATCCACCGCCATGTCACATGTTGCCTCTGTTTACACTGCTCTGCACCTCTGAGGACTGCACAAGTCTCAAGGTTACTTCTGGACTACTCCCTGAACACTGTGGGAGGTCACCGACCAAGGGGAAACACCACCGGCCATGGAAAACTAGTCATCGACCAAAAATTATATCACCGCCTGGGTATTGATAGTCGGCCGGCACTGAAAGTTGCCGACCGGCCATTTCTTCCTGCAGAACACTGGTTTGCTGCAACAGAGGACAGACAAGACATGACAATGCATTTTCAAAGCAATTTATGCATCACCACCCTCCTCATCATGTTTGAGACTCAAAGGAGTATGGTTCTCGACCCTCGGGCCACCAATCACGCATTTCAATGCATGATGGCCCAAGAAGTCAAGTGTGCAACTTCAATATCAAATGAAATGCACACAAACACATAAAGGTCCCCAACCTCTATCATTTTTGATCAAGAGGGATGGGATGCATGCACAATGCTATGCAACCTAAGCATGCGAGCTAAGCATGCAATATGAGCATGTGAACAAGCATGCACACATGCAAGTATGTAACAAGTATGCAAGCTAACAAGCATGCAAGATGCAATTCAAACATTCAAACATGCAAACATGCAAGACATGTAGCAACATGTTAAGCAACTTAATCAAAGATGCATGCCAAATGTAATATCACTTAAACATGCAACAACATGTTAATAGTCCTATCATCTAGACGTACAAACATACATAGCATGCAACAACATGCAAAGGGGCCAAGTATGCGACAACATGCAAGGCAAGCATGTAACAACATGCAAATGATGGTCTTAAACCAATATGGGCAGCTCTCAAATAGGCCAAACCAGCGGCCAATATGCTAAGGGATAAGGGAAAAAGTCACATACAAACATGCATGTATAATGGTCCAACACTTAAGCATAAAAGGGCAACTTTTAAGGACACTTAAAAGTGACAAACATGGACATATGGCAAGCATTTTAATGCTCTGAAAACATGCAAAGGATGATGCCAAATCAACCTAATAATGCAAACAAGTCATGCACAAAAAGCTTGAAACTAGCCCAAAGGCTCAAACCATGATCGTGTGACACATGAAGCAAATGACCAAAGTGGACCAAAACAGTTCCAAATCATGCCAAAGTAAGCCTAAAACATGCAATGGCCAAAGCTAAAACAAGTTAAAACAAAAGGGGCAAGGCATGAGGCATACAAGGCCACCAAAGAGGTGTTAAACTACACCTAAAACAACCAAACATGGCATGATTTAGGCGACCAAAATTAGAGATATGACATGCTAAAATTAGCCCAAAAACCCACTTAGATGGCATCTCAAATGCCTAGACATGATGGCATACACAATGACACATCCATGAGGCATACAACCCTAACTCTTTAAAGCATTAAAGGAGTTATAAATGCAAGCATGTGAGCATGAAACAAGGACTGAAATATCATAACTTATGGTGCCAAACCACTGAAATGATGCAAATAGAGCAGGGTAGAGGAGCCAACACTCAAAGCATACACGCTAGGTTGCATGGTAGCTATACAAAGCAAGTCATGGATGACCCAAACAACCAAAATCAGACCTAAAGCATGCCAAAACATGCATAAAAACTTCATGGAGTCAAGCCAAAATCATGCTAGAAACCAAGCTCAAAGCACACAGCATATTAGGGCAATTTCATGGAATTACAAGACAAGTATACAAAGCATGCATGGCATGTCTAAACCAACTTTGGACAGGGGTATATCATGGCAAAATAACACCGAATACCCTCTGAAATAGAGCCAAATAAAGCTATGCACACATGCTATAACACAAGCCACTTATGCTAGCATTAAAGACAACATGGAGAGGGGACAACCCTCTCCCATTTAGGACCTCAAAACCACCTCTCCACCACTGAAAATCCTCTGTATTTCAATAAAGACAACATGGAGAGGGGACAACCCTCTCTTATTTAGGACCTCAAAACCACCTCTCCACCACTGAAAATCCTCTGGATTTCAGTGGTAGAGAGGTCATGCAAAGCTAAGAACAATGGCCAAAAGGTATGGCCTAAAACAAGGCCTAATAAGGCCTTAGAGGGGGGAGACAACCCCAAACCTCAAAATGACCCTAAATAAAGTTTTAAAGCATACAAAATCAGAACTTTTATCAGTTATACACTAAGCTTAAAAAAGGATGCAAGGTAGGTTAAAAGCTTGTGCAAAAATGGGTAATAAAAGGGTAAGTTTGTCACCCTTGTAGACTTTCTTCAAGAACAATGGTCCAGCAGGGTTTTTGAGTACAAAGCAACCCAAGAACACCAAAATCAACCTCCAAGGACCTCAGCTCCAAGAGGATGGTGTAATGCTAGGTGTTTGTGTGCAAAAGTATGAACAAAACAACCTTATACACACACAAATATGTAAAGAGAGGGAGATATAGAGATAGATAGATACAACTATTTCTAACCCTAATTTCAGACCTCTGGAACCCCTGAGGAGGGAAGAGAAGCTCCCTCTTTATAGAATTCCAATCTTGCAAAGCTTCCAAAACAAGCTAAGCAAGAGACAAATCCCTCCATACACATGTATGGAGGGGGTGAATTGTGCGTGCCAGCTGTGCTAGCTGGCACTAAATATCTACATAAAGCAGATAAATAGGGGTCGGCTGGAAAATATGGCCGATTGACCAACAAAAATGGCCGGCCAACCAAAAACAATGCCAACCGACCGAAAAATTTGGCCGGTAGCAAGAAAACAGGGCCGGTGGCCTCAAGCCAAGGCTGGTGAGGTGTGGGGATGGCCAACAAGCCATTCCCTGCCCTCAGAAGTAAAAAAAAAAAAAACAAGTGTTTGGTATACAACCAAGCACAAAACAAACAAGTCGAGAGGTCTTAAGGCAAGGCGCGCGACCGAAACCCGAGAATTCAAGACGAACACGAACATGAATGATCACCTAGTGTTCAAACGGTGACATCCAAGTCTTGAGGATGGTCAAAAATGGGGTGTCTACAATTGTATGTGTTGCACTAGTCATCTTGCATAAAGTTAGGATCATGCATTTTTCTAGCTCTTTTGTTTATTTTGGCTTGGAGTACTAAGTGAACCCTTTACTCGCTTTAACATATCACATACGTGTGAATGTTGCCATGTCTAGTATTGTCACGACCCCAAACCGCCCCTAGTAGTTTGGTGCCGTGATGGCCAGTAATCCGAGATTACCGAAAGCCAACTTTCAAAAGTTTAACACGATCAGAGTATAGTATATGGGGCTCACAGATGCGGAAGCGATGAATCAAAATACAAGTGGTCCATAAGAGCTGTGCATAGATCAAATGGAATGGCACACATCTTTACAACTTGAATACAACAAAGTAAAATACGTATTACATCTTGATCAAAAGGCTTCTCGAGCCGACATATACAAAATACAGTGAATACAAGCCAAGAAGCATGATTTTCAAGATTCGCCGACATAAAAGAAATGACATCGCCGACGTGAATACAAAACAAAGCCGACAAAACCATGGATCCAAAACAAGCTTTCAAAAACACATTCTAGGCGTCGCCGACGTCCTGCTCATCACCTACATATATATAGAGAGGGTGAGCTTGGATACTCAGTGAATGGTACTAGTAATAAAGGTTTTGCATGAATATAGCCGAAGTCTTTCAAAACAAAGCATGCCAAAAACCATACTGATATTAGCCGAGATCCTTTCAGAGCAAAACTCATCAAAACTTTATCAAAACAAGAGATGAACCGTATTCATCTATCAAGTCTTACAAGTCTCAAGGGATGCTTACTGGCATCGGCAAAACACAAATCAAGCTTTCCGAACACACAAATCCATGCGGTAAACCGTCAGTGGCAAAACAAGGACTGCACGATCCGTAATCGATTAGTCAAAGGTACTACGAAAGTTTATAGTCCTCCAGCACAAGGGACTTGTGTTACTTAAGCCCATAGCTCCTTTTAACACGATAGTCTTATGTTACTTAGGCCCGTAGCCTACTTTAACACGATAGTCTTGTGTTACTTAGGCCCGTAGCCCGCTTTAGCACGATAGTCTTCCCAAGAAAGGACCGTATCCTTTATTACTTAGTGCTGCGAAAGTTTAGAGTCCTCCAGCACAAGGGACTTTTATACTTGGTACTGCGAAAGTTTAGAGTCCTCCAGCACAAGGGACTTTTCAAGAATGACATCAAAACGAAGCTTATACTTGATACATCAAAACAGAGCTATTCATTCATGCTTAACAAATACTTTTCCTTAAAACAAAGCAAAGCAAGATTTATCAAAACAGTATAACATAGCTTTATTAAAAATACCACTCACTTAGATCTCCTCGGGTGTAGGCTCAAAGCAAAGATCAAAGACCTACAATCACATGGCAATCACATTCTCAAAACAAGCTTTATATGCATGCAAATGATACTGGCATTCTCACCAGATCCAAGTCAATAACAAAGAAAAACATGCTGGGAGTTTAAACACTGTTTCTGTCTCATGAAAACACACTGGGTACCAACCAGGTCTTTGCCGAGGTCCTACACCTCCCTGCCGAGGTGTGGTCCCGATGGCCTCATTCAAAAACAAAGTCGGGAAAACCTGGGTTTCCCTTTGAAGAACATGAAGAACATGATGAACATGATCATGAGGAAGATGAATGCAAGATCGTAACTTGTTACAAAAATATGAGATTTCATGCCATGAGTTCAAAACATGGACCTGGGTACCCATACAAGAAGATCATGCAAGAACAAACACAAAAACATGGTTCCTGTTCCAAACTTTCGGATCAAAACGAGACTTTTCTTCAAGAACACATGAATACTATCTTTCTCTTCCGAAACCAACTTCAAGTCGATGCATGACATGCTAAACAAATTCGATCATGCAATGCAGCTAGATGATCAGTAACAACAACCAGAATAGATTGAGATTCTAACCTCAAAACTCGAACCCAACGATTCAAACCTCGAAGATCAAGCTTGGAAGATCTATTCTCACTCAAGAACTTCTCCTCCTTTCTCTAGAGCTTTTCTCTCTAAAGGCAAATATTTGAGACAAAATGATTTGTTTCTAGGTCTACCGGCTGTCTTAACAATCAGCTCGGACATGTGGCGCTACCGGGTTGGTTCAACTCAAAAGGTGATTGATTGATAAGACAAGTCTTATAACAAAGCGTATACAGTAAGCTAAGGCAAGACACATCGGCAAGTAATGACATCGGCTGAAGTCAAAGCTTCGGCAACAGGGTAACAAAGACATCGGCTAGGGAGGACGACACTTGACTAAGCTGTGCCACACCTTGGCCTGGGTGTGCCACACCTCGGTCTAGGCCATACCTGCCCAAGGACAATGATCACTAAGTGCAAAACATCTCGGCAACATGCCCGAGGTGAAGATGGGGGTCGACCAAGTGGTTCCAAAACAGTTCTAAGCACAAAGGTTCAGAGGTGAACTAAGCTCAAGATGACCTCGGCTACACACCAAGCAAGGAACAAAATCATGCAAGCAACACTTAAACAAAACAAGGCAAGGCAAAACTTGCAAAACAACATAACAAGACAAGATCATGCATGAATGTATGCAAGTATGACAAGAGTAAGGTGAGGGTTGCTACAAGTATGCTTACCATGAGGCTAAGTGTTTAAATGATAAACTACTTGAATGCCTGTGGATGAAGGCTAATTGCTTGAATTGGAATAAATTGAGTGATGTTCATATTCGATCACTTTTTCAAGTGGTACATATTTCGAAACAATTTTCAAAACAAACATGACTCAAGATGTTCCAATTCTTGCAAATTTAGTCTATACTTGTGTGTGCGCACATCACATAGTAAATGCTAGTCTAGATAAACCAGAATAATAGCTTGTAATGTTGATAAAAATCATATCATGATTAGTAGAGGCCGATCTTTGATCAGGCGAACGGGGGTGGTCAAATGTATTCATGACCTTCCCCCCTCGTACCTAAGTTCCTATGCCGAGACAATCTTGGTGATGACGGACATGTGGCCTTTGGCATGAGTCATGGGTTTCCTAAATTTTTCCAAAATAAAATATTTAGGTGGCGACTCTATATCTGGCAAAATAGTCCATTTTTAGCATTTTTTATTCAAAATCGATTTTCTAAAAGATTTGTCAGATTTGGACTCTTTGGTATTCATCAATTTCACATTGCACTTGTGAGATTAGATTCAAAACCGTGAGAGTCCGAACTGTAGGGCATATTTTCGAACTACCGAAGGGGGGTGCGAAAAAGGAGAGCTACACCACTACAAAAAAAAATGCACTTTTAGCGACCACTTTGTCATCACTCGGTCTCTGTCTCTGTTTCTCTCTCTATCTCTCTTCTCTATCTGTCTCTCACTCATCTCTCTCTCTCACCACCCATCTCTTCTACCACCTTCACCACTACTGCAAATGTCATTCCACTACTACCACTACTACTACTTTGTCACTCTACCTCTACGACTACCATTACTACTACCATCGCCACTACTCCATTACCACCACCACCACTACTGCCACTACTACTACCATTACCTCTCCTCCACCACCGCCACTCCATCTCCTCTACCACTACCAAAACTTCACCACTAATCTCCTTCGCCGCCACCACCACCACCATCACCTCTTATCCACCACATGCACCATTACTGCCGCTCCCTCTCCTCTTCCACAAAAAATTAGTTCTTGATTTTTAGTAACAAAAAAAAATGGGCCTCAGAAAAATATTTTTCATTGACCACAAAAAATTAACTTTATTTTAACGAAAAATATTTTTCATTAAAATATTACCCGTATTTCTACCAAATAAAAAAAATAATAATTGTTTTCATTAAAATAAAAATGAAACAAATAAATTTTCAACCTTAGTAACTAAAAAAAATCAAAAATCAAAAAAAAAATTATTAAATACAAAAAAATAAATTTATATTAACAAAAAATAAATAAAATGACGTCGTTTACACCTCCTCTCCTCTTCTTTTCTTCTTTTTCTTGTCGTTTTCTTGCTCTTTCTATCCAAATTCCCCTATTCCTTTCCCCCTTTTGTTTCTCATCATCTCAAATCCCCAATCCCTAATCCCTTAAACAAAAAATCCCCAATTTCAAAAATCCCCAAAATATGATACCATCTCTCTCTCACTCTCACGACTGCAAGCAATGGCAGTGGCAACAGCAGCAAGGGGGGACGACAGCGAGCAGGAAGCAATAACGGTGAGCAGCGAGTGATGACGGCTAGTAACGGCAGCAGCGGTGCGGCGTCTCAGATACCTTTGCCGATACCTTTGTCGTTGGGTCGTTCGCTGTGGTCAAACTAATATTTTGTTTTGATTTGTGAATTTCCTTCAAAAAATAATCAAAACAAAAATTAGGGTTTTGATTTGTGAATTTCCTTTGAAAAATTAGGATTTTGATTGAGAAGCTCAAAAATTAAAATTTTGTTACCCTTAAACCAGGTTTGGAGATTCAAACTAGGGTTTTGATTTGGGGTTTTCTTATTCACTCACTATTAAATGAGTCTTCTTCTCTAAACTAACACAAAATGGGTCTTCTTCTCTTCTTTTCGATCCTCCTATGTCCCCTTCAAGTACGTCTCTCCGATTTAACCCGTCGGCCATGGTGCTTACAGCATCGTTTGGTAACCCCCTCTTTCTCTCTCTCTCTTCTTCACTTTCTCTCACTATATAGATATATACATATATGATATGTGTGTGTGTGTGTGTTTGTGTAAGAAAATGAAAGAAAACTAGATTTGACTACTCAATCCCTAAATTTTGTTTTGTTTTAAGGAGTTCTCGTAATTGGGTTTTGATTTTATCTTTGCTTCCAAATGCCAATTAGGATGTATATAAATGTGTGCGCTTGTATGTAATTATGTATGTATTCTTACCATTTCGTTTAAATAAGAAACCAGTGCAAATTAAGGCTATGTTCGAATCATGGATTTGGGTCATTTCCTTTTCGAAATCTGTACCCAAAAGAAAAACAATCCAGGTAATTATTTTTTGAAATTGTCACCCTTCTCTAGACATAGTTTTTATTTTTCACATGTTTGATAGTGACAATGTAAAGAATTCAGATGAAGGTGCATAGTTGTGGATGTTTTTAGGGACAAAACAAAGATTTTGGGTCAAGATTTTTAAGCATTTTGAAACAAAGTAGTGTTGGTCATGTTTTTATAAATGTAATTTTGGTCAATATAAATGAAAAAAAAAATATTTTTGTTAATTATTTATGATCAAATAGTTAACTTGTAGATTATAATCCTTGTAATTTTCCTTTGGTTTTGTTGCTTCTTTCTGTTGGTCTTCCAAGATTACATGGTAAAAGTTCGAAGGACTAATTTTCTACTGCTTAAGTACATTCATAATCCAATTCAGAATGAGTTTTGTTAGCTGTGAAAGTATTTCCTATGAACATGGAAACAAGCACAACTTGTTATTCAAATTCAAATTTGTTATTTAATTTTTTAACTTGTTTGCTGAACCTTTCTGATTCTGATGTTCGAAATACGCATAACCAAGTGAATGTTTCATCAAGAACTTGTCTTTCTTATTGAAAAGCCAATTTCCTATTTTCCCATTGTTTTTTCTATGGGGATTGTGGTAGTGAAGTATATATATAGCAGTTATTGTTGCGTTGCACTCAAACATGCCATCTTACATTGTCATTGTACTAAATAAATTTGTTAAGTTTCTCCTGCAGCTACTTTACAGTATTAAGCTGGGTAGAGATTCTGTCATATTTTTTTTTTTTTACTATAATAATAAATATATATTATATTTTTTCCTTTTGGGGACAAGGTGTTCTATGATGTTACCTTCTTACATGTCCATATTAGAAATTTTATTGGGATTATGTCAAGCATTCTCAATTCAAGGCCTATGCAAGTTAGAATAACAATGTAGTGACAATTCTTCCCCCGTGCATTCCAAGCATGCTGGTTTTAGACCTTGAATATATGCACAAAATCTTTCTAATTTGAACCCAATAAAGCTAGGGACAGAACAGATCAACCTTTGCAATTGAGTGAGTATTGCAATGGTTTGCTCACTTGTGCAGAAATTGGGTTGTTCTTTCCAGAATTTTGTTGTAGAGAAGTGAGAATGGTAAAAAAAGCACAATACTTGTGAACATAAATGTAATATCATTATTGGTATCTTGAACTCTTCACAGAAAAGCTTGAGCTACCAAAAGTTCATTTCTGATTTCTTATGGTCCTTGTCTAAAACATGGAATTGTGGATAGAAGTCTTGAATGATCACCAGATAGAAATATCGATGCACTTATTTTATTTTGAGGAGAGGAGTCTTGCCGACCTTAACCCTCCTGATGTGATGCAATTGGTTGTCATTACATTTCAAACACCAAGAAGAAACTGAATGATGTTATACTTTTTCTTGGACTTGAGTACCTCTATATAGGATAGCAAAGGCAGTAAGTTAAGAGAGTTCCCCTTTCCTGGTCTAAAACCAACAAACGGAGGAATTGACATAGGCCCTAACTCTACGGAATGAAACTTAAGTAGCTATGCCTGAGCTTTAGATTTATTTGGATCCTCTCCAACCTTCTACCAAAGGATGTAGAAAAATCAAATAATGGAATCTGTAATTACTATTCTTGAATTTTTTGATGTGTTGTTTTATTTAAACCCACCATGAATGAATGAGGACAAAAACAAAATTTGATAAGCCTCCCTCTATTTCGAAGACATTTATTTGGATCTTATATGTGAATCATATATGTAATTGGGTTTTTCTTACCAAAAAGTGTGCTTTGCATATTAGGATTTCAATTGCTATTTGATTTTGAAAGGAAGTATGTGAGATCAAGTATTTTATTAGTTACAAATATATCTTAATATAACATGTAGACATCTACTTCTAAGTCACCTTGCAAGTACATTTGGTTGTTTGCCGTTGTACCTTACATATGTTGACATGCTAAATTCCCATGTTATGGCAGGTTGTCCCTACAGCTTCTATTTTTGGTTCATCATGGACCAATTGGCAACAAATATTTGCACACACAAAGTAAGTTTTCTCATTTTATTGGCAACTTATAATTATCAAAATATGTGTACATGTGTATGTATATAATGTTATTGAAGAACCAAAAAAAAAAAGAAAATAAGAACTAAGCATCTAAATAGTGGATTTTACCATGTATATGTATGTATATACACATCTCTACTGGTTTGAATTTTACCACATGAATTCATGTTGAAATTTCCTCGATTTTTGCTTTTTCTAAATTAATCAATGTCCAACATGTAATTTTCTAAATGGCAATTTGGATTTCCTATTTAATCATTACATGATCTTACTAGTTAATTTTATCCATGAAGGTGCATTTTATTCGCTAAATCTTAATTTTATTGTTATATATATATACATGTATATGTGTGTATGTATCTAACTATGCATCTGAATATGATTGTTTTCGTGTTTTGATGATTTACATAATTATAACAGGTTACTCTATTCATGATTATAAGTGCACATCTCTTTCTCATTCTCATTCTTGTGAATTTTCTTTGCTTTTATGTTTTTAATATTTTCTAAAATAGACCCATTCTTTGTCTATAAATGTGAGCAATGTTGATATCAATCAGTGTCTCTTTGTCTATGGTCTTTAGTTATCCATATCTGATGGGATATGGAGGAGAAGATTTTCTTATATATGCTATATGAAATAGTTCAAGGATTTAAAGTTTAAGATTCATAATTACATTGGAGATTTTAACGTCTTTTGATCTTAATTAAGACGTCACTGCATTCAAGAAACTTAGAATTCGAGGTATTGAGACCCCAAAATCACCAAACGATGTTGGATTAGCATGAAACTTGGCGGACACGACGGCCTAGGCACGAGAGACTTGTGGGAGAAGACAAGACTCGAATCAGGTTCTTGGTTTTGGAGTTAGAGCTAGATTTTAGTCTAGGCAAATTAGTTCTTTAAGAAACTTAGAATTCGAGTTGTTGACGTCTCAAAATCACCAAACGGTACCGGATTAGCACGAAAACTGGCACACACAGCCGTTTAGGCATGAGAGACTTGTGGGAGAAGACAAGACTCGAATCGGGTTCCCCGTTTGGAAGTTAGAGCCGAATTTCGGTCTAGGCAAGCTAGTTCCTTAAGAAACTTAGAATTTAAGGTGTTGACGCCCCAAAATCACCAAACGGCGTCGGATTAGCATGAAACTTGGCACAAACGCCCGCCTTGGTATGATAGACTTGTGGGAGAAGACAAGACTTGAATTGGGTTCTTGGTTTAGGAGTTAGAGCCAGATTTCGGTCTAGGCAAACTAGTTCTTTAAGAAACTTAGAATTCGAGGTGTTGACGGCCAAATCACCAAACGGCATTGGATTAGCACAAAACTTGGCACACACAACCGCCTTGGCACAAGAGACTTGTGGGAGAAGAGAGGACTCGAATCGGGTTCTCGATTTGGTAGTTAGAGTCAGATTTCAGTCTAGGCAAACTAGTTCCTTAAGAAACATAGAATTCGAGGTGTTGGTGCCCCAAAATCACCAAACGACATTGGATTAGCATGAAACATGGCACACACGACCGTCTTGGCACGAGAGACTTGTGGGAGAAGACGAAACTCGAATCGGGTTCCCGATTTGGGAGTTATAGCCATATTTTAGTCTAGGCAAACTAGTTTCTTAAGAAACTTAGAATTCGAGGTGTTGACGCCCCAAAATCACCAAACGACGTCAGATTAGCACGAAACTTGGCACACATGACCACCTAGACACGAGAGACTTGTGGGAGAAGACGGGACTCGAATCGGGTTTCCGGTTTGGGAGTTGGAGCCGGATTTTGGTCTAGGCAAACTAGTTCTTTAAGAAACATAGAATTCGAGGTGTTAACACCCCAAATCACCAAACAGTGTCGGATTAGCATGAAACTTGGCATACACAACCGCCTTGGCACGAGAGACTTGTGGGAGAAGACAGAACTCGAATTGGGTTCCCAGTTTGGGAGTTAAAGCCGAATTTCGGTCTAGGCAAACTAGTTCCTTAAAAAACTTAGAATTCGAGGTGTTGAAGCCCCAAAAACACCAAACGACATCGGATTAGCACGAAACTTGGCACACACGACCATCTAGGCACGAGAGACTTGTAGGAGAAGACAAGACTTGAATCGGGTTCTTGGTTTAGGAGTTAGAGCTGGACTTCGGTCTACGCAAAACTAGTTCCTTAAGAAACTTAGAATTCGAAGTGTTGACGCCCCAAAATCATCGAATGGTGTCGGATTAGCATGAAACTTTGCACACACGACCGCCTAGGCACAAGAGACTTATGGGAGAAGACGGGACTCGAATCGGGTTCCTGGTTTGGGAGTTAGAGTCGGGTTTCGATCTAGACAAACTAGTTCCTTAAGAAACTTAGAATTCGAGGTGTTAATGCCCTAAAATCACCAAATGGTGTTGGATTAGCACGAAACTTGGCACACACGACCGCCTTGGCACGAGAGACTTATGGAAGAAGATGAGACTCGAATCGGATTCCTAGTTTGGGAGTTAGAGCCGAATTTCAGTCTAGGCAAAATTATTTACTTAATTATCTTTGTAATTGTATAGTAGTTAATTTTTCATGTTTTTTTTTTTTTTTGTAATTAACATATGAACACATAATTATATTGTCTTTAATTATTTTTGTGTTTTTTTTTTTAGATATTTTTCGAGTAGGAGTTTGTTTTTTGTGGAATGCATGCCTATGAAGAATGTAACTAACTTTTGTTTTTGTTATCCACAAAGAATGATGAGGAAAACTTTTGTTTTTGGTTTATGTTATTTTGAATTGTTAACAACATTATATATTTAAACATTATATATGTATTATGGAACATTATGTAGTGGGCTAATTTTGTTGATGTGTAGTTATGAATGCAAGAATATTTTTATTATGGAGAAATTGTTATTTCTATACAGAAATTTTTATATTATTATGCAATTATTGGTTTATTTTTCATTTTTATATTTAATACAGGTAATTTTAAAATTTTTAATAATTTTATTATAGTTTTTTTTTTTTTGGCAACGGCACCACACTGTCGCAAAAAAACATTAGAATTAAAATCTATTTTTTTGGCGACATAGGCAATGCGTCGCAAAAGAAATTGGTGACAGAGGTCATGCCGTCACAACAAAAAAACATTTCGTGACAATATTTTTTTTGTCGTCTTAAATAAAACTTTTAGCAACGGTACAACATTATCATTGCAAGAGGTCTCAATTTTTTACATATTATAGGCGATAGTAAAATGCCGTCACAAAAGGCCACATTTGCTGTCGAAAAAAAAAGGTGATGACACTATGCCGTCGCTAAAACGTTTTAGCGACGCCCTCTGTTGTGACCCCCCCCCTTTGCCGTCGCTAAAAGTTTTTTACCGTCGCAAAAAAACTGAAATTTTTGTAGTGTTAACTGAGTGCTATGGATTACTTAAGCTGAATTTTACTTCTGTGAATCTGAAGAATGTGGTAATGGAGCTCATTAGACATTGTCATTGAAGGCTAGAAATTTCTTACCCATATGTCACATCATTTAATTTCTTAGAGATAGAATGCTTGGATTTGAATAATGTACCATCTATTGTTGATACTGCTCTTGACTTCCATGGTGATGGTTTCTGTTGTGCTCGTGGTTAGTATCAAGATGTCAAAATGATTTTTGAGAAGGTCCGTCATGCTAAGATCATTACAATGTCTACTAGGACTATTCTGGTACGATGTTATCTCCTTATTGAAGAATTTAGTGTACAATCTACATGGTAGCAATTTGTTCACTGCTTTATCATGATTAATTTAAATAAAAGGATCAACTTGTACAGTTTGAGAGTGCTAAGTTTCATTATCCAAAACGTGGTTAGAAGAAAACAAATCTCGCAATTTGTATTGTGTTATAACATTCCAACTATGTCCTCTATCTAAGCCTAACCCCATTTTAACCCGTCTTGAGTATTTGGCACACAACATGTTCTTATGCCGCATATCAAAGATTTGTTGTCCAGGCAAATTGATTCAACATAAATTGTTGGGGAAAAAAAAAACAAGGAATACTCTAAAAGTTTATTATACGAATTATGTAGCGTTAGCACACAATTATTGTTTGTCTGTTTGTTTCAATATAGAATGTTATTATTATTACTCTATCCTAACTTATCCTTTTTAACCATGAGCAATCAAATCAATAAGAGTTAGCTTTATATGTGACTAGTGGTGAGTGCAAAAACACTAATGAAGGAGAAAAATTATTCGAACAGTTATTGGATGTAATAATTACTGAATGGAAATAGGGTAATAGTTATTGGAAAAGTGAAAAAAGACTTGACACTGTTCATACAAACTGGTGTTTTAAGTTACATTTTCCAATTTGCCTAGATTTTCACTATATGGGAGTTCATGAAAAGTTATTGCCCAGTTTTGAATTGGAGGTGCTTAGTTCTTAAGATGATGTTGACAAAGTGGAACTTCCCTAGGATTGCTAGGTTGTTGAGAAATTCCCCTAATTTGAAGATGTTTGATATACACTTATGTCCTAGCAATGATCCTCTTCATGTTGTAGGTTCACTCACTTCATATATATATATATATATATTATGTTTACTCTTATTTTCACTGTGGATATTATATGATTTGAATTGTATTTGACCTAACTTGCACTTTGAACTTTGAACTTTTAGAACGATGATCGATGGCTTATGGAGTATGAGATCGATGGAGAAAACTTTTGGAATCTGCAGCAGCAATCTTTCTATTGTCTTACGAGCTACCTCAAGACTATCTGCACACATGGCCTCAGAACAGAGTCTTGTGCTATTCAACTAGGGCAGTTTCTGCTCAAAAGTGTTGTGGTTTTGGAAAAAAATAATGATTGTGATTTAGCGAGTTGTAGATGTTGATGAGCAAAACCGTGTCATGTCAGAGAGATTGCAGGAATTTTCCCAAGAGTTATTGAATTTTCCAAGAGCATCTCACCAAGTTGTGATATTGTTTTCCTGAAAAATGTTGTAGCTAACCAAAATGCTTATGATATGGTCGATATATGTTTGTTTCCTAAATTGGCCTCAATATGAGTTTTACCCTTTTGAATTGGCATCTTTTTTATTAATACATTTTACATTAGTTGGAAAAGTGTAGATATTTTTCAGCCATAGATGTAAGCAATTGTCAATTCCATGATTTGGAATGGAATTTTCAAGTTTCTATTGGATCATTGCGGATTAGAATGGATCAAATAGGTCGTGTTCGTCTGATGTTAGATCTCAAGTCTAGGTCATTATATTACTCAGGAAAAAAAGAATTGCTTGATATGTTTCATGCACCTTCACTTTAGTTTGCAAGTTTTTTTTAGATTGGGAAGAAAATCTTCATTGCAAAACCAATAAAAAAATGGAGCAATCTCGTATAGCGGTAGCAAAAGATATCAGAAAAAGATGATGGACTTTTTTTTTTGGGTGAATAAGTCATAAAATAAAACAAGAAAATTTACAAGAATACAAAGGGAATACCCCAGGCCCTAACAAAGCTATACAAAATTTACCAACTAAAACATATATGCTAATATATAACTAGCTAGCACAAACAAAACAAGCCTATCAAAGCAGCCACAATCTGTTAGCATATTGGCTGCCATACTGGTAGCAAATCTATTAGCAACAATTTGTTAGCAAAAACTAGCATACTAGTTGCCTCCATAACCAAGCTCAGAAACACACACAAAAGATGCCAATCAATGTTATGTTCTTCCAGAGTAGCCACATACACCAAAATACATAAACCAAAAGCTTAAGAAAATAAAATAAGACCCCAATCACAACCCACAAGGGAATAGGTAGAAACCTTAGAATATGAGCACAAAACCAGTTGGAATTCAGCTCCATACTTTCTATCCAAATGTGTAGCACCATCAAAATAAAAAGACAACTGTCTAGCACACTCCATTCATTGAACTGACGCAGATTGCAGCCTGGTTCAAGATTACGTTCCCTATAACTTTGTACTTCCAAGTTTCAACATGACCTGTTAGGACCACCCACATAGATCTAACCAAAGGAAACCAATAGAGTAATAATAGTGAGAAAATTCGCCAATTCAACAAACAATTAAGGTCTTCCTTCACTAGACCCATAATGAAAAATCCCTGTAATAAGAACCAGCCATAAGTACCTGCAGTAAAGCTAAAAAGTTTTTGAAACTAGTTCACTTAACCCACAGCTTACAGCACTTACTCAATATATAAGGGCTCACCCTCTCTCAACCCACCATCCCTATAAAGGAACCAGATTTGCAACCTGCACAGCAACATGATAGATAACAACATTTAAACAGTAAACCTCACCATATGGCTCACATCACTTGACCCTCATGTATATTCTCACTAGCACTCAACTCTCAAAAACAACACTCAACCCTCAAGAAGCTACCCTCCACTCAAATTTATAATGGTAGCTGGAAGCCTCTATTCTTGCTGAAACCAAGCATCAGTTGGTGAATTCTTAATGTTCTTCAAAGCCAAACATCTGAACCGGATCATGTTGATAATGCTTTTTATGACAACCTCTTCAGGTTTCCTTTCTTTGTTAAACACCCTGTTTTTTCTCTCCAACCAAATTTGATAAACAGTGCAGCAGAAGCCAAGCTTTTTAAAAATGGTAGCTAGAGATTTACCCTGACAATCTCTTGCCGCCACATCCACCCAGCTATTACAAGTCCAGTTAACATTGCATTTTCTGAGGATAGCAACCCAAACTCTAGAGAAAAATGGGTAGTGGAAAAATAAATGGTCATGGTCCTCTCCATTATAACCACACAGAGGACAAATGGGGGCAGGGTTAATACCAAAAATGACAAGTCTATCACCGGTATTGAGTCTATCCAGGATAGCCATCCACACAATAAAGCTGGCTCTAGGGATAGAATGAGGACCCCAGAGCAGCCCAGCCCAATGGTTCTTAGGCCACTTGGTTCTCCATTGCTGCCAAGCAGACCCAATACTAAAATTGCCATCACAAGTAGGAACCCAAATAACCTTGTCCACCCTCAACAGAGAAGGAGTCAAATCAGGAGGGGTGTTAGAAATGATTTCTTGCACCTCCCAGGAGGACTCATTAGGCCACTTCCACCCAGTATCAGAGACAATGGACCTCACTTTAGATTGGCAGCCAAGAGCAGTGTCAGAAATGAACCTATCCCTATACTTAGCCCCAAGAGGACCTAATGGATGCCAATTGTCAAACCAGAGGAAAGTTTGCTCACCATAATCTATCAAACATTTGATCAGAGGGTACGTAAGGACTCTAAGAGACAGAAGTTTCCTCCAAACCCAAGAAGGATCACTAGGAACTTTGACATTCCAAAAACTATGACCTTTTAAAAGGTAAGATTTCACCCGTTGGCACCGCATGGATTGCTCACCCCCAGATACTAAAAACCAAATATGTTTAGACACAACAGCTTTATTCCAAATCTCCATAGATTTAAACCCAAGACCCCCTTCACCTCTAGGAGCACACACCCTATCCCAAGCAACCTTAGCCCCAGACTTCTTAAGAGCAAGACCAGACTACAAAAAAGATCTACACAAAGCCTTAATCTGCTTAATTACCTTTTTGGGTATAATAAAGAGAGAGGACCAGTAAACTTGCATAGAGAACGGGATAGAGCTTATCAACTCAGCCCTACCTGGATAGGACAGAACTTTGTTAGTCCAAGACTTAATCCTGTTGGTAATCCTAGTAATCAAACTAGCACAATCAACCGCTTTAAGCCTAGTGGTAATCAAAGGGACACCCAAATATCTAACAGGCAGCTTACTCTCCTGGAATTGAGTAACCTCCAGAATATTCCCCTTTAAGTGATGATCACAGCCAGAGAAGAGCACTTGGCTTTTATTAGGGTTGGGAGCTAAACTAGAGAGAGACTGGAATTTGGTAAGGCCTTGCTTAATGAGAGTAACAGATTGAATATGCCCTTTACAAAAAATCATGAGATCATTAGCAAAACAAAGGTTGACAATTTTATTTTTCGCACATCTCCAGTGAAATTTGAATTGAGGATCAAGGGACTTCTCATTTAAAATTCTAGTCAAGACTTCCATAACAATGACAAAAAGGTAAGGGCATAAAGGGTCCCCTTGTCTCAATCCCCTAGCACCTTGAAAATAACCATGCAAACTACCTTTGATACAAATGGAGAAGGAAACGAAGGTAACACAAGCTTTTATCCAATTGATAAGACGAGTTAAGAAAGACATAGCTCTAAGCACATCAAACAAAAAATCCCATCTCACATTATCATATGCTTTCATGAGATCAACCTTCATGGAACATTTTGGAGAGGAAAACTTTTTATGGTACCCTCTCATAACCTCTTGGGAAAGGAAAATATTATCAACAATTCTCCGACCATGGACAAAAGCAGATTGCATAGGGTCAATAATATCAGGAAGTACAATCTTGATCCTATTAGCAATGATTTTGGCAATACACTTATAGATAGTGTTGCAGCAAGAAATAGGCATGTAGTCCCCCACCTTACCAAGGTTGGGGATCTTAGGCACTAAAGCAACAGTGGTACAGTTGATCTCCTTAAGCAGTTCCCCCGAGTCAAAAAAAGATTTAATAGCTTGGATGACCTCATTACCAAGAATATCCCAAGCACTATGGAAAAACCCCGTAGAGTAACCATCAAGACCAGGAGCTTTATTAGGATTGAGGAACCAAAACGCACTAGTAATCTCCTCAACAGTCACATCTTGCCCCAAAGTAGTCACCTGGGCACTCGAAAGCCTTTTATTGATTAGATCATTAACTCTACCAAACCCATCATAGGTACCCACACTTGGAGAACCAAGTAAATTGGAGAAGTGAGACACAAAAGCTTCATGAATATCAAGGGGTTTAGTCACCCTAACCCCATTATCCATAGTAATACTACTAATTCTACCTTGGTTGATGTTATTTCTGACAGTCCTAAAGAAAAAGCTACTGTTCCTGTCACCCAAACTCAGCCATTGAATTCTAGATTTTTGTTTAGCCAAACTCTTCTTAACCTGACACAAATCAATATATTTCTTACACAAAACTCTCTTAAAGATTGCAACTCCATATTCCCAGGATCTCTATCAAGTTTGAATTGGATATTCTCTAACTCCTCTCTAGAGACTCTAACTCTAGAAGAGACATCACTAAAATATTTTTTGTTCAAATTTTTCAAAAGAGGTTTCAGAGTTCTAAGTTTACAACAAATTCTGAACATAGGAGAGCCCTGATATACTTCCACCACACCCCTCTGACAATAGAGGGAAAATCAGGATGGTCAGCCCAAAAGTTAAAAAATTTGAATGGTTTCTTGAAACCAGTACCATCAGGAATGATACTAAGAATAGCAGGAGAGTGGTTAGAAGGGCCTGAGGGACAAAATTGAGCATGAGACAACGGAAAAGTCTTAAGTCAATTATCATTCACTAAAACTCTATCAATTTTTGAAGCTATGTAATGACCATCCACTTGTTTGTTAGCCCAAGTGAAATGGAAACCACTATAGGAAATATCATCAAAACCAGCTTGAAGAATGGAATGATTAAACAGTTCCTTAGCAGAGGACCAGGATTGGGAGCCCCCAATCTTTTCATGAGGATATCTGATAGCATTGAAATCCCCCATCCAGACAATAGGGCTATTGGATATTTGGGATGCAAGCTCCTCAAGCTTATCAAAAAGAGTAACTCTTAACAGGTGTTGATTAGCAGCATACACAAAACCCACAACAAATTGTATATCAAGTTCTAACAAGTGAACTTCATAAAAAATAATATGTTCATATTGAAATAATGGGCTAACAAAACAAAAGCAGGGGTCCCAACACACCCAAATACAACCAGAAGCATTGGTGTTGGAATTAGACAAAAAGCCCTAATTATTTTTAAATATATAACCAAAAATAGCCTACTCATTAGCATGTTTAACTTTGGTTTCCAAAATACTAAGGATTTTTAACTCCTCTTTCAAGACAAAATTCTTAATTTCTTTTTGTTTAAGAGGGTCGTTAGGCCATCTTATCTTCCAAGAAGAGATTTTAAAATCCATAAGCAATTTATTACTGTTAACCCAACACAAATCAAATATTACATGTTTTTCTTCCTCTGGCTGCCAGAGGATTTCACCTGTCCTTTCTTCTTCTTGCTTCCTGAAGCTGCTGAAGGGGTCTTCTGCGCATCATCATGTACAGTTAAGGCGTCAACTGCTAATAGGTTGCTGTCCTCCTCCATAACATCAGAAGTTGTTAACAGAGTTACTGTTTCAGCTGCATCCATAATCTGAATTGCTTGCGGTGACATAACCTGGGCCAACCCAATGTTTCATCATGTAGTACCTTCAGGGGAACTTCATTGTTAATTTCAGGTATGAGGTTCTCTCTATGCTGTGGTGATTCTATTTGAGGGGTATGACCCCCTTGACTACCCTCTCCTTCATCTGGTTCCCCAATCTTCTTTTTCCCTTTGGACTTAACAGTTTTCCATCCATTTTCATTATCCTCTTTAGTTACTTTTTGCATCTTGACCAATTGTGCCACTTGGTTTGAAATACAATTTTTGGTATCATGTCCAAACACTCTACAATGTTCACATTTAGCAGGTATGCCTTGGTATTCCACTCTTATTTCCACCACTTCATCCTCATACTTAACAAAAAAAATTTGAGGTAATGGGGAGTCAACATTAACCTCCACACACACCCTTGCGAAGGATACTCTACTCCCAGTGGAAGTAAGATGATCCATAAATAACGGGAGTCCAATCTTACTAGAGATTCTACTCAGCCCTTGAAAGTCCCAGTATTCCATAGGGACATTAAATAATTTAATCCAAACTGGAATTTGTGAAACATGTTCCTTAGTAAGTCTCATCATTCTTTTCCACTTCTTTAAAAGTAGCAATTGGTTACCCATATACCAAGGCCCTCCTTCCAGGACCCTCCCACAGGCGTCCCTATTGTCAAAAATAAAGAACATAAAGCCGTCACCATTTGCTTGAACCTCCTTCAGGCCTATGTTTTTCCACTGATTGAAAGCACTATTTCTAATATAGTTGAAAGGTAGTTTTTTATCCAAAAAATAACCCACTAAGCATGATTCCCATTTTCCCAAACCCTCATTGCGATGGGGCAATTCCACAATATTTGGATCACTTGAAGGCGGGAGAGGAATATACTTGAGCTTAATCGGAGATCTACTTGGCATCGTTGCCACATCTACCCAAGTTTTGGTTGGTCTGTCTTCTTCCTTTGGAATTGCATCAACCTCTCCATGAACAGAACCCGATTGGTTGGGGTTGCCCCTACTCCCTCTACCACACCCTCTACGATAAGATCCATAACCCCTTCCACCTAGCCTGAGAGGTTGGCCCAGATTGAGGGTCATGCTTGAAACATCCACCCTACGTTCTTGAATCTCCCTTAATCCAGCAGAGCTGCTGGGTACTTCAACCTAAGAGGCCAACTTTAAGTTAGTTTCAACCAAATCGCTCCATCTAGGGGGAATTTGCAAATATATCTCTTTATTCTCAAACCTCCCTGGACCAGCAACGACCGATTTCAGACCATCGGATGCAACAGAGGATCCATCTAGGTTGAGTTTGCTTTTCAATAAAAGAAGACGATTGGTAAGATTTGAAATGGCCTTTGATTGCTTGTCCTCCAAACCCCCCTTTCTTTGAGCTATTTCCACGAGAGTCGACAAATCATTATCAGAAAGATTAACGATACCGTTCTGGGTATTATCAATTGATTTTGCCTCATTCCTAACCAACAACTGGGGAGAGTCAAGTGGTGACACACTCGCATTCACTAAGGTAGAGAACATTGCATTAGAGAAAGGATCAGTCATCATCAAAGAGGAGGTGAAAACCCTAGAAACTGAGGTAGTTTCTAGAGAGAAGGCAGACACTCTCTCTCGAACCCATTTGTATTACAGGACACATTACTATGAAAGCCTAATGGTTAGATGATGAACTTCTGTAGGAAGAAAAATTCTAGCCTTCATAGAGAAGGAGAAAAAACCCTCACAAAGGAGGGACATGACCTTCACACAGGGAGGATTATTACAGCAAACAATAAAAAAATAAAAAAGCAAACCGAAAACAACCATATACAAGTCGCCAACGCATCTAAAGCTTCATTACACCGCAACTTTCAACTTGAAATCTGAAGGCTCCACCTCCGCTGGTCAAGATGGAAAATTGAGATTAAGGTAGTTGCTTAACATGGAATGGCCACGCTAAATAGCGTCAGTCTTCAGATTGTGAAAAAATCTGAAACCAGATCTTAAAGTTTTGGGCGCGAGAGTGAAAGTTTGGGCACAAGCCAAACATCAAATCTAGAAGATCGGAAAGAATGAGAGGTGACTCCAACATCAGTAACTAGAGGCAAATATGAAGAAGATGAGGTAGATCTGGTAAGGGTAGATACATGGCGGCAGGAAGGTGGTAGATCTGCTGATGATAAGGTGGTGGCAGCGGAGCTGAAAAGGATTGGAAGGACAATCTTCTAATATTATTAAGTAAAAAAATAAAGAAAAGGAAAAAAAAAAAAAAAAGGTGAAAGGAAGAGAAGGAGGCCGGCAGCCAGAACCCCTCCTAGGATATTGAAACAATTGTGCGTATTGTCAGATAAAGTAAAGGAGAATAGTATAATTATTAAACATTATAGGAGATCTATGTGATTAGCTGTTTTTTATTTTTTATTTTTTTAATCATTTAAATTTTTTCAAATTCGATGCTTGATTAATGGTTCCCATGAATTGAACTCACAATTCTAATGTGAATTGGTATCCTTCCTCCATCTGAATAACTCCATTCTAGTATCATGTTTTGCTATAATCAAATCTAAAAAGAGACTAAAGGGCAATACTCTTAGCAGTAGGGATGGCAATTTAAAACCGGCCTGACAAGGACCCAATCCCCCGACCCTGATTTAAACCATTTTTTCCCGAAAAATACCCCCGACGGATTTGGAAGAGAGAGAGAGAGAGAGAGAGAGAGAGAGAGAGAGAGAGAGAAGATCATTGTGATTACCCTAGAACATATAATATCTAGCATTTAGTTAGGGCGGGGATGGTATTCAAAAATTTATCCCTGATGATATCCAGGCTGGGGATATGTGTTTCAGAACCGGACCCGCCCCGGTACCTATATATATATATATATTGATTAGTTTCTCTCTCATCAATTTCATTATTTCATATCTTCTCTCTCTCTTCCTCACCTCTGATCTCTCTCTTCTTCACCTCTTCTTCACCTCTAATCTCTCTCTTTCTCACATCTGATCTCTCTCTCTTCCTCACCGTCTCTCATCTCTTTCTCTCTCTCTCTCTCTCTCTCTCACACACACACACACACACAAACACACTCGCTCAGAGAGAGAGAGCACCGAATCAAAGTCGATCTGAGCAGATCACCGAACCAGTGCCGATCTGAGCAGAGCACCGAACCAGTGCCAATCTGAGCAGAGCACCGAACCAGAGCACCGAATCAATCTCTCTGTGCCGCGATGCCAGAGTCGATCTGATCTGAGCAGATCTCTCTCTCTCTCTCTCTCTTTACTTAGATCTAATATAAACTTTTGAAGATGTTATTAATATAAACTGTGATGTTGATGATGTTGTTGTTGATGTTGGTCGATCATGTTGATGATGTTTGTTTGTTTTTTTTTTTTTTAGATCGGATGTTGATGATGTTGAGGATGTTGAATCTGCTGCTGCTGTTTGGGTTTTTTTTTTTTTGGTCTGGGGAATTTTCGGGGTCGGGGAAACCCGATCCCCAATAGGGGGCGGGGATGGGGATGATGATTGGTTCCCCATCAGGGATCGGGGCCGAGGTCGGGGCCGGGGAGATGTTTACCATCGGGGATCGGGGGCGGGGGAGTGCAATCCCCGGCCCCGCCCTGGAAATGTCTATGGGAGCGTGTATATATTTTATATAGTAGATGCATGCAGTGGCGGAGGCACCTTAGGCCCAGGGGTCACGTGCCCCCTTGGGTTTTAGGATTTTTTTTTTTAACATAAAGAAAATATTTTAAATAAAAAAATTTATGAAAATATTATTTAAAGTGAAATGTCAATGACATTTTTAAAATTATGAGAATAATAATGGTTATTTTGATTGAAAATAAAAAGACTATGATGAGTCATATTATTATCTATGAAAATTTTAATATAATGGCGATGTCTATCATTATTGACATGCATACATAATTAATTTCAATGAAGATATGAAATTTATTAGATTGTTAGTTACATTTGACATGTGGAGTTTATCATCCATGTGTTTCTTTTCATTCATAACTAAAATGACCTCTATATAAATTATAATCAAGCAACATATCTTCAATTATAAAATAAATAAATAAATAAATAAATTATAATAGGTCATAACTAATATCAGAATGAGTTATAACTAATTATTACTTGATATATAATCATAACTAAAATAACAACCACAAGAACTTATAACTAAATTATATCTAACACTATAATGTGTCATAACTAAAGACCACGAAGATCATAATTGCGACATATGATAGACACTTTTTTGTGGTATATTTTATAGAATTTTGTGAGACCATGAAATATCCTCTCGCATGGATGTTGTAGAGATCCAACGAAGAGAAGAGCTTCACCCCTGCAGATTTGCAATGAGGAACATAGTCGGTGCCACCCAACCGAGGTTGCCGGCCGAGAGTACTCCGATGATGAAGTTAGTCCTTGAATCAAGAAATAGTATCTATATATATGAGAAGGGGTGTGTGTTTTGTGGAGAGAGATCAGACATACCTTCCACTTAGGATGCCCCCTTTTATATAGATGGGGGGTGTGATATTTGTTTGGGCTGGACCCATTGTAGGCTTTGTTTGGGTTAGGCCCAATAAGCTAGTACCTATATTTTTCTGGCTCTCACAATTGTCCCAAAACTTTCATTGTCTTCGGTAAGAGGAATGAGAGCTTTTATTGCCGAGTTATACTGTTCAAATAGATGTTAGGTCATTTGACGAAGAATACATTTGATAAATGAATAAAATGTATGAATGAATGACTGCATGTATGCTTGAATGTATGTATAAATATACGTATGTCATAAATGTATGTATAAATGTATATATGTTTTGAATGTATGTATAAATGTATATAAGTCTGTCATAGGATGAGGGGGGTGAGCTAAAATCCAGAAAGGAATACAAATAAATCATAACGATAGGTCGCGGTATTCTAACCCCCGGGCATGGGTGTAGGCTGCAGTATTCTAACCCCCGGGCATGGGTACCGGCTGCGGTATTCTAAACCCCGGGCATGGGTGCAGGCCGTGGTATTCTAACCCCCAGGCATGGGTGTAGGCCTTTGCTAACAGTGCTCTGTGCCGAGTGCGAAGATTGTGCTGTACTCGGAGACTTTTGCTGATTTTAAGTGGCAACCAAGTGCCAATATGGCAAGGACTTTGAATAATGTATCCTGTATCGAATAAGGTGGACGTGTTAATCACCAATAATATTGCTCCACTTGTATGGAATTTCCAAGTAGATATTGGGCCAACTATTTAATTGCCTAGTTGCTCGGTTTGCGTTTAGTCCAAGGTAGACTTGCCCCATTGCTTTCGAATGACAGGTGTTAGTCGGAAGGAATGTATATTCCCATTGCCCTATGTTGCAGGGAATATTCGGATTTGGTAAAATGACGGCGCACAAAAATATGCAAGCTACCGACTGCCAAGTGTGTAATGTGTTGCCCCAAAACGGGCGCTTGCGTCAAGCTGTGAGAAAAGGAGCGGTAGTTTGTAACTCAAGTAGACGTCATTGTGATGTTTGTACCAAGTTGGCCGAGTATGTATGCATATCAAAGGTGCCGAGATGATGATCGGTTGATGTGCCCTAATTGGAAAACGAAAAATTGACTGATGTCCCAGTGGGCAATTGTTTTGCCAAATAATGTTGTTAGGTGAATAAAGTTGCCGAATACTGTGGCCAATGTTGCTGCATAAAGTTTGACAATGCATAAAGTTGACAAATAATGTTGCTTAGGTGAATAAACTTGTTTCGCCAAAAGGTTGGTCAGCTACACTTAGGTCGGTGATTGTGCTGATCTTTTGGTTGACGATTTTTTTTAGCTTCGCGGTGCGTCGGCATCCCTTCGGGGTTGGATTTGCTAAGAACTTGGTTGGCAATGGTTGCCAATTTATTGAAGTTGAGTTTCTTGTTCAACATATATTTGCCCCATTGCTTTTGAATAAGATTGGTTATTCAGAAGGAATAAAATTGACAGGGGCCAAAATTGCCGAGTAGGCCGATAAAAATTTGAAACAGACTCCGTGCCTTTGTTCGATGCAACGGTGATATCGGAATGAAGCCAAGACAAAGTAGGGTGCTTGTGATATGATCAGGGAAGATGGAGGATTATATCCTCGCCCTAAGATACTGTTGCTGAAATTTCATGCCGATCAATTGAACTACCAAGTGGCCGAATCAAAAACGCCAAGTGAGAGTTGTTAGTGAGTTCAGCGATAAGTGTGAAGCCGATTAAATTGTACCATTGTCATGGAATTAGTTGGAAAATTACTTCCATTGTTGTGAATATGTAACATTAGATCGACGTTGCCCCATTGCTTGCGAATGACGTTAGGTATTCAGAAGAAATTTAGATTAGACGTTGGCCAATATTGACGAGAAGTAAGCCGAGAACAAAGTATAGTTGCCCTACTGTGCTCGAATGTGTGGTTATTCGGAAGGAATCCAGAATAGACTTGAGCCAAAATTGCCGAATAATGCGGGTTGTTATAGTGGCAGGAAGACGCCAAAATTGTTGAATGCGGCATTGATCAAATGCCAGGCTTGGCGGCAAAAGTATTATTTGAGCTGTGATATGTGGCACTGCATATAAAATCGACAAATTTTGGGTATGGAATTTGCAAAATCAAACCGTACGGATGTGTTCAGAATGCTTCAAATAGTTGGAAACAACTAAGGGATCGCTATAATCGGACTCCTGATGGCGTAGTTATAGCCAAAATGGATCAAACGGCTCATATCAACAGGGTGTAATGCAACCGCGAAGCACAGGATTGTTTCTTCATATCTTGCTGGGTTGTCTGCTCCAACAAAAGAATTCATTTTCTGGGCAAACTTTGATAAGCCCGTATGGCTTCGTTTTAGCTCCGATTTTGACGCGGTTTATTGCGTTGGACTCGTCTTAATGAGTACTTCACAATGGTATGATCAAAACTTGAGTTTGATAGCTTTTGAAATTTCAGTTTACGGAACGTGTGAGCCATTTCA
This sequence comes from Camellia sinensis, assembly GCF_004153795.1. Lineage (NCBI taxonomy): Eukaryota > Viridiplantae > Streptophyta > Magnoliopsida > Ericales > Theaceae > Camellia > Camellia sinensis. Next base: position 3,606,782 of record NW_021025011.1, on the reverse strand, counting down.
CTACTTTCGGCAGACTTGGGTTGCTTCTTGGCTCCTCGGGTTGATGCATTTGGACTCTTTGAGCCAATACGAATCTTGTGGTATGTTCAGATGTGAATTTTGGCAAGCCGAGATGCTAATTCCATGCCGAGATATTAGTGCCGAATAAGTGACAACTTTACCGAAGAAGTGTAAACTATAGGCAAAGAGTGTGCCGCATAAGAAATGTTGTGTAATTTTTGCCGAATAATTTGCCGAAGCCGAGTTGATCATATGCATGCAGCATTCATAATGCCGATGAGTTCTAGTGCTGAATAAGTTAACAATGTTTAGTCGAAAAAGGTTGCCGTATAAAGTGTGATGTACTGCCGAATAAGATTGATGAATTGATAATGGCCCAGATGGTGCAAAGCCGAATTCTTCATGCAACAGGACTTGAAAATACAGATTTTGTAGATTCGAACTCCTGACTTTGGGCCCTTGTGTCTCCTTCGTTTGAAGTCCAATTGGCTTCATTTTTGCGGCATTGGATTCATCACTCAACCTAGTGTGCATTCCAGTATTCAGACGCGTCGTTCCGCCCTAGGTTGTTATAGCGATCCCGATTGTCCCTTTACTATTCTATTGTGTTCCGGACTTGATTCCGTGAAGTTGGTAGTTGAATCTATCTTGTTGTCGTCCTTTAATTCCGCTTGATTGAGTTTTAGGATGTTTTGGGCAGGGTTGTTACAGGTTGGTTAGGCCTTGGTTTCAATTCCTTGTTGCCCAGTTTTTAGGCGGTCCGCTCGAGCGGGTCTTCTTGCGCTCGAGCGGGGATCGCACACCTCCAGTATTTCGTGTTCCTGCAAAACTTCTGCAGATGTGATTTTTATGCTCGAGCGGGTTTCTTTACGCTCAAGCGGTCGCGCTCGAGCGGGTACTCTGGCGCTCGAGCGGGTAATACTTTTTGGTGTAAGTTCTGGGAGAGGGAAATCCACACTCGAGCGGACTGGTTTTCGCGCTCGAGCGGATGTGCTTTATTCTTGTGTCTTGGCGCTCGAGCGGGTCTTCTTGCGCTCGAGCGGAGATTGCACAC
>NW_021025011.1:3581019-3605368 GCF_004153795.1 Camellia sinensis | reverse complement strand
CCATTCTACCCCCACCTTCCCTTACTGTAATTTCCTTCGAACCTTTTTCACTAACTACTCTTTGAAACTCAGGAAAATCTTGAAAACGTTTCAGCTTTACAACAAGGCTATCATAAAGCCAGCCATTCCCTACTTCCTTAGCATAGACGATCTGATCCACCCTACGTTCCGAGGTCGCTCGAGTGGTTGGAATCTTACGTTCCGCAGAAATTTATTGGCTTGGGAAGCAGAGGACTTGGTTAGGCTTTACACCTTGATGAACCACTTTCTGGTTTGCACCTCTCATAGGGAAGATCAGTGGAAGTGGTTGGCATCTTCATCATATAAATTTACCACCTCATCTTTTTATAATCTGTTATTATCTTCGGGTGCTGTTAGGGTATCTAAGATGCTTTGGTTTAATGTGTCTCCTCCGAAAGTTCAATTCCTAAGCTGGTTGGCTTGGAAAGGGAAGTTAAAAACTTCTGTTTTCCTTCACATAATTGGTGTATCGGACCATAATGCTTCGGTCAGTTGTGTGTTCTGTAGATCCCACGTGGAATCAGTGCCTCATGTGATGCTCTGGTGCCCTTTTGTGTGGCAAATTTGGTCTGAACTGTTGAATTGGTGGGGGCTGCAGTGGGTTGTAGCAGCTTTTTATGTGATTGTATCAGTGTTGGCCATCTATCAATTGCTAATCTTTTTGTCATTGTTCATGGTTGGTTTAGTGTATTTCTACTGGGCTGTGGCTCACCCTATATGGGAATATCATTTTCAGGTACAGGTAGCATGCCACCTCCAAGGACATAGCTGGGAGGCTAGTGGCGGACATAGTTTTGTCGTTTTCTGTTGATGTATTACATGTATATTCAAGCCAAGGGCTTAATGTGTAAATGAGTTAGTACTCTTTTGTTGTAACCAAGTGTTAACTTGGAAAGCTGTAAGCCCGTAGGGCATTTTGTTATGAGATTAACATGTAATACTTATGTAATGGAATTCTAATGAATGATAGAAGGTGGTTAGTTTATCTATCAACGCTTGTCTTATTTGTTGGGTTTAATGTTATTATTTTGAGTGCGTTACAACTTGGTATCAGAGCGTACCGGGTTCGAATACTTTGGGTACGTGGGAAGTGATTAGGATCACAATGGGTTTGTCTCGCTTGATAGAGACTTAGATGTAGTGTCATATGCTATGTGCTTAATTGATAACATGCTTATGTGACTATGTGGGTATGGAATGTAGTTTCTAGGATGTTGATCGGATCCTTCGGTTGCTGGGAGTCTTGTTGGAAAAGTACTTGATCAATGCTGTTTCTAACCGGAACTCTAGTAACGCCTCGAGACTATCATTATCCGGAAATGAAATTCGTAAATGCTTATGTGCTTATGTGCTTATGTGGAGTGAATTACAGTTGTCCACGCATTAGGACGCGAGTGTTATAGCTTTGGCACATTTGTGAATGTGCTAATAGTCTTGGTTACCTTTATTAGGATGTCAGGACGACGGCGTGGTAGGCGTGGCAGGCATGGTACGCAGGAGGTACCTGTACCGGATGACGTTCCGGCGATGCAGGAGGGTGTTGGTCAGGCCAACGTGGCTGAGCCAGCGGGTCAGCAGGCTATGAGCGCCTTGGCCCGAGAGATAGCGGGAGCTTTGGGTATTCTCAGAGCTGAGAATCAGGTTGCTGAGGCAGGGCCTTCTTTCTTGAAAAGAGAATTCTTCCGGTCTAACCCGGACGAGTTTGTTGGGGATCCAAAGGAGCCACTTAAGGCTGACAAGTGGTTGGAACAAATGGAGAAGATGTTCGAGATGCTTGGCATCGAGGACGGGGCTTTGAAGGTGACCTTGGCGTCCTTCCAGCTGAAGGGAGATGCGGGTCAATGGTAGAAGTATGAGAAGGGCAGTGTTGATGGTGCATGGGAGGCGTTTGTGAATGCTTTCCAGGAGAAATTTTTATCTTCAGCTGCGAGGAAGAAGCTGAGAGAGCAGTTTTGCTAGCTTAGACAGCAAGGCTTGTCTGTGGCCGAGTTTGAGGCTACTTTTACCAGTCTGTCCATGTTTGCACCTGAACTGGTGGCGTCCGAGGAACGCCGTTGCTTTGAGTTTGAGCGGAAGTTGAGGCGAGGCCTCAAGTTGAGGGTTGGTGGATCTTTCATCCGGGAGTATAGACGATTGGTGGATGCGGCAGCTCATATGGAGCTCATGATGCAAGAGGAGGATGAGGGGCTGAGAGGCTCCAAGAGGGCCAAGATGGTCAAGGTGATGGCAGGAGACAGAGGGGTTCTAACCCTCAGCAGTCTCAGGGTGGTGTGGCTAGATCGACTTTTCCAGTACCGAGTACGGGCTCTGGGAGAGGTAGTCAGGGAGGCTTGACTTGCTTTGCGTGTGGCCAGCTGGGTCACAAGTCTTCGGTTTGCCCGCAGAAGGGAGGGGGTCAGCGAGCTGCTTCTTCTTCAGCTAGACCTCAGGGCCAGAGTCAGGGCAGGGGCCAGCCTTTGTCTTGCTATCAGTGTGGTCAGCCTGGGCACCTGAAGAGGTATTGCCTGCAGTTGAGTGCTACTTCAGGAGCGTCTGGTTCTAGACAGACGCAGGGATTTCAGCCAGCTCAGTCTGTGCAGGCCTCGAGGGCCAATCCGGGAGCTTCGTCATCCCAGTCAGTGCAACAGTCGTATGCTCCTAGAGGTGAGCAGGTGGATCAGGGGCCTACAGGGCGCGTGTATGCTGTTACTGCGCAGGACCTAGTACCGGCTCCATCAGTAGTAAGAGGTACTTTCCTGTTTTGCAACTCGGTTGCTAGTGTGTTGATTGATACGGGTGCATCTCATTCTTTTGTGTTTGCTGCATTTGCATCTATTTTGGAATTGGAGTTGGCACGGTTAGCATCTCCTATATGTGTGGTATCACCTATTGGTAGTGAGTTGATCTTGAAACAAGGTGTTAGAGGGTGTGATATAGAGGTCGCCGACCATAGGCTTCCTTTTCCTTTTGTTGTCATGCCCATGAAGGGTTTTGATGTTATTTTGGGTATGGACTGGCTATCGTCATATCGAGCTGTTATTGATTGCTACCGCCAGAGGGTCACGGTTTGTACCTTAAGCGGGGAGTGTTTCCATTTCTTGGGGGATTGGGTTGGTAGTGCATTGCCACCGATGTATGATCTGCGAGGGCGGAGTGAGCTTAGTAGTCTACTTGCTAGCTTTTTGAGTGGTGAGTGTGATAAGACCCAGATTGTATTGCCGAGGGTGGTTTGTGAGTATTCGGACGTTTTTCCCGAGGATCTCGTTAGTTTGCCACCTCACCGAGAGATAGAGTTCTCTATTGATTTAGTGCCCGGCACAGCGCCGATTTCTATGGCACCTTATCGTTTTGCCCCAGCCGAGTTGAGTGAGTTGAAGATTCAGCTCCAAGAATTGCTAGATAAGGGTTTTGTTCGCCCTAGTGTTTCGCCGTGGGGAGCACCGGCCCTCTTTGCTAAAAAGAAAGATGGTGCCTTGAGATTGTGTATAGACTACCGGAAGTTGAATCGGGCTACGGTTAAGAATAAGTACCCTATGCCCCGTATAGATGATCTATTCAACCAATTGAAGGGTTCCTGTTGTTTCTCTAAGATAGACTTGAGATTGGGTTACCACCAGTTGAGGGTCAGGGAGGAGGATATTCCAAAGACGATGGTTTCTTGTGTTGTTTATTTGCTAGTTATTTTTCCTTTTTTCTCCTCTCTTTACTTTGGTGGTCTGTCTAATTGGTGTATGAAAAAAGGAAGAACCATTATGGATGAGTATTGTGCTTGTTTGAAGCCTTATACTGCTTCTCCAGTTATGGACACACTAGTTGTCCTGTGATTCTTTCATGATAAGTGGTTTTAGAGATGCTTATGTCCTAGCTTGCTGCTTTGGAGTGGAGTGCAGAGCTTGCATTTGAACCTCCAAGTGCAATTTGTTGTTTTTGAGATCCGCAGTTTTCTGGGATTAGCTGGGTATTACCGTCGGTTTGTGAAAGATTTCTCCAGGTTAGCGTCACCGTTGACTAGACTGACTTGGAAGGGAGTCAAGTTTGTGTGGAGTGAGACTTGTGAAAAGTCGTTTCAAGAGTTGAAGGTTAGATTGACCACCGCTCCGGTGTTGATTATTCCGAAGAGGGGGTTGGGTTATGCGGTTTATTGTGATGCTTCACGAGAGGGTTTGGGTTGTGTGTTGATGCAAGAGGGGAAAGTGGTAGCTTATGGCTCACGTCAGTTGAAAATACACGAGAAGAATTACCCCACACACGACCTAGAGTTAGCAGCAGTGATCTTTGCCTTGAAGATTTGGAGGCACTACCTTTATGGTGAGAGGTTCGAGGTGTTCTCGGACCACAAGAGTTTGAAGTATCTGTTTACACAGAGAGACTTGAATTTGAGGCAGAGGATATGGATGGAGTTCATTGAGGATTACGATTTTGAGTTGCACTATCACCCGGGAAAGACCAATGTTGTAGCCGATGCCCTTAGTAGGAAATCCATTAGTGATGTAGCTTGTATAGCCATCTGGGAATGGGAGATGTTGGATGCACTTGGCGAGTTTGATTTGCTACTGGGCGAATCCATTGAGGCTGCGGCCTTGTTTTCTGTTGTTGCACAGCCTACACTTGTGACCTAAGTATTAGAGGCACAGAGAGGTGGCCTTGAGGTAGAATCCTTCCGAGAGAAGATCTCAAATGGAAAAGTTGAAAAGGGTTTGACGGTGTATCCCGACCTGAGTGTAAGATACCGAGACCGTCTGTTTGTGCCGGAGTCTTGCCGAGGGGAAGTACTCCGAGAGTTCCATCATTCACGCCTTGCGGTGCATCCGGGAGGCACTAAGATGTATCGAGATTTAGGTCGCCAGTTTTGGTGGCGAGGTATGAAGAGAGTTATGGCTGTTTTCATATCAAAGTGCCTTACTTGCCAGCAAATGAAGGCCGAGCATCAGAGGCCAGCGGGTTTGCTGCAACCCTTGCCTATCGTCGAGTGGAAGTGGGAGCATATCACTATGGACTTCGTTGTGGGTCTTCCGAGGACTCAGCGGGGTAGTGATGCCATTTGGGTGGTTGTAGACCAGTTGACTAAGTCGGCGCACTTCATTCCTATGCGTGTGAGAAATTCGGTAGATCATCTCGCCGACTTGTATATTCGGGACATAGTGAGATTGCACGGGGTCCCAGTGACGATCGTCTCAGATAGAGATCCTTGTTTTACTGCTAGGTTGTGGTAGAGTTTGCAGAGTGCCTTGGGCACTAAATTGACCTTTAGTACGGCCTATCATCCTCAGACTGATAGGCAGTCCGAGCGTACTATTTAGATCCTTGAGGATATGCTTCGAAGTTGTGTCCTGGACTTCAGTGGGACGTGGGAGAGGCACTTGCCATTGGTGGAGTTTGCCTACAACAACAGCTTTCAGTCTAGTATCGGTATGGCACCGTTTGAGGCCTTGTATGGCCGACCGTGTAGGTCTCCAGTGTGTTGGGCCGAGGTGGGTGATGCACCTTTGTTGGGTCCGGAGTTGGTTAGGGAGACGACGGAGAAAGTTGAGCTTATCCGTAGGAGGCTTGCTACAGCCCAGAGTCGCCAAAAGAGTTATGCCGACCGTAGGAGGAGACCTTTGGCGTTTGAGGTAGGTGATCATGTCTTCTTGAAAATATCACCTAGGCGAGGTTTGATGAGATTTGGCAAGAGTGGGAATTTATCCCCTCGGTTTATTGGTCCTTTTGAAATCCTTGAGAGGGTTGGCGAGGTTGCCTATCGTTTAGCCTTACCGCCGCAGTTGTCCGGAGTGCATGACGTGTTTCATGTGAGTATGCTTCGGAAATATGAGCCGGATCCATCCCACGTGTTAGATTGGACTGATTTAGAGGTAGATGAGGATGCCTCGTATGAGGAGAGACCAGTTCGGGTCTTGGATAGGCGGGATCAAGTCCTACGTGGCAAGATCATTCCTTTGGTGAAGGTTTTGTGGAGGCATCACGGAGTGGAGGAAGCCACTTGGGAACGTGAGTTGGAAGTCCGCGAGAAATATCCGGACTTGTTTGTTGATGCGTGACCATGTAATGGAATTTTTGTAATATTGTTGAACGTTAAGAGCATTGTATGTGTCTTATGTTGTAAAACATTGTGAATGTTTTGGTTAATGGAAATTTGTTTTAACATTGTGTATGTTAAGTATATTGTGGAAATGCAAGCATGATGATAATGTTGCATGTGTTATGGAATTGTGGAAAACGAGTTGAAATTGCTAAATTTCAAAAGAATGCATGTTGATAATGCAGGTTGTTATGAATAATGTGTAATGCCTCTTGAAAAGAGATGGGAGTGACCGGTAATGGGTCGGGTTGTTTAATATTATGTTGTAATATTATTGAGAATGGAGAAAACCTATTTTTGAAAAACTTATGTTTAATTTCGGGGACGAAATTCTTTAAGGGGGGAGGTTATAGCGATCCCGATTGTCCCTTTACTATTCTGTTGTGTTCCGGACTTGATTCCGTGAAGTTGGTAGTTAAATCTATCTTGTTGTTGTCCTTTAATTCCGCTTGATTGAGTTTTAGGATGTTTTGGGCAGGGTTGTTATAGGTTGGTTAGGCCTTGGTTTTAATTCCTTGTTGCCCAGTTTTTAGGCGGTCCGCTCGAGCGGGTCTTCTTGCGCTCGAGTGGAAATTGCACACTCCCAGTTTTTCGTGTCCCTGCAAAACTTCTGCAGGTGTGATTTTTACGCTCGAGTGGGTTTCTTTACGCTCGAGCGGTGGCGCTCGAGCGGGTGTTCTGACGCTCGAGCGGGTAGTACCTTTTCGGTGTAGGTTCTGGGAGGGGGAAATCTACGCTCGAGCGGACTGGTTTTCGCGCTCGAGCGGATGTGCTTTATTCTTGTGTCTTGGCGCTCGAGCGGGTCTTCTTGCGCTCGAGCGGACCTAGTTTTTGTTCTTGACGCTCGAGCGTTGTGTTTTCCGCTCGAGCGGGAATGTCGTATATCAGTTGACTGTGGGACAGTTTTAAATCACTTTTTCTCATCCTTTCTCTCTCTTACTTTTTCCGAAAAGGCCATTTGAGAGCCTCTCTCTAAAACCTTGCATTCTCTCTAGATATTGATCCAGCTAGGGTGTTTTCCTCACCTTTGGCCTTTACAAAAGAGTTGTTGATCGTCGAGGGCTATCTTTTGATCCGAGAAACTCGTGGTTTGGAGCAAGTTCATTTTCATCATCTTCTTTGTTGGGTGTCATCTTTTGCGGTAGGGATTCCTACTCACTCTGATGGTCTTTGACCTAGATTTCTAGTTGTTTTGATAGTGTTGAACTTGGGAAATTTTGGGACTTAGGGTTTCAAAATGTGTAAAAAGAGTTTTGTAATTTTGGGCTCATAACTTGTATTTTGGGTTCCAAAGTGATGATATAGTTGTTGGTTGTTGATGTTAGGCCATTGGGTCAATATTGGAAAATGGGGTAGAAAACCCTAATTTGTTGTATAAATTAATTGGCATAATTAATTTGGGAAAATTGTAAACTTATGGAATTAAGTTGGAAATAACGAAATTGGCTCGTTATGTTGTGAAATGATGGAGTTGGATTTATAAATCGCTCGTTTTTGAAAACATTGTTATTTTATCTGTTGGAGCTTTTATTATCTGTTTAGAAATAATTGCTTGGGCTACCGGTGGAGGGTAGTTTTGATTGTTGTAGACAATGCATGATGATTAGGCAAACTAAAACTAATCAATTGAATATGTCATAGAGTATGACGGTTGATAGAATACATTAACGTTATATATTGATTGATTGTGTATATGACCTATGTGTATATACGTTGTGTTGTATGGGAGGAGATAGGGGATGTACTCCACGGTTTAGGGGAAGATAGGGGATGAACCTCTAAACCGGATGTTGTTTGGGAGGAGATAGGGGATGGACTCCACTGATACAGCTCATATGCTTGTCAGAAAATGTGTTGATACAGCTCATATGCTTGTCATTGGAAGTGTTGATATAGCTAATATGCATATCTGTTGAAATGTGGATATAGCTTGTATACTTATCTGTTGAGATATTGATATAACTTGTGTGTTTATCTATTGTAAAAATGGAAAATGTTTAATATGAGTCTTTGTCTCATATAAGTGGTTGGCCAGGTTCTGAGCCATTGATGGAAATTGTGAAATTGATAAGAAATGGAAATGGATTATGAATTGGTTTATGAAAATTGAACATTTATCAATTGCTAATGTCTTAGTCATTGCTCATACTGTGTTTAGCATATCTTCACTGGGCTGTGGCTCACCCTATATGGGAATATCATTTTCAGGTACAGGTAGCATGCCACCTCCAAGGACGTAGCTTAGGAGGCTAGAGGCGGGCAGACTTTTGTTGTTTAGTTTCTTGATGTATTACATGTATATTCAAGCCAAGGGCTTAATGTGTAAATGAGTTAGTGCTCTTTTGTTGTATCCAAGTGTTAACTTGGAAAGTTGTAAGCCTTTAGGGCATTTGCTTTTGTAGTTAATATGTAATACTTTTGGTAATGGAACTCTGATGAATAGAAGAATGTGGAACTTTTATATATCCATGCATGTCTATATTGATGGGTTTAATGTTAATATTTTGAGGGCGCTACAGGTTGGATGCCGTTGGACCTCCGAAAGTTGACCAAAAATAAGATTGATCAAGCCCCCCTTCCCCGTTTTTGTGTTCGTTTGTGTTCGGCTTGGCAATTGGGATATGGTTGCGCAATGGTTGGAAGACGAATCTTGGCACTTTGATTTGCCGAATCACCTGGTCGGCGACAACTCCACCCTTGACTTGCTAGAAATTAAAGATTGTCGATAACAGTGCTAGAAAGAGAGCTGTAGTCAACTATTGATGTAAAGTATTGACCTAGTATATAATTCATGATGTCTTGTGAATGAAGTAACCCATGATGCATTGAAGTAACAAGCGGATGACTTGGACGCTGATTTCAAATGCGAGTAACTTGTGCACGATATTTGGCTCGTAATGGCGCTGTTCTTCTTGTCCTTGTGCTCATAGATCACGTTAGTTGGGGAGTTGGTAGATACTCGGCAAAGTTTTGAGCTTGATTGTTGCTTAGTCGGCTATGCAACTTGGTGATACCTGGCGAAGTCGATTCGGTGTTAGCCAATGTATTGCTAGAACTGATGTAATGAAGTTTCATTCTTGAGTCGTTGTTTCCAGAGGAAGAAATGTCCGCTAAAATATGCTTGATAAAAAGAGAACCAAAAGAGATTTGGTTCTCGGCACCACTACTGTAGCCGACATGATTAAAGATATGGTGAAGTCGCCAAGAGGTGCTGTGGAGTCATCGTTGGGATTTATCAATATCATTCGACGCTGCGACGTCGCCGAGTAGGCGTAGTTGTAATAGCCGAATCTTGAGTTTGTAAGCTTATGATCACTACATAAAGATTTTGTGGATGATTCAGCAAGCTTGTTATGGGTGCCAATCAATTAGTTGGCAACTTCTCTCAGCTTCACGATGTGCCGAATCACTTGGTCGGCAAGATTTCTTTATGCATATCTTCGATTTTGCCGAGATTTTGGTTGGCATTGTGACGCCCCAAATTTTTTTTTGAAACGTCATAAGATTTAAATAACAATAACTTGCTAGATAAAATTTTAACTACTAGTTAGGAACTTTTAAGTTCTTACAAAGCCAAAATCCAACGACAAAATAAAACTACAAGTTCACACACAACGTCACAACATAGTTTAATCCTAATACAAGGGATAACAGGATTTTATTCTGACAAAATATTGACTCTAAGTCAGCCAAGGTTCGATATTGGCAGCAGCTCCAATTTCAGCCTCAGTCCCTTCTTCAACATAATCTGGCATGAAACGCCAGGGCAACAAAATATATGCCATGAGTTTTGCAACACAGTAAGAAAACGTAACCAACCTACCATTCTTTTTAAGAGAAAAATAATAATATTCTAAACATGAGATAACAATATAATTATACACAGAAATTACAACCATTAGAATAGTTTCAGTAATTTTAATAAATTAGGTGACACTCGAAATCTCACCAAAGAGATTTAACTCACCAAACACTAAGCATGGCAACGGTTAATTTGAAACCCTCCCTTAGTCAAATATTTAAGTGTTACCAACCGTAACTACCAGGGATGCCCACGTCCGGAGTTATATACCCAAGTAGTGGCATCCGTGGTCTGCCCCAAGGAAACGGTCTGCCAGGGGTAAGCAACCTCCCTGTGTGCCACCTGCACATCCACCCTTATTCCAAAACCGAATACCGAAAAGGGTTCAAATAAGTCCCGTGCCATCTTAGAGTTCCGCAACACAATTTACGTGAGAATTCTCAAAACAAGGGCTCACCCTGAACAACCAGTATTAACCGTCAACCCTTAATTCCGTAAAGTCTTTAAGATCCTCCTTATTTTAATTGCAATATTTTTTATCTTAATTTTTTTTATTTTGTGTCAATTAAGTACAATAAGAAACGGTCAATTAACTTTTGAGTGACAAATACATGTCCATTTATTTCTTAGGGGCATTTTAGACATTACAACAATTTCTTCCATTAACTTAACTCATTGAGTTGACTCACCTAAAATCGAACATTGATGTAGACTCAACTCATAAACAGATTATTCTCAACACAGTTTAGATTTAGTAAAAAAATTTGTATAAATTCGTAGAAAGCTCAAAAATTATTTCCAAAAATTTTTTGGACAAACTAGACATTATTATCAACAATTTTGTAGAAGAAATCATCTCAAAATTTTGAGTGTAAAATTATCTAAAAATTCGGGTAAACATGCTGGCAGATTCAAAACAGATTATTCTCAACACAGTTTCAGATTTAGTTAAAAATTTGTATAAATTCGTAGAAAGCTTGAAAATTGTTTCCAAATTTTTTTGGATAAACTAGACATCATTATCAACAACTTTGTAGAAGAAATCATCTCGAAATTTTGAGTATAAAATTATCTAAAAATTCGGGTAACATGCTGGCAGATTCAAGACAGATTATTCTCAACATAGTTTCAGTTTCAATTAAAAATTTGTATAAATTCGTAGAGAGCTCAAAAATTGTTTCCAAAAATTCCTAGATGAACTAGACATAATTATCAACAACTTTGTAGAAGAATTAATATCAAAATTTTGAGTATAAAATTGTCTAAAAATTCGGACAAACATGCTGGCAGATTCAACACAGTTTTAGACAATGTATCAAATGTACATAATCTGGAAAATTTCAATTATATAAAAAAAAAAATGAGAGGGTTGAGAGGGTTTTCTTACTTAGTAATAGGGTGACAAAATGGTTGAGAATTTTGGCTTCCTTAATCTCCTACTCTTCTTCCTCTCCTATCACTAAGCTTGGTTGCTTTGGGGATTTCTCTCTTCTTTTTTTTTTTTTCACCGAATGCTTGCATGCACAAGGAAGGCTTGCATGCATATATATATAAAATGCTAGTTGAAGACATCTCTCTCTCCCTCTCATTCTTTCCATTATTTTATTTTTTCAAAAAAAATTCCATTCCCTTTCTCCAATTTCTAAGAGCAAGCTTTCCCTAAATTTTATAAGCTTTTCCCTAAATTTTACAAGTTTTCCCTAAATTTTATAAGCTTTTCCCTAAATTTTACAAGCTTTCCCTAAATTTTATGGCTATCCTAAATTCTAAAAGATGGTGGGTTTGGTAGGAGCTGTGGGTTGGTTGCCCACGGTTTGTTTGTTTGTATTTTTTTTTTCTTTGTGTGTTTTTGTAGGGGTTCTGAAAATTGATACCCTAAGATTTTTATCTAAGGTATTTAGTAAGAATAATTATTATATTGAATGCTAATTAAACTAATTTATAAACAACAAATATTGAACACCCACAAAATTATCATTCTTAATAGGGTCTTTGTTGGTGATAGGATTTGGTTAATTTAAAACTAATTTATTTATTTATTTATTTATTTTCTTTCAAGAATAATTTAAATATGGGTTTTCACAGGCATCGACGTAAGTTATTCATGACAATTGAAGTTGCCTCTAGATCTGACTGTTTGAATTTATATACATATATAGATATGTATATATATATATATGGCCAGCCAACAATCACAATTAATTAAATAAGAATAATAATTTGTTCGTTCTCATAACTCATGGTCCATTCTAGAGAAAGGAAAATTGAAGACCTAGCCTTGGATTCCACAGAAAGCTTTAGCATAGGTATACGTGTATACTTGTTAAGGATCAACTTTAAGCTAAGTTTTGAGAGACAAAGAATAAATAAATAAATGGGCAGACCCACGTATGAATTTAGCCGAATAATTTTATTGAATTGCCGAAAAGATGTTTGCACCAAGAAAGGTGTGAAACCCATTTTTAGAGAGAGAAAACAGCTACTAACTTTATCTTGTTTTGACAACCTTTCTAAGCAATATGAATATTCAACAATGCTTTGATCAAATCTGTGATCATAAATAGATACATACATAGATGTGTATATATATAAATATATATATACCTGAACTTTAGCAAAAAACCACAATCAGAATGAAAGAAGCCAAAAACCCAGTTGTGGGCCGTATTACTTGGGATTGATTTTGCTTTTGTAGAAAGTGCATTGACCTCAAAGCAACCAATATATGTTTACTTACGGCAGTATATTTGTTGTGTTCTTCGTTGATCTCCTTCAGTCGTTTCCACAGACGCGCGCCAATTGTGAGACCATGAAATATTCTCTCACATGGATGTTGTAGAGATCCAACGAAGAGAAGAGCTTCACCCCTGTAGATCTGCAATGAGGAACATAGTCAGTGCCACCCAACCGGGGTTGTCGGCCGGGAGTACTCCGATGATGAAGTTAGTCCTTGAATCAAGAAATAGTATCTATATATATGAGAAGGGGTGTGTGTTTTGTGGAGGGAGATCAGACATACCTTCCACTTGGGATGCCCCCCTTTATATAGATGGGGGGTGTGATATTTGTTTGGGCTGGACCCATTGTAGGCTTTGTTTGGGTTAGGCCCAATAAGCTAGTACTTATATTTTTCTGGCTCCCACAAATTTCTCTACTAAAATATATAATTTCTATCTCAACTTATCTTCTTCTTTTTTTTAATTTTCCAATCCACCTACCAATCCACCTATAAAAATAGTTAATCCCCAATATTTGTATAAAATTTAATCTCAAATCCTTTAATTTAAAATTCACATTTATCCAAATGAACTCTTAATAATTAAATTTAGTAATATCTCATTATTGTTTAGGGTTAATTACACTAATAGTCCCTATAGTTTGGGGCTTGTGTCACTTTGGTCCCAAACTTTTCAATTGTGATACATTTGACCCTGAATTTTGAATCTTGTTCCAAATAAGGACAATTGAAAATATCATTAGATTTTTCAAGGGTAAAATCGTCAATTTGATAAAATATACACTAATTTGACAAAAATAAATGTAAAAAATATTTTTAGTTTTTTTTAAATTATTTTTATCCACCAATGATAAAATTATGTAAAATTAATAAAAATTAGATGATTAATTTTTTAAAATTAATTTTACATGATCATCCAAATACATAATAAAAATTAATTTGGTAAAAAAATAAATAAATGTCTAAAAGATTTATCAATTTTACATAATTTTATTTTAGTGGGTAGATATAATTTTTAAAAATCCAAAAATATTTGCTTGACATTTATTTTTGTCAAATTAGTTTATATTTTATCAAATTGACAATTTTTTCCTTGAAAAATTTAATGATATCTTCAATTGTCCTTATTTAGAACAAGATTCAAAATTCAGGATCAAATGTGTCACAATTGAAAAGTCAGGGACCAAAGTGACACAGATCTCAAACTATAGGGACTATTTGTGTAATTTACCCTATTGTTTATTATGGAATTTTTTTTTAATATTTTCATTAATTTGTGCCCCTCTTCATTGAATTCCTAGCTACGCCACAGCTAGTGGATATGTTGGAGTGGCCTATCTACATATCTATTTTTTAAATCAAAAAAAAAATCTAAAAAGAAAACATACATCAGTTAATTTATCTCGAAAAGAATAATTATTATGTCTTTCGAAAATTTTGAAAGTAAAAAAATTGTGAAGAAATGACAAAATGTCATTTGATGGGCACGTAATATTCTTGATTTGTGTGATAATTTCTGTGCAAGCAATCATAAAATGATTTATATCATACTAAAATGTAAATGTTATACTATAAAATAATTATATATATTGTTCAATTGATGTTTTAGTGATTTATTTATAAGTTATGATTGATTTATATCATACTAAAAGGTAAATGTTATACTATAAAAAAATTATATATATTTTTAAATTGATAATGTGCCTGTTTGGTGCAGTTTAAAAGCTACTTATTTCAGCTTTCAACTTAATTTAAACTATTTTGATGTGTTTGGTTTAGCTTAACAATGCAACTTATAGCTTTTGTAAGTCAGAAATCAGCTTATTCTTTGAGTGGTACATGAGATGCTTAATTTATAAGTCAGAAATCAACTTATGTTCATAGTTATAAGTTATAAGCTGTTAAGGCATAAGCTATAAGTACTGTCCCATAGCTCTACCAAACAGGGCCAATGTAGTGATATATTTATAAGTTATGATTATAATGATATTGGATTTTGTGTTTTTAAATGGTGCAATTACAATAAATCACTATCATTTTGTATAAAGCTACTCAAAAGCAACATTTGCAAAAATAAAAATTACAAAAATTACCAACAAAAAAAAAAAAAGAAAAGAAAGAAAGAAACTCAGGGTTTGGTTCTTACAACAAAATAAACTTTAAATTGTTAATTTTATCAATTAAATCCTAATATTTTGATTTGTTTACAATTTAAACATTCGCCTATTTTTTTTAAGTAAAAAACTAATAGAAAAAATATATATTTTAGTAATTAAATTCAATATAAGTGTACATAAAATGTCTAAAATATTATTTTTCTTGAGAATTACTAAAATATTTTATTTTCGTCCATTTTACTTAACAAAAATAGACTAATGATTTAAATTAAAAATAAACCAAAAGATTAACGTTTAAATTGATAAAATTAACAAAATTCAAAATTTACAATAATCAAATTCTGATTTTTTTTTTTTAATTTTCCTATAAAAAATTTCTATTTCAATTATTTACTATGTCTACTATTTCAATTTGGTGGAGTATAATTTTTAGGAACAATTACAATCCATTAGTTTATAAGAAAAATATTTACAAATACATGAAAAAAAATATGATTTTAATTATTAATTTTTATAAAATTTACATTTTTTTTCTCTCTATAAATTTGGACTGAATTAAGCCAATGAGCCATAAATTGAGGAAGAGTATAAAAATCACCTAATTGTTATTTCAAAGGATTTGCATTGCCCCTGAATCCCAAGTACGGTAGCACATATTCAGAAGAATATAACCGACGAAAGCGATCGCGTTAGGGTTTATTGAAGACTTGCAAGTTCATGCTCCAAAGGCTTAGGGTTTTTATATGCTGCAAGTTTATGGCTTTTCATCTGATTCACTTCTTGAACTAGGTGGAGAAGACGTTATTTGAAGGTACGTAAAGCCATCTTCAACCCCCTACTCAAAATTTTAATCCAATTTGATTCTTATATTGCTAGTCCCTATATTTGGCTCTTATTTCATTTTAATCTATAGAATTTTAATTGCTTCGATTTTGATCCTAAATTTATATTTTGTCTCAATTTAGTTCAATTCATTGTGTCAATTAAAAATGTGGAAGCAAAATGATAAAAGGGTCAAATGTAGGGACTGGTAATTTGTTCTTTAAGCATCTCCAACCTTTCATTTTTTTTATATTTGTTCATCAAACTTTGTTCAAGAATTTAGACCAAAATCTTGATTTGATATAATTCAATCCAATGGTGAAAATCAAATATTTTAAAATTATTTAACCTATCTCAAAACCCATCTCCAATCATTCGTCTTTTAACATTTTTATCAAATTAAGTGAAAAAAGAGTCCCTATATTTGGTTCTTATTTCATTTTGATCTATAGAATTTTAATTACTTCGATTTTGATCCTAAATTTATATTTTGTCTCAATTTAGTTCAATTCATTGTGTCAATTAAAAATGTGGAAGCAAAATGATAAAAGGGTCAAATGTAGGGACTGGTAATTTGTTCTTTAAGCATCTCCAACCTTTCATTTTTTTTATATTTGTTCATCAAACTTTGTTCAAGAATTTAGACCAAAATCTTGATTTGATATAATTCAATCCAATGGTGAAAATCAAATATTTTAAAATTATTTAACCTATCTCAAAACCCATCTCCAATCATTCGTCTTTTAACATTTTTATCAAATTAAGTGAAAAAAGAGTCCCTATATTTGGTTCTTATTTCATTTTGATCTATAGAATTTTAATTACTTCGATTTTGATCCTAAATTTATATTTTGTCTCAATTTAGTTCAATTCATTGTGTCAATTAAAAATGTGGAAGCAAAATGATAAAAGGGTCAAATGTAGGGACTGGTAATTTGTTCTTTAAGCATCTCCAACCTTTCATTTTTTTTATATTTGTTCATCAAACTTTGTTCAAGAATTTAGACCAAAATCTTGATTTGATATAATTCAATCCAATGGTGAAAATCAAATATTTTAAAATTATTTAACCTATCTCAAAACCCATCTCCAATCATTCGTCTTTTAACATTTTTATCAAATTAAGTGAAAAAAGAGTCCCTATATTTGGTTCTTATTTCATTTTGATCTATAGAATTTTAATTACTTCGATTTTGATCCTAAATTTATATTTTGTCTCAATTTAGTTCAATTCATTGTGTCAATTAAAAATGTGGAAGCAAAATGATAAAAGGGTCAGATTTAGGGACTGGTAATTTGTCCTTTAAGCATCTCCAACCTTTCATTTTTTTTTTTTATATTTGTTCATCAAACTTTGTTCAAGAATTTAGACCAAAATCTTGATTTGATATAATTCAATCCAATGGTGAAAATCAAATATTTTAAAATTATTTAACTTATCTCAAAAACCCATCTCCAATCATTCATCTTTTAACAATTTTATCAAATTAAGTGAAAGAAGATTGTTGAAAATTTGATGAAAGATTTGATTCATATATGATTTGATGAAAACTTTATTTCATACAAGTTTTGATGAAATGGTAGGATCTCATTTTCACTAAATTTTTCAGCAAATTTAAATTTTAAGATAAATTACAATTTTAACTCTTATAGTTTGACTCAAATTTCATTTGGTTCCTATTGTTTCAAATTCAACATTTTGGTCCATACATTTTAAGTCTCATTTCAATTTGGTCATTCTGTTCAAGTTGAAGGTTAAAATCAACGACTTTGTGATGTAAAAGTACCAAAAATAAATAAAAAACTAGGTTGAATGAGCAAATTAAAATTAGACTTCAAGTGTAAGGACTAAATTATTTAAATTGAAATAATAGGGACCAAAGTAAAATTTGGATCAAAAGATAGAGGGAAAAAAATGTTGTTTACTCTAAATTTTATGAGTGATATCCTCTAAATGCTTCACTAATGGCAAAGTGTTAAATTTGACAGTCACAAAATAATTTTTAAAATTTTTGGACTTTTAACATTTGAGTGTCCCAAAATAAAAATAAAATTTAGTAAAACTCAATTTTGTTACAAGAGTCAAGAGTATTTTGAGTGGTTTTTACCCTAATTTAAGTTTGATATAGGTCTGGATCAAGGATTGGAGAGTTGTTCAGTCCTTATAGTTTGTTATTCATCAAGGGAAAAAAATATGAGGAAAGAAAATATGTGAAAAAAGGGAGAGATAAGAGAGAAATCGTGGCAATGGAGTCCATTAGTTTCTCTTTAGTCTTTATGATTCCTCCAATTCTAATTTTGGGTGAAATAGTAATTTCAGTTTATTATACTCGCAAACTATTCTGATGCTTTTTTTGTTTTTCAACTAAAAGTTGTTTTTGGGTTTTGTAGGTCATAAGGTGAGGAAGAATTTACCCTTTAAGATTTCCAAGGTCATGCGGCAACACATATTAAAGCGGCTAAAGATTTCGAAGAAAGAAAGGCCAAAAAAATCGAGGAGAAACATGATTATCTTACGAATTGCCAGACCTTACTTAACCACATTCTGTCATATTAACAATGAAAGATGTGATCAGGACAAAGTGTTCTAGCAAAGAGGTGGAGATATACATGGTTTATATGTGCCTTGTTTAAAATTTCCACCTATGAAAGTGTCAAGACAGATAGAAGTAGCTTTCATATAATCGAACTTTGTTCTTCACAAGGGCCAACATTCAGGAGTTGAACATCACTTTCAAATACAACAACGATGGCGCTTGCCAAGGGATCGTGGATGCACTTTGCATTGACACGCAATGTAAATGAACTTTATCTTGATTTCCTCGTCAAAGGCGCGCGGGACCCATCTCGTCATTGCTACAGGTTGCCTCACTTTTATTGAGCTGTAGATCGCTGACTGTCTTGGCACTGAAAAGATGCGCCATAAGTTTCCGATCAACTTAAACTCAGTTCCTAAAAAAGCTTTCACTTGATCTGGTCGACATTCTAGTAGGCTGTTAATGATTTGATATCTTCTAGTCCATCCTTGAATATTTATCTCTGACAGATTGCCAAAAGGATGACAGCCTCACTTTCTATCATGAATGTTGGTATGGAGACCTTGAAGATAAATGGTGTTCTTACTATTCAAGTTCTTATTTAGAGGTTTATTCCACATACAGTTTCCTTGGAACTTGTTAGAAGCCTGTTATAGGAAAAACCTTGTCATCAACAGAATGCAATCTCTTGAAAGTGCAAGCTTTTATTGCGATCGAGGCGCATGTGTGCGATATGATAAGGTCAAGGGATATAGTACTCATAAGATTCTTGAGCTGTTCATCATGTTAAAGATCTTAGATTGTGTAGCTGCTATGCTGAGGTACAAACATGAACTCTTGACAATCATTTATTTTTCTAAGCTTTTTACTTCCTCTGCGTTGCTGTCTTGATTCTGGTCCACAATGCTCAGGCACTTTCCACTTCAGAGAATCAAAGTGTAGATTTTCTATCCTTTGATGTCACATGTCTAGGATAAGGAAGGAGTTGACCAAGTGGGAGCTACGGAATCGCCTACATAATAAGGCATTCACCAATTATTGAGACTCTGATCATTAGTATTGACAAGATTGGATAAAGGGGTGAGCTGTTCAATACAAATGTGTGCAGAAGTAAAATGTCTTTGATTTGTTATTTATTATTTTTATTATTAATTTGTTGTACTTCATTAGATTGGTTATGACGTGATCGTTTCACAATTTTCAGCTGAGTAACAATTTAGAGTTGAGAATACTGGAAACTGCAGGAGCCAAATTTTATAGATCAGTTGTGGAATCTAAAGACTGTTAAAGTATGCTACTTCATGAGAATCTAAACCAACTTCAAGAAAGTTTTGAGAGTACAGCCAAGAACTCCTTGAGCTGCTACAAAATTGTATGGATTTTCTGAAATTCTTGCTCAAAAACTCAAAGTTTGGAGAGGAATGATCATTACAAAACATAAGAAGACTAAGTTTGGCAAGTGGGATGGTCTGAAGTTAAGGCTGGATGTCTCGTCTTACTCAGGAATTACTAGCATTCCCAGAGCCCTTCGGATGCTCAAATATATTTGCAGGACTGCCTTCGGTCTCCTCCTGGAATGCCATACATGAATTTCTTTTGTATACAGGAAGGGAATCAAGGTTTGGATACTTTTGCTAACTTACTGCATCGTCCCTGCCAAATGAATGTATCCAATTTGCGGCCTTTATGTTTTTGCTCCCTTTTTTGGATGGGGTTTATATCAGTATGACTTGTTTATATTAGGTTTGTGTTGCTAGCATAACTATGTTTGGGAAAAATACGCATCATGAAGGAACAAATTAATGTTGAAATATGCATGTGGTTGGATGATACTTTTGTTATGCTAAAATAAAGTTTTTTTTGACTTTGGATCCAAGGCGGTCAGTTTCGTTGTGAACTTGCGTTTTTTTTTTTTATTATTTTTTTTTATTTTTTTTTTTTTTTATTTTTGTGTGTGTGTGTGTGTGTTGGGGGGGTGGGGGGGGGGGGTTCGAAATTTCACTGTTAGGCTCCTAAAACTTCATTTTTCGCTGTTTTGTTGAGTGTTTTTAGCTATGAACTCAAATCTGTTGTTTTTTGATATTCTCTTTTTCTCATTTATAATTTTGGTCTTATTGGGAATAAAGATTATTTTCCTATTTTCTTGAAAAATAAATACACAAAGTTGAACCAGCAAGTAAGATGGTGGTGTGCAGAACGTGGGATGCGGATTATGGAGCAGAGATGAACGTTGAACTACTTTGGAAATCTGACCGGCAAATGGTAGTTTGAAACGGTAATGGCGAACAATGATCTAGATCTAGATTCCGAAGTGAAGCGAGTTGGTACATAAATTTGCATTAAGATTTTGAAGTTGGTAAGAATAATTTTGACTATTTATGTTAAATACTTTTTTTTATGATTCTAAATTTAGAATCCCAGTGTGTTTGGTTTAAGTTTTCTGAATTAAGTTTTTTGAAAATTAATTTTTTTGTTTTGTATTTTTTATTTTTAGTGAATGTTTTTTAAAATTTTAAATATTTTTTTACTTTTTAGATGCATCTTACTTGGATGTATTTAAAAAATAAAAATTTGGGAAATATTTTTAAAATTAATAAATACATAAATATAAAAAATGTACTGAATATATTTTTTTATATTTTGGTGTTTAGTGAATTTTTTTAAAAAAAAATTATAATTTTTTACTTTTTAGTGTATTTATGTTAAGTGTGTTAAAAAGTAAAAAAAATGTTAAAATATTAAAAAATTCAATAAAATAAAAAATACAAAAAATAGAAATAGAATTTTTAAAAAATATTTTTTAAAAAGTGGAAACAAGAAAGGTGAATAATTTTAACTAGTAAACAAATTTGTGTAGACTAGAACTTGATGGACAACTTGTTAAGAGACCAATCCTAATTTTCTTTTAATTTATATAAGAATACATTTAGTATAGAAAATACTCATCTAATGCTCCATTTGGAAGAAAATATTTTTTAGTTTTGAAAGGTGGAAACATATTTGAAACTACAACCTTTTGAACATCATGGTGCTGTTTTGGGAAGAGGTGGTTTAGGCTAATATAGCCTCCAAAACAAATAGCCTAAAAGCCTCAACATCAAAGGTTAAAAAAACAAAAAAAAAAAATTAGGCGGTAGTGCTGTCACTGTGACAGTGGTAGCTGGCATGTGACAGGTAGTAGAATTACAATTTGCCCTATTGATTTACTTTGAAAAATATGAGAATACGGGATAAAATATCATGTTTAATTACAAACATCATTTCAACAATTTTTCATACATCAACTCAAATAAAAATCTATCCATCTTCCCAAACACAAAAACTAAAATAGCCTACTAAAATACCCAAAAAACTAAAAAGCCTCTAAAATAGCCACTTCCCAACAAGGCCCATATCTTACTGCACTATCACCGCCAATACTTTATGGCCCCGTTTGTTGGAGTTAGGGAGGGGATTGGTTTGGTAGTGAGGAGGGACCGGGTGGAATGAGGTGTTTGTTTTGAGAGATAGGGAGGGGATTAGTAATCCCTTGGAATAGTAAGGAGGAGGAAGGGGGATTGGTAAGGAGGAGTAGAGATGGTATTAAAAAAATATGAGGGATTATAAATATTTTTTATTTTTTTTATTTTTATATTGGGAATTTTTTTTTAAAATATAATGTTTGATTTTTTTATTTTTTTGGTTTATTATTTTATATAAAAATAATTTAACAATCCTCACTATCAATCCCCTCACTAAGAATTCACTCACTTTAATCCTCTCACTATTAATCCCCTCCATTCTATCCTTAAAAAACAAACGGACCTATAAGTGTCACTATTGTTGTCAACGCCCCCTTCAACTAAGTATATGAAAAGAAGAAATTTTTTATAAACAAAACTGAGAGTTGGAATTAGAATATAATGATATATATATATATATATATATATTTGTACTAATTCATTACAAACTAATTATAATAGAATTTTTTTTTAAGGTCCTTGATATTAAGATTTTATAAGATAAAGGACTACAATATTTTGTAGTAGTTAAGATCCCTCAGCATTTTCACAGGAAAAAAATTGACTTAGAGAAATTTTCTCGACTCGGAGAGAAATTTCAATTTTCACAGAGAAATTTCAAAAATTATCTGTGATCATACCAAAAAATTTTTAATTTTCCTGTGAAAATTGAATTTTCTAGAATCGGGCTGAATTTTCGGTGAGTCAGACGAAATTTCTCTGAGTCAAATTTTTCTTTGTAAAATATTGAGAGACTTTAACTAATAAAAAAGGCTAAATTACAAACACACTCCCTGAGGTTGATTAAATATACGGATCGTCCCATGTGGTTTGAAAATTACAATTTCATTCTCCTGAGGTTTCTAATTTCACAATAAATTGCCCCTGTTATAAATAAATCATGAAATCAATTAAAAGTTTTTAATGATATTAGAAAAATGTTTCATAATAATTTGGGTAATTTTATTATTGTATTAGAAAGCAATTATGAATTTTATTTTTTAGTTAATTCTGTTAAATAAAAAATTCTGAAAGAGGATTTGTAATTTTCGAAATACAGGGACCATCTGTATTTTAAGCAAACCTTAGGGGTGTTTTTTGATTTCCCTAAAAAATATCTTGGACCTCTCTTACGACACAAAAGTTAGAAATGAATGTTTTTTACAATTTTGTTTATAGTATTTATTTGATTTTAATGTTATGGCAAATTTCACTTTGCCCCCTATGGTTAAGCCATGTGCGGATTTACCCCCTTGACTTTCTAATCATCACATAACCCGTTGGTGGTGATGGACTAATGTGCACAGTTAGGTTTTCTATCTATTCTAACTGGTGAGTAGTACATGCGTGTGGTGCAATTGGGCATGAACTGATGATGTTCCCTCATGATAAAAGACCAAAATGCCCCCTAGGGTAAACATAAAAGCGCTACCCAAGAAGATTGCTTTATATTGCTCCTTACTTTTTATGTTGGTTGCAGGCTAGTCTACCCAGGCAAAAAATGTATCTTCCAGCATTGGAGGTGAGAAAGGACAAATGTTGAGGTTCATTAGCAAAAAATGTCGTTATGGAAGAAAAGCAGCCATTAGAATCATGGAGTCCGAGGAGTCTTCAAAAGGTAGGTTGTACTATGTTGTGAAAATGCGGGTTTGGGGGGTTGTGATTTCTGAGCTTGGTGCAACCCAGTTGATATGCTCCCATCTATGGAAGAGATGAGATTGATGATGAGAAGCCAAGAGTTGAGGAAGGTGTATAGTTTAAGCAGACTGATGCAGCTAGAGATGAAGTTAGAGACACTGAACATGATGATGAAGACATCTATTGGTGGTTTGCTTGTGTGTTTCATTCCCATGTTAATGTTCAGTATGAAATAATTGTAAGAATTTGTAAGGTGCTTTAGTACTTGATGTTATGTTTGAAAGCAATGAAATTATGTTTATGAAATTTGTGGATTTTGTATGTTCTTTTTTACTGCAACATGAAATGCATTGAAAAATTTCCAACACAAACCCTACTGAGTTTAATTGGAAAAAAATCAACAAATTCTTAATTTTTTTTTTAACTGTATTCCAATGCAAATAAACAACCAGCATTAAAATGACTCCACACAAACAAAATTGATTGTAGTACTTAAAGCAATGTAACTTAATGAGTGATTGCAAGAACAACAGGCCTAATTCCAAATCAATGCACTTGAACAATGGAACAAAAATGACAAAAAAATCTGAGATTGACAATGCTATTCAATACCAATCCATTTACAGAAGTATGCTAACAATGATTTTCAATACAATCCATTTACAAAAGTTGGTGCATTTGAAAACCATTCTCAAAAAACAATAACTCTAAATACAAAAACTATACTCGTAAGTGGTGTCTATCTTCCTTAGCTTAAATACAAACAAACACATCCCATAGTATTGTTTCATTTACAAAAACATTAAATATCAGTAAATCCTATATTCTACTTTGACCCAAGTTGTCGGTTCTTTGTTCCTGTCTCCTTGCTTTTGATTGCTCTAGTACATAAGTTATTGAAACAGGCATGCCCTCTGACATTAGCATTTCACTCCAGTTCTTCAACATTGACTGCAAATGCAGATGCATTAATTGGTCCTCTACCGCTCAAACCGATTGTGATTTCAGGTCCTTTGCCAAGACCAACTGATGCTCTTCCACCATGGGTTAGTAGTTTTGTGGTTGCAACAACATTTTCAATTAACAAACTGAAAAGTTACAAAATAAAAATTTGGTT
>NW_021025011.1:3557800-3580994 GCF_004153795.1 Camellia sinensis | reverse complement strand
TTTGTATTTTCATAACAATTTGCCCCCTGAGGTTTATATTTCATAACAAATTACCCCATAATTTCTTATGCAAATATAGCATTCAGGGGGGAATTCGTAATTTCTCAAACCTCAGGGGTATTTGTAATTTAACCAAACCTTGAGGGGTATATGTAATTTGCCCAAACTAATAATATTTACAAACTTTTCTTACTAGTGGATGCGTCATGAAATAATAATACTTTGTTACTTGAAATGGGACCTACTAAAATAAAATTAAAAATTATTTGTTAGTGCAGCACAGGAACAAATCATAGCTTAGCCTTAAAAAATATTTTAAGGGTAAATTACACCGACCTCCTTGAGGTTTGAAGAAAATTCAACAAGCCTCATAGTTTTAATATAATTATACATATCTCCCCTTTAGTAAAGTTAAAAAACACCAAAACTAATGCAGATGGTATGAAACACAATGATACACAATGTAAGAGAGATGACAATGTCAATTTTTCATTCATACGACTAATGAATTTCTAATGAAAAAGGAGCAAAGCGTTTATATGAATTACAACCTTAAAAGGAGCCCATTGTAATTATGCAATCTTGAAAGGCTTACTGTATTTTCTCTAAATCTCGAGTTCAGTGTAATTTATCCTTATTTTAAATAGTAGAAGCAGCTGTATATATACCCTTATTTTAAATAGTAGAAGCAGCTGTATATATACCCTTATTTTAAATAGTAGAAGCAGCTGTATATATACCCTTATTTTAAATAGTAGAAGCAGCTGTATATATACCCTTATTTTAAATAGTAGAAGCAGCTGTATATATACCCTTATTTTAAATAGTAGAAGCAGCTGTATATATACCCTTATTTTAAATAGTAGAAGCAGCTGTATATATACCCTTATTTTAAATAGTAGAAGCAGCTGTATATATACCCTTATTTTAAATAGTAGAAGCAGCTGTATATATACCCTTATTTTAAATAGTAGAAGCAGCTGTATATATACCCTTATTTTAAATAGTAGAAGCAGCTGTATATATACCCTTATTTTAAATAGTAGAAGCAGCTGTATATATACCCTTATTTTAAATAGTAGAAGCAGCTGTATATATACCCTTATTTTAAATAGTAGAAGCAGCTGTATATATACCCTTATTTTAAATAGTAGAAGCAGCTGTATATATACCCTTATTTTAAATAGTAGAAGCAGCTGTATATATACCCTTATTTTAAATAGTAGAAGCAGCTGTATATATACCCTTATTTTAAATAGTAGAAGCAGCTGTATATATACCCTTATTTTAAATAGTAGAAGCAGCTGTATATATACCCTTATTTTAAATAGTAGAAGCAGCTGTATATATACCCTTATTTTAAATAGTAGAAGCAGCTGTATATATACCCTTATTTTAAATAGTAGAAGCAGCTGTATATATACCCTTATTTTAAATAGTAGAAGCAGCTGTATATATACCCTTATTTTAAATAGTAGAAGCAGCTGTATATATACCCTTATTTTAAATAGTAGAAGCAGCTGTATATATACCCTTATTTTAAATAGTAGAAGCAGCTGTATTAAATAACTATTTAGATAAACCCATCTCTTTAAAATACTATAAAATCTGGAAACATAAGGAAAAAGCTGGATCCGAGGAGGTCCCAACTGTGCACCTTCCAACCATTTAATTGAACAAATACTAATACAAAACAAATCCCCAGAGATTGCAGAGCAACTCTAACGATATGTACTAAGTGAGGCAATCAATAACTGAACAAAAATCAGTTAAGCTCCCACAAAAACCAAATCAGAATACCCCAATTGCTGGCAAAGAAAACATCAAACAATAAATGTATCCAAACATTAAAATTCAAAAATTTCTTGATTATAAACACAAACATAATATAGATTCAGTCATATATATATATATATAGACGAGTATATCAAGTGATGAAAAGAGCATACCTGTTGGATGAACAGCGTGCAAATCTCCTTAAAATTTTGAGATTTGTGCGATCTACCATACCACAGAGTTCTAAAGTTGATATACACTAATTCTACAGAGCTATAGAACCTGAAACAAAATTCAAAATCAAAACAAACCCAAAAAAACTGATCAGTACTTGCAAAGCAAACTCAAAATCAATTGTCGAAAAAATAAACAAATAAAAATTGAAATCGAAAAGGAAAAGGAAAAGGAAAGAAATTAACCCATTTTGTAAGGGGGAAAATCGAAACATCGATAAAACATACAAACTGTGACAATCTTTCCGAAAATGAAAAACCAAACCAAAAAAAAAAAAAATTAAGTGGATAAAGATAATCAAATGCATCGAATTGAAAGGGAATAAATCGAAAGTTACCACGATGATAAAGATTGATGTGTGTATATAGTATGTATATTGATTTGTTGGAACTTTTGATGGATCGACTGACTTGAGAAGATGAGTGAAGGTGAGTAGAGGATGATATGTACAGATTTTCTCTATCTCTCCTTCTCTTGGGTTGACAGCAGAGTACCTAGAAACAGAGCATTTGGTACGTGCCAGAAAGAGGAGGGAAAAAAAGGAGAGGCCGACGAGGAGTGCAATGTGTGTTTGTACTCGGATGGGTAATGAATGAATACAGCACAGGTCTAACATATGATTATTTATTCGGTATTTTTGAAATATAAATACGTGATATTTTATAAGATTTTGATTGATATTATAAAATTTTAATTGATAGAGAGAGAGGGGTAGAAACTCACCATCTATATTGGGAATAGAAGAATAACATGAGACTAAATAATTAATAATTAACTTAAAATACTAACTTTTAATATTATGAGATTATTGAAACAAGCCAAAATATTTGAGCTCGAGCTCGGCTCATGTAAAATTTATGTAACTTGAACTCGGCTCGTGGCGGCTCGTTAGCCAAGAGAAATCTATAGAAAACATGAACCCTCTGCACTTACATAGAAAATTTTCCACCTTGAAAGGTATTGTGCAACCTATGTGGGATTTTTCAACCAACTCACCAAATGACGTAGTTTGGCACACATCTTATTGCATTATTTCAGCCCCACATTGTTGAAGAGAAGCTATGCACAAAGTCCCAACCGTTACAAAAGGTTTATAAGGGTGAGTTGGTGGAAACTATCACACTAGTCAAGGAAAGGAAAGTAAAAGCAAAGCATTGAAAAAAACTTTCAATGATTATTTTCTATTAAACTAATCAAGATTATTTATCATGATCAATTTAAAATGTTTTAGCAAATACAAATATTATATAATATATAATATATAATAATATACGTATATATAAATGTAAATATATAATATATATACTTGAGCTTGCGAGCTTATTCGAGCCAAGTAATATTAAGTTCGGGCTCGGCTCGTTTATTATTCAAACTCGAATCTTAAGCTCGAACTCTTTTATTTAGTTAATGAACCAAGTACGAATGAGCTTTAACAAGCCGAGTTCAAGTTTGTTCATGAACGGCTTCGTTCGTTTGCAGCTCTAGCTTTGGCACAACGTTTTATCCATAGATAGATGGACAGTTTGAAAGAACAATACACAATTTGGAGGGCATACTCCGAACTTGTGTCATAAAGGAAGTTGGATAAGCACTTGCCATTGATCGAATTTTGCATTCAACAATAGTTTTCAGGCCAGCATCGAAACGACATCATATGAAGCTCTTTATGGATGACCTTGTCAAGCACCGAGTTGCTGGACAGAAGTAGGGGAAACATCCTTTCTAGGGCCAGACTAGGTCCATGGGACCACATAAAAGGTTAAGGTAATTATACAAAGTTTGATCACAACCCAAAGCAGGCAAAAGAGCTACGCAGATCAATGAAGGTGACCATTGACTTTCGAGGTGGGAAATCATGTTTTCCTAGAAGTCCTCATCGGTGTACCATGTCCTTTGGAAAGAAAGGGAACCTAGCACCATATTATGTTGGACCTTTTGAGGTTTTAAGCTAGGTTGGAGAAGTAGTATATTGATTGACATTACCACATAAGCTAGTGGCAATACATAATGTCTCACATTAAAAATGTACGAACCTCATCCATCCCACGTAATCAATTGGAGAGGAATCAATCTCGACGAAGATGCAATTTTTTGAATAAAGGCTCGTAGAATCATGAATCTTGGATAAAAGAACTTCCGAGGCCTAGTTTTCCGCTTAGTACATATATTATGGCAACACCGGGGAGTCGAAGAATTTATTTGGGAAAGGGAAGATTCAATTCGCGCCAATTACCCTTAGTTGTTCCAGGATAAAGATAAGATCCAATTTCGACAATGAAATTTCTTTAAGGGGATAGGTTGTGTGAACTTGCAATTTTAGATAACTGTTAAAACACTAGATAGCCAGTTCCCAAATGGGGCCTGAAGTTAGTAAATTAAGTCAACTAGATAGTTATAAACACTAGCCAATTCCCACCCCTTCTTTTCCACGCCATTTTGACTTTGTGTAAGGATTGCTTACCTATGCCAACACTCAACCACCCTAATTACCTAGGTGCTAGAAGGGTGGCAATGCCACCCAATGAGGTTACATGCAACTAAGGAATTTCTTTTCTTTTTGTTTTAATTTTTGTATTCAAATTGCCTATATAAGGAGGCTCTTCCCTCCCCCCCTCATACCCACACCCTTCGGCTGAAGGAGAGGGAGAGAGGAAAGAAAGAAAGAGAGAGAGAGAGAGAGAGAGAGAGAAGGAAGAGGGGAGAGCAAGAAAGAGAGGGAAGCAAGGAAGGAAGGAAAAGAGGAGGTATCAACTCTTAGCAATTTTTCTTAAAGCTTCTTGAGGTAAGAATACTACCTCTACCCTTATTCATGGCTGATTTATATGTTATATATGCAAGATTATGTGTTATTAGTATACTTATAGCAAGCAAAGTCAGGTTGGTATAATGCATTTTCATCTCTTGGCTGAATGAGGCTTGCATGACTTTTTGAGCTTCAAACGAAACCGAACAGTGGTGAGATTGGAACCGTTTGCTAGATAGACAAGTTAGGAACATTTTTCTAGAAGAAATGAAAGGCCAAAAACCTCTGTAATAAAAATTCTTCAAAGAAAATAGGACAGAATGTGTTGAGAGTTCCGTAAAACAGCCGTTTCTCTTTTAATATTTATCGGTTCTTAGTAAAATCAGTGGAAAATGAAAGAAAAATCGTATATCTAACTATCCCTAGTGGCCATGCTCGGAAATGATTTTTTTGGAGAAAATGGTGATCATTCAAAGTTGACTGTTGCTGTTGTGTTTTATGCAGCGACTAAGAAAAACATTTATTTCGGTGCAAAATACCCTTCGATGATTTTATAAAAATTCATGTTTATAATAGTAGATTCTGGACAATTTATTTGAGCCTTATCAAGTCATTAGAAAGGAGTTTTCTAAAATTTATTTGAGCCTTAGCAAGTCCTAAAAATTCTGAACAATGCTGAAAACTTGATGTTTTAGTAAGGATGAGCCATCACCACTCTTTTTTACACACATGCAAGGTTATTCAAGGATAATGAGATGTAATCTAACATGTAAGGAAGTAAAATCAGTAGATATACTAACAAGCTAGAAGAGAATGAAGCTCAAAAAGTCATTCAAGCCTACTTCAACCAAGAAATAAACATGCATTGTACCAACCTCACTTTGCTTGCTATAAGTACTACTAACCTACGAAGCACGGATACTTCAAATAGGGTGATGTATCCGTATCGTATTCGTATCGGATACCGATACTCCTTAGATACTCACAGATACGTATCGGATACTTATTAAAAGTATCGGATACTTCTTAATTATTTTTTCATTAATTTCGGAGTATCGGATACTTCAAGTCATGTTTACTTGTTTTATGAAATTAGAATTGTAACATTTCTTGCATAGTAACATGATATGATATAATATAATATAATTGCAAGTATAAATATAAGAATATTTTTCTAATACGTTGTTATGTTCTTCGATAAGAAGAGTATAGTGAGTTAAATAATAGAATTTATCAAACTGATGTATCCTAATTATTTCATGCATGTCCCCTATAACTATATGGAAAGTAAGAATTAACAAGAGAATATAACAATAGTAAAATTAATTATCAATAAATGAATAAGCAAGTAAACTTGAATACAATATTTTTCACTAGTGTCAAAGGAAAAAGCATAGGGACAAGTTGTGAATTGTTCTATTTTTGTAATATAAATATATTAAACTTGATATTAAAATGAAATATTTGCAAGACCTATTAGAAATTTAAGAAGTAAACAAGCTACTAGCTTAAATTAATACAAAATTCTTAAAAGTTAATATTTTGCATTATAAAATTACATTGTGATTTCTCAACGTTCTTTAGCTTATGTGTAACTCACTATTAATAATTTTAAAAAATATATTTTTCACAAACGTATCCTAGCCGTACCGGTATCCTATTTTTTTAGGCTTTGTCGTATCGTCGTATCCGTATCTCGTATCCGTATCTATGCTTCCTAGCTACTAACACATGGTCTTGCATATATAACATATAAATCAGCCATGAATAATCTGAAGGGGGGTAGAGATAGAGTATTCTTACCTCAAGAAACTTTAAGAAAAATTGCTTAGAGTTGAGATCTCGTCTCTTCCCTTTCTTCCTCTCTTTCTCTCCTTCAGCTGAATGGTGTGGGTATAAGGGGAGAGCCTCCTTATATACGCAATTTGTGTATAAAAATTAAAACAAAATGAAAAGAAATTTCCTATTTGCATGCAACCTCAATGGGTGGGATTACCATCCTTCTGGCACTTAGGTAACTAGGGTGGTTGAGTGTTGGCATGTGTAAGCATTTCTTAAACAAATTGAAAATAGCATGGAAAGAGGGGGTGGCGGGCCTCTTTCTCTCTGTCTCTCTCTCTCTCTCTCAGGTGTATACATTTTCTTTCTTTCACTAGTGTAAGAAAGGTATCTCTAATATAATAATAAATTTTTACTTAGAAAGATCTAGAGTTTATAACTATCTAGTTGACTTAGTTACTAACTTATTAGCAAGTTCTCATTTAAAAAATTTTGATTATAGAAAATAACACAAAGAATAATCACAGAAAATAATGCATGGAGTTAAATTTTAAGGAGTTTAAATTGTAGATGTTTGTATGATAACACTTGTTTATAAAGTTTTAATTTAGTTATTGGAAACTTATCTATTTAAAATAATTAAGCTTTTAACAGTCATATGAAATTATGAGTTCTCACAATACCTAACTCAGATATCAATCAATTCTTGGTTTGTAATAAAAGTGTCTTCTAATGCATCTTAGGATTTAAATTTGTGCTCCTTGTATCATTATATGGTGAATTTGGAGTGCTTTATGATCCCTTAATTCTCGCTTTATATCCTTTCTTTCTTAGATTCACGACATCATGCTTGGAGGCTTGGGATCCTTGGTTTGGTTGCTTGTCTGCTCATATGGTCGCCTTTGTTCCCCTGGCCTGGTTGACTAGCCTAGTTAGATTATCATTATCACACACAATTCTATGCTTGTATATTTTAGGATATGTGCAATTTCAGATCACTATAAAATTTATCTTGAATTGGTCAAACTAAAGTGAGAATGGTTACAGTCTATCTACATGCTTCAACAATAAATTGCGAGTCAAGTGACATTTGGCAACATGATATTGTATGACCTCTTTAGGATTTTGAGATACTGATTTTTACTTTGGCACAATTTTAGTTCTTAATAGGTGAAATCAATCAATTTTTTACAGGCGAATTACCCATATCTTGCCAACCAAATTGCATTATCATTACATATACTAACAATCTTATTAAAAATATAAATGGCAAAATGTGATTGGTTATTAAGAAAATAATGATACTTAAGCATTCAATGATGTGGTGACATGTATATTTTTAGTAAGATTGTTAGTAAAAATTTAAACAGATATAGCATTGCTCATTACTTATATGGACTAAAAATCAGATCTCAATATTTTGGTTGTGCTTCATTTTCTCTTCGTTTTTGTTTTTGGGTCTTTGTGTTTTATTTGACATCCATAACTACTGTCTTGAGTTCTATTTTTCTGGTAGTTGGTTTCTTACCTATTGATTTTTATTTTTATAAATTTGTATTATTAAAATATTACCTTTTCTATATTAAAAAAAAAAATAAATAAAGCTCTTTTGCAGATCATGTCCAATGATGAATACAGAAGTGTGGAGCATAGAGTTTTGGCGAACCCCCATGAGGAGCCGCGTGTTTCGATTGCAGTTTTCTTCAACTCAAGCAATAGAGAGAGATTGTATGGACCATTGCCGGAGCTAGTGTCGCCAGAGAAACCAGCTCTTTATCAACAATTTACACTGTCAGATTACATGCAAAGGTTCTTCAGTAAAGAGCTGCAAGGCAAGACTTTGACAAATTACTATAGGCTTTGAAACACAAGAGAGCCTTATATGTAAGCAATAATGTTTGTCAATGTTATTTGTGAAATTATGAATGTAATAACTGGCTAAATAATTTACTCTCTACCAAAATTTATATTCTTGTCGAACAAATTTTTATTGAAAATTAAGCTATACGACGAGAAAGCTTTATTTTATTATTGTTCACACTGTAGTGGTATTGAGAATGAGTATTGCTATTTGGATTCAAAAATTAGATACTACATCTAGACTCAATAATCCACTGGGTCTAGAAAGTGGTTCTAAAAAGTCGACTTGTATATCATTTTTTATTAGAAATATTGAGCATGCGATATATATTGGTGACTCAATCGTGTGACTTTATATGGGGTCATCAATTGCATTATTTTATACTAACACATTTATTCATAAATTCTATTTCATTTCATCTAATTTTTTTTTTATATTTTAATAAGTTTTATAGGTGACATAGTTATTGAAATTTCCCTAATAATAATAGGGTGAATGGCGCATTAATGTTCACTGTGAATGTTTTGTGATGTGAAATTTCATATTATTAACGTAAACGTTTACAATGTCAAATTTATTTAATGTGAATATTTACATTATCAAGTTTATAAGAGTTTAAAAAATATTTGTAAGAATAAAATTATTCATAAAATATCTTAAATATGTAAATTAAGATTTTGTGAATTAAATGTTTTAAATAATAGAATTTATTGAAATATAATAATATCTTATGGAGTAATTAAAATCGATAGAGTTGAAGGATGATTGGCTATAAAATTCTTTTTTTATGGGCTTTTAACTGTCAATTCACAGCATAAAGGACATTGGCCAGTTTAACAGCATTTATAAGTTTAGTTATTGGAGAAAGTTACAAATTCATGAAAAAGACTATGATTTTAATTATTAATATTTGTAAACTTTACTATTTATCTATAATTAATTTTTAGAATTTACACAGAATTAAAATTTTTCCTTTATTTAACTTATTTGTTTAGAAAAAAAAGTTGACTAAGTGTTTGGTTACAATGGTAAATTATAGCTTAATTAACCTTTTCAATTTATTTGGCCAAAAAAGATGAAATTTTTTTAAGTACAATTTATAATTTTTGATAAGAATAAAGAACTTAATTTGATTCTGATGATGATTATTAAAAGAGAAAATTAGTGAAAAGATCATTTTAAAGAGAGTGTAAGTTGTCAGGTCTCATGAGTAATTTTATTTTATTTTTATTTTTTTTTATGAGTACACTCTTTGTGAAATATTGTGGTGATAAGTATATTTTGTTGTTTTAGAGGACATTTTATTTTCAATTTTATCCTTTAAATTTTTATTTGACACATATCTGTTGAAATTCTATCTATGTAAATTTTCTATCTGTTCAAATTAATTCTATTTGTATGAAATTTTTATCTGTTCAATTTTTTTTCTATCTGTTGCAATACCAAGCCAAACCAAACCCTATCTATTGAAATACCAAGCCATACCAAACCAAACCTTAGTTTTCTTCCGTGGGTCTCTAATCCAGATCCGTTGTCTTCTTCGATTACCGTAGACAGTGGTACCTGGGAAT
Source organism: Camellia sinensis (assembly GCF_004153795.1). NCBI lineage: Eukaryota > Viridiplantae > Streptophyta > Magnoliopsida > Ericales > Theaceae > Camellia > Camellia sinensis. Next base: position 3,571,030 of record NW_021025011.1, on the reverse strand, counting down.
AAGCAGAGCATTAGTCAAAAATTGAAATGGAACTTGGAAAAAACATTATGAAATTCAAAACTTGTAAGCATCATCAAATCACTTCCATCGTGCTTCAATTCAACGTTAGAAGATGAAACGAAGAAGGAAATAGTTTTCCTATCCATTTCCCTTTATTTCCCCTCATTTATTACCATTTCTAAGCACCAAACAAAGCCTTCTGCATATATTCTAGAGAAAGAGAGAGAGAGAGAGAGATCGATACTTGTGATACTTCGTGTAACTGGTTTCTCGTGCTCCTCGAATGGATTAGTCTCCTTAGATACAATAGCCCTACAATTCTGACTTTCGTGGTTCTGAGTCTGGTTTCATACGTGCAATGTGAAACAGAAAAACTCAAATGAGAGTCCAAATCCGGTAAATCTTTGAAAAATCGATTTACAATCAGAAATGCCAAAAATAGATTGTATTGCCAGATTTCAAAGTCATCACCTAAATGTTTTTGGGAAATTTAGGAAACCCGTGACTTGTACCAAAGGCCACTTGTCCGTTATAACCAAAATGTTTTGGCTCGGGGAACTTAAGTATGAGAGAAGGAGGTCATACATTGAGCACTCTCCTTACGCAATCAAAGATCGGCCTCTACTAATCATAATGTGATTTTTATGTACAGTATATGCTCTTATTTTGATTATTAATGCTAACTTACTATGTGAGGCACACAAGTATATACTAAGTCACTAGCTTTAGAATGCTTTGATTTCATGCTTTGTTTGAAAAGAGTTTTGAATGTGCGCTATTTGAAAAAATCAGCTCATATATGCATTAATCAAATCATCTTAATTCAAGCGAACCAGTCTTCATTCGCAGGCATTTAAGAGGTATATCAAATAAGCACTCAGCCTCATAGTAATATGTTTGATATGGCAACACTAACATACATGCAATATGCTAAAACAAAAATGCTCACCTAGTACTCAATCGAGGCAAGCCAAAATAAAAGAAATAGTTAGAAAAATCCATGCTCTAATATGCAAATGACTAATGCGATACATACAAAATGAAACTACTAGGTTCAGTTTATTAACATAATATATGGCTCAACTCAAAGCATGCGTTTGGCACACGTATTCAAGTAAGTAAGAAATAACAACAATGTTAGAATGATGAACTCAACCCAATGCATGCAAAAATGGGTATTTTACACATGGTAATGATATGAAACCAAAACATGAATGCAACCATCGCAAGCAGGTAAATAAAAGAGAAAAAAAATGAGGGTTGAAAGACATACAAATATTTACAAGTGTTTACAATTTGCCCTCGTATAAGAGGGTCCGAATGAATGTCTTGCTTAAACTAATTATTACAATATCAAACAAATTGAGTAAACTAATTAACTGATTATTACAAATTCGAATGAGTCTAATTAATTAATTACAATACACTAAAAGGACTCACACGGGAAGAGAGGACTCGAGCACACACAACAGAGAACATTCTCCCAGAAGCCACTCTGTTTGTTGCCAGATTCTATTCTATTTTTACCTTAGCTTCTGCTCTGTTTTGTAAGAAAAATACCACTGTCTATACAACAAGGTGGCCGGGCAGCCTTGGAAAGTGGTCGGCCGGACAGAAAGGTGGCCGTCTGACCACTGTTTTTGGGTTCTACCCTGCTGCCATAGAATTGAAATAGAGCAAAAATAGAGTGTTTCCAAGAGATGTATGAGTACACTCTTTGTGAAATATTGTGGTGATAAGTATATTTTGTATCATGAAGATGATCAAAGAAGGAGTATATTCGATTCATAAATCATCAATCGTCGCAAGTTTGTTTCCTGATGATCTATGAACCGATAAGACAAAAGCTCAATAAATGGAAATTAAAGACCAACAACACCTCTTCCCTATCATAGAGTTACCTTAAGAAAAGGGGTGGACATTGCTTCTTGAATCATTGAACATTGCCAAGAGTATGTAATGATTTGAGACGCAATAGGTTCAATATAACGTCCGATTGAACTCAACTTAATTTTATTACCCTTTTGTTTTACCTCTTTTACATTACCTTGCCATTTTATTATATTTTCTTTATTTTGTCCAAAAATGATAACTACGTCCACTAAATGCAAAAAGCGATAAAAGAGAAGTGTTAAACAAGAAGTTGTTCTTAACACGAGAGAGATGTAATGTCTTGGTAATGAAACTCCGAAGAGGTTAAACCATTAAGCATGGAAAGTCTCTTTCTCATGCCTTTGAGCAACAAACTAGTGTTTAAGACAACTTTTAATCAAAGAAAGCAAAGAAATGAAGGAGGTTACTGAGATGATTAGGCAAAGGTGATGATGACAAATATGAATATTTACATGGAAATTATGTAAAGAAAGCTATCAACTCAAATAGATTGGTGTCTATGGCTTAAACCACCAAATCTACGAGGACTTTACAACAATATAAGTATAGTATTCAAAACATAAACTAAACAAACACACTAAACAACCCCTAAATAGCACAAAACAGTGCCGAAAAACATTTTGAAAAGTTAGAAAAAGTAAACAAAAACAGAAGAGAACAAAGCTATTAAGCAAGCTAAAAGAATGATGGCTAACCCTTCCACTTTTTGGACCTTAACATCACATGTTTTAGCCTCTGAAAACTCTGAAAATCAGTAGCTAAAAGTAAAGAAACAAGTGGAAAAACAAGGATATAAACTATGGGATAAGGTCCAAAAATGGTGGTCAACCCCTCCACCTTTGGTAGCTTTTAAATCATAAGTTTTAGCACTTGAAAATAGTCCAAAATAGTGTATAAAAGAGAAGAAAAAGAGTAGTGTAAACAAGAGAAAAGATAGCGAAAGCTATACCTCTTAAAGAGAAGTGTTTTTTGGTTCACAAACCAAAAAGTGATCACCCTCAAGAGCTGAAATTTGGCTCAATAATCTCAGCAAGAAGCCTTAAAATTTTGGTTTAGGAAGTGTATGTATAGTGTATGTATATTGCAAGATAGGGAGGGAGAGTGTTTGGCAAGTTTGTGTCTCTTGGCAAATTTTTCTAACCGAAAACCATGAGGGGTAGTCATCTATTTATAGAAAAACAGGTTCCTCTTTCGGAAATATATGTATTAAGCCAACTGGTGCAAGGCGTGCATATGGGGCGACAACTAGCAACAAAATATCTGCTGGCCGCTGGACATGGCCGGCAATGAAGAGGGACGGGAGTCCAATAAAAATTGGTCTGCCGGCCACCTTTTGGGCAACAGGCCTCTGAGTGGTCATGCTAGAAAAAGTTAGGTTTTGGTCCAAATGAGGTGCAAGGTTTTAGGTTCTGAAACACAAAATCGAAGCCTTTTGCTGAAGAAATTGAACAATTGTACAGCGGAACGTTATCATCACCGAGTGTTCAACATGAAGCATCCAAGTCTTAAGGGTGGTCAAAAATGGGATGTCTATACTTCGCATCTAAGACGACAAATGATAGACTAAGTTGTCGAAGTCCTTTAGTGAGGTACTCGATATGCTCATCATGTTTAACTTCCAGTCCATTTTGTATATAAAATCATCAAAAAAATTTTATCAATTGAGCAGTAACAGAGTTTAATCGATAAAGAATGGTCGAAAGATGAAACCTTAGGAGTTTACACAGAGAGAGAGAGCTTACATAACAATCTAGGCATTGAGAGAATTTTATAGAGAAATTTTGAATAGATTTGTTACAGATCTGGGTTAAAGACCCATGGAAAGGGAAGAGGAACATGGTGTGGTGGTTGCTGCCGCTGTAGGGTAGTCAGAATATGATGGTGGTGGCTTCGTCGAAGAAACCTGACGCAACGACGGAGGAGAAGGAAATCATCGATCTCACGATCGGTGGTAATGAAGCGACGGATCTAGATCTCATAATAGAAACCGATCAATAGATCAAAATCTTACGGCTGGTGTTGTTTCCATTATAACACCAATAGCATGTGACAACCTCGATCCGTAATTAACTGGTAATCTATAATTAAGAATATTAAGCAAGTAATTAAATGAAATTATGTGTCAAGTCTATGATTTGCATCGATTGTGTATTTATGTGTTATTGTGTGCCAAGTGACAATTGAATTGTGTTATTGTGATATTGTGAACATATATGGTTAGGATATGAATTGAACCTGTCTGAATTAGTAATTTATATGCATTAGAATTAAATGTTTGGATCGGTAATTAGAGCCTAATCCATATTGGTATAATTAAGTTTAGTTAATTAGGTTAAAATTAAGTGAATTTGATCCAATTTAATTTAACCTTATGATTAAACCTTATAATTACTCAAGCTTAGGAAATTAGAGATTAAGCACGTTGCTTAAGCCACTTATCAACTTAATAAAAGAAAGAGAGGACTAAGAGAGAGAGAGAGAGAGAGAGTTAGTGTATTTTGTTGGAGTCAAACACTTGAGAGAAAGAGAAAAAGCTCTAGAGAGCTCAAGAAGAGAAATGAAAGAAGAGGTGAAAAGAGAACTAAGCCAAATCTTCACAATTCAACCAAGGTAAGAAGTCTCCTCTAACTTCATGAAATTGAAATGTTATACTCATAATCCTTTAGAATTTGAGTTGAATTAGGATGAATCATGTATCATTGAGAAGTTTTATAGTAGATGAAGATATAATGACCCTATATGATCATCTAAGGTAAGAATTCAAGTAATGAGTTCATAATCTTCACATACATGGCATGATTTCATGAGATCTATGTTCAAACACTTGTTTTCTTGCATGATTTTTGAGAATTAAGAAGGAAACTCCATGAGTTTTAAAGATTGGAACTCAAACTTGCATGTTTTATGACTTTCTATTTATATTCTAAATTTTGATCTTTTAAATGGAACTTGGGTGTTGTTTGTGAAGTTATAATCTTTAATTAAAGTTAGAAATATGAAATTCAAGATGTTTTTGAAGAGTTTTGGGCCTTGAAAGGCATGAAATTGAAGTTTAAATTGCAAACATTGAGTTCCAAAAATAGAGCTAAAATTCGGATTCTGGAAAACCCAGATTGCACATGCGGCTTGAGGCCCCACATGTGCGGCCAGCCTCCCTCGTTCCAACTCACTTTCTACTTTAATTGCATGTGTGGGGTGCATGTGCAGTGGTGGTTCCACACGTGCAGTTTTTCAGGCTTATCTCTGTTTCATTTTCTCTTTGTTTTTCTGACTTTCAGGCCTCCATTTGCATGGTTTTTACGTGTATTTCTAATTCATATGCATATCATGAACACGAAAGAAATTAAAGAATGAATAGGGAAGATTTATCGAGTAAGTAGCGAATGAACCAAATAGGTTTAAGAACCGACTGCATGAATTGAACGTGTTTTGAGATGTTGTGCTCGAATGTGTTGTGTAGGTCACACACCACCGTCCATTTGATTTGTCTAATCTGCTTCTAGAGTTATCTATGAGTAATAATTTTGTAAAGATATGTTGATTATAAGTATTTGTTGACTGATCTAATATACTCTGCTTTCTAAAGTGTTATTTTCTGATTAAGATAAATGATTGTCCAATTTCTAAAATGTATTTGTGGCATCCTTAGCATCATGTGAATATGTCATGTGTTATTTGTTACCTAGTGTAGACACCCCATTTTTGACCGACCTTAAGACTCAGACGTCACCGATTGAGCGCTTGGTGATGTTGCATAATGTTCTCATTCAGAAGTTTCAGAATTGCGGCCGTGAGCCCTGCCTCCAGACTTCCGAACCCTCTTCTGTGCTTTGCCTCGGTTTGCGAACCAGGCTCGGTTTTCTCTGTTTCTTTTCCTGAAGGGAGGGAGAGGTCCCGTAGACCATCTCTCAATGTCCGTAGGCTACATTTTGTGGCCGTAGGCCGTTTTGCCCATTTCGGAGTCCGGTTCCCGGTTTTCGAAGCCGTCAGGCCGTGTGCCTCGGTTCGGGACCGCTTAACCATCTCCTATTGCTCTGATTTTTGGCATACATCTTATTTGCTCCCTTTTGAGGGACACTGGGGGCTCAGAAACCCACTTTGTGGCCGAACGCCACTTTCGGTGCTTAACAGCCCATTTTCGGGACCCCGAACTGCGTGTTTTGGTCCCCGAGCATTCGTTTTGCAACGTTTTTCGCTCTTTTTTGGCAGGTACCTCTGTTTTATCACAGAGAAGGTCACTGAAGGGCGGGAGGCCAGCAATTGTTACAGCAACCAGTTATCTCTCCTCCGGAGCCTCTCGGCGCCCGTTTTTCGCACTTTCGGGCTAATGTTGAACACCCTAGGGTTAGTGTTGTCAACTTTCAACCACATATCTGTGATGTACACACATGAGAGGCCACTAAAAGTTCATGGCCGGCCATTAATTCAAATTGACCCTTTTGAACCCCTCTTTCCGAGCTAATGTTGAACCCCTTGGACCCACTTTCTTGGACTTTGAACCACATGGTTGTGAAGAGGAGACATAGGAGTACCTCCCCAGTAGGTGGCCGGCCACCAAATCTCATTGACCCTTTTGACCCCTAGCCGGCCGGCTAGGGGTGGTGGCCGGCCAGCCACCTGCAGCAAAAGCAAAGGGCCGGCCTGCTTCCTCACTGTGTGTGCTTTACAGCTGTCCAGCTGTTTCCCCCCAGAAAATATCCCAATTCGGGGATATTTTGTGGGGAAAGATTGCCTCCTTTTTGCCCCACCTTTACACCCATCTTCTTGTCCATATAACCAGCTGGTAGCCTCCTTTGTAAGGGTTAGAAACTTTACTCTTCAAGCTTCCATAGCCAATTCCATCTTCTTCCTTTCCAATTCTTCAAAAAACCCTAAGTCCCTAACCATCAATCCTTCTACACCACCAAGCTCTACCACCACCATCTCATTTCCAGCAACAAGGAAGGTTTCTCAAAGGCCAAAGAAGCTGCAAATTGGTCTAAGAAGCAACAAAAGTTTGAGTCTTCAAGGGTAAGTAATACTTTTACCCTTTTGACCTTTTTTCTTGATCTATTTTTAAACCCCACTTGCTTTTTGTTTCAAGCTCCGGCCCTAACTGAAAAGGGCCATATTTTGAGCTCATCTTCACTTTTCATTAAGGGCTCAACCCTGTTTGAGCCCTCCATAATATACTTGCTTCATTGATCATATTGTATGTCATGATTTTGTATGCCTTTTTTGACCTATGAGCAATTTATTTTCGAGCATGGTGTAAACTGATATGAGGCATATTTTGAGCCCCTCTTCAACATTGGAGAAGGGCTCAACATTGTTTGGTGTCTCCATGTGGCACTTGTAGTTCAATCCCTTATTTGGCCCCATTTTTGCATAAATTGGCAACCCTCTTTGCTTCTGTTTTTGGACCTTGGTCCGAACTGAAAGTGGCCTTATTTTGGCCTATACTTCATGTTTCATTCACACTTATTTTTTCTGTTTGGTGAAATTTTGTATAAGCTTCATTTATAGCCATTGTTGAGGCCTTATTTTTGCATGCATATTTCTTCATGTTGTTACTGATTTGAGATCTGCCATAATACTGTAAATATTCATATTTTTTGGTCCCTCTTCAATGTTGTAGAAGGAAATTTTTCAGTTTGGGGTCTTGCCCTTGGTATCACTTGCTTCATTACCCCTCTTTTGGCCCCTTTCTTGCATGCTATCTTTCCCCTACCTATGGCTTGCTTGTTTGGTCCATGTTTTAATAACTGTGAAAGTGCTCTTTTGGGGACTGTCTAGCCATTCTGTCTTTGCATTGCATGTCCATATTGGTGGCATGTTTGGCATAGCTATAGGCTATTTCGGGTGCCTAATGTTACATTTCGACATTTCCTTGCATTTCATGTCATTTCGCTTCATTTCGGGACTGTTTTTCCGCCCATATTTTTGTTTCTGAAATTCGCATTGGCATGCTTGCGTATCATTTTTTTGGCCATGTTTCATTGGCAATTTTGTCATCGCCTCGGTTGGCGTCCCGTGTGCACGCATCTTCGAGGCACTTTCATTTTTTATCCGCCGGCATCCGATATGAGTGTAGTTGAGGCTGCCACTCATGTTGGTATGCTGTATTTTATTGTTCGATGTTTGACTAGCCCACTTGTCATTTCCTATCCATTTCATCGCATTCTGTCACCTGGCGTCGGTTTGCGTGCCCGTGTGGGCACTGCATTTCGAGGCACACATTTTCTGCCATCGCATCCCTATGTGAGTGTGGCTGAGGCTCCAGCTCATGTTGGGTATAAGCCCATTTGTCATTTCCATGTCATTTTGCATTTGCGTATGCATTGGCTCTTGTTTGCGTTTGCCCCGGTGTGCACGCATTTCGAGGCACTTCATTTTTCTTGGCCATCGGCAGTCCTATGTGAGTGTGCTGAGGCTCCCTCATGTTGGTATAAGAGCGCCACTTGTCATTTCATGCATTTCAGTCGCAATTCTGTCACCAGCCTCGGTTTTGCGTGCCCGTGTGCACCGCATTTCGAGCTCGTCATTTTCGTGGCATCGCATCCTATGTGAGTTGTGGCTAGAGGCTCGACTCATGTTGGGTATAAGCCCATTTGCCATTTCCATGTCATGTTGCATTGCGTATGCATTGCCATTCGGGTTTGCGTGCCCGTGTGCACGCATTTCGAGCAGTTCATTTTCTGCATCGGCATACCTAATGTGAGTGTGGGCTGAGGCTCCTGCATGTTGGTATAAGAGCCCATTCTCAAATGTTTCCATGCATTTGCATCCGCATTCCGCATCGCCTCGGCTTGCGTGGCCAGTGTACACGGCATTTCGAGGCACTCCGTTTTTATCGCGCCACGGCATCCTATGTGAGTGTGGCTGAGCTCACTCATGTTGGTATAAGCCCATTTGTCATTTCCATGTCATTTCCTGTCATTTTATCATTGCCTGCAGGTTTGCGTGCCCAGTGTGCACGCATTTCGAGGGCACTCCATTTGTGATCCGCCGGCATTCCGATGTGAGTGTGGATGAGGCTCACTTAGGTCAATGTTGGATAAATGGAGCATATCATGTTTCAATGTCATTTGCATTGCGGTATGCCCATCGCCTCGGTTTGCGTGCCGCGTGTGCACGCACTTTAGAGGCATCTCATTTTCATTAGTATTCTGTCAATCAGCCGTCGATTTGCGTGCCCGTGGTGCACGCACTTCGAGGCATGTCATTTTTCCTTCGATTTGCGTGCCCGTGGTGCACGCACTTCGGGCAGCGTCATTTTCTTCGGGTTTGGTGGCCGTGGTGCACGCACTTCGAGGCATATGCTTCCATAAGCATTGTATATGTTAGGCATTATAATCGTAGTTGCATTTCATGGCATTATCATAGCATATTTGCAATCTGTCCTCGGAATAGGAGTTGTCCGGGCCGGGAAAACGAGGTACATTTTTTCGTACTCCGAGTGACGGAATGTATCTCTAATTCCATCAGTCAAGCCGACACTCTGATTATCCATGATGGAAGTTTAGGTTATAGTTGTAGTTTCATGTGCATTCATACCTATATTGAGTTGTGCATTTGCGACTCTTTCTCGGCCATCATGCCTGCGGTATGGCGGATTGGTTGGCACGAGGATCGAGACATGCATATAATCGTGTGGCAATAAGGGTTACTATGGGCCCCTTTCTGCTCTCTGTTGCAGGCAAAACGAAAGAATCCAGCGACTTTCGGGACTTGGCAACGTGCATTTCAAGAACAGGTGTAAACAGAGGCTAATTGGGGGCATTCCGTGGATTTCCCGCGGCAGAACAAATCCGGACATGCATCATCCTTCACCAGAAGCAAGACAGTCTGCTTGCATGCCAGTTCGTTTGCTTTCCTAGTTAATTCATGTAATTAATTAGAATTTTGTAATATTTGGGACTGTAATATTTGGACTGGTGATTATTTATTCGGTACCCTCCGAGTGAGAGCACAACTGTATAAGTGTGGGTGAGTGTGATGTATGTTTTCCAACCCCACGTCTTTCTCCTTTTATTTAATCCGGCTTATGATGGTTGATTAGGCATCTTTCAATTAATACAGTAATGATAGCATGTTGTTTGCATTCATAATCATTCTGTTTGCATGCACCTGGGCTCAGGCGTCATCATACTAACTCATTGTTACTTTCAATTCAAATGAATACATGATAATTGTAGGCATCTCATATACCATGTTAGATAGCCGAGCCTGTCATAAGGTTGCATTTTTGGCATGTGTTGCATTAGCATTTTTTGTATACTTAGGATCATGCATGATTTCTAATGTAGTTTTCTATTTGGTTCTTGGAGGTACTCGGTAAGCGTCTAATGCTTTAGGCATCCTTGCATGCGTGTGAGGTGGATTGGCAAATGAATAGCATCTTACCATGAGGTTATATGCTTATGTGATATAATTTGCCTGAGTGCTGTGGGTGAAGTTGGGTTATAATGAACTGAATATTCATCAAGTGATATGTTTTAAAGGCCCCCTAGATAGTGGCAAAATCTGTTTTTCTAACGCCCACCTGAGGGTGGCAAATCCAATTACGTCTTAGGCTACTTGCGAGTAGCCACGCATCAGAACATTTTCAAATAAACAAACATGAAGATGTTTTGTTCTAATTCAAGGGCGACTCAGTCTATACTTTGTATGCTGTGGCGCATGTCAACATAGTAACCTAGGCTAATAACCGGAATAAGAACATACAATGTTTTCAAAAAATAGATCATCACGGTTAGTAGAGGCCTGGTCTTTGATCGCGGCGCGAGCGGGGTGCTCACTGAAGTGAACCTTCCCAATCGTCACTCAAGTTCCCCCCGAGTGCCGGAGGCAACTTTGGTGATGAGGGACACGTGGCCTTTTGGCTACAGAGTCCAGGGTTTCCAATAAATTTCCCAAAAATAAAACAATTTAGGTTGCGACTCTGTAGTCTGGGAAAGGACAGTCCATGTTTGGCAGCTTCTTTCGAAAAAATCAGTTTTCTCAAATATATGATTATTGCCGGGATTTGGACTCTTTGGTTCAGACTTAGAACCGTGACTTGCGAAAGTCGAGTCCGAGCTGTAGCGAGGCCCCCGCGGGCTTGTTACAACGCCTAGTACCAAGGGGTTCAGCGTGGGTTCCATTTCATGGAACTGATTATTGTATATCAACTATTTCGATATGCACGTGGGTTCTTTATGACGCAATGCTAATTCGTTAGCTGGGTACAAATCTGAATATGTCATGAATGCTGTTCCTTAATCCTGAATGCTGATTTTTGAATATGTTAACTGGACGCATCATTCATAAAACCTTTACTCTATTGTTATTCACTGGGCTCCAGTTCATTATTTTATATATGTATATAGGATGATCGGAGCGTTGACCAGTGCTTAAGACTTCCTAAGTCTGGGATCTGTTTTGTGTCAACCAATTAGTGTGCCTGCCTAAGGAGCGTTTCGAAACAGTGATGTGGACAAGTTTTTTGTGACCAAGTTCTAGTTTTATTTCTTTTGTTATTGACTTTTTGTTTAAATTTGTAAATGGGTTAAGTCCTTTTGTTTTATCTATATATGTGATGACGTAAGGTTGACATATAATATACGAATATTGAAGTTTATAATATCTGTTCCCATATAAGTCTTCACAAGCTCCATGGACATTGTCTATTGATTTGCTTCCGCTAAGCTCGTTATTTTGTTAATCTGATTCAGAGCGCCTTCGGTAATCTTTAAGATTACTGGCCTGGTTATGAGGCTAAACGTATACGGGCAAGTTTTGATGGGGTCGTGACATAGCACCATCCAGGCGTGGTGGATGCGGATGAGAGAGGTAGAGCTCTAACAATAGAGATAATGGAGAAGAGCGCAAAATGAGAGAGACGAGAGAGAGAGAGAAGAAGAGAAGAGAGGGTTTTGAAGAAATAAGGGTTGAGAAAGGAGGTGTATAAATGTATATAGGTAGTTGTCACTTTTGCTAAGGCATGTCTATGAAACAAATATTTTAGCGTGTGGAGTTTTGGACAAACAAAATCCAATTGAATTATGAGCTAAGTGCCCTTGTTAAAATTGTTTTATACTTCGAGAATCTAGTAGCCTTTAAAAAAAATCTATTTTTATTCTCAAGAATGTTTTTTTTATTTGGGTAAATAACATTTGACACCCCTCCTCAAGGTTTTATGTTTAATACAGTACGCGCTCATATTTCGGAAATTAACATTCCACCCCTTGGAGGTTAACAATTGCATTATAGAAACCGCTGCTACTGTCATATGGGCCGTTAGGGCCATCAAAAGCATCTTGATGACATTAGCCCGAAAAAAAGTTTAAATGACTAAAAATTACCCTTTGTGAGACTTGTACATCTTGTTTATAATTACCAATATATCTTCTTAAAAAAAACTCTGATGCATGTCCAATCACAGCAACCACATCCCTTTTAATTTGCATTTCATTTCAATTTGCATGTAACAATATAGCTGTTGAACACAGGTAGTGCGTTGAAGCTGGCTCATAAAAGGCAAATGAATCTCAATGAACACGCATTGAGAAAAACAGAGGAATTGAAAAAAAAAAAAGAGTAAATGCAAAAAAGAAGGATAAAATGAGTTTCAATATTTTCATCCTTTAATTTTTCACAAAGTAAGCATGTACCCGCAAGTGCTGATAATAGTTAATGCCCATATGGCCAAAAAATAAATGAGGGCTACATAAATCATGTTCCCCTTACACAAAACACATATGGGACATCTTCCTAATTTAGAGAAATATATCATGTTCTCCGCTTTACAAGAATATATAACAAAATATGCTATATTTATCCTCATTTACAAAAATATACCATATTACCGCTACACAAAAATAAATATGCATATAAATTTGTCTTGGACCATTTCCTTATTCATCTCAGATGGCATGCTGGCACATTTAATTCTACCGTCTAATTCAAATAACAAGAATAAACAAAATTGTTTTGTAACAAGAATATCAATAACAAAATGACTAACAAGATTACAATTAATTATTACAAGAAGCAATACCTAAGCCCCATATAACCATGTGCAAGACATACTTCATTATTAGGTTGCACTCCAGACTACCTCCTATCTTACATATCACATTATAAAATATAATGGACAGCTTAATAAGTAAATGTTTCAATGCCATTCAATAGTCAAGTTCATAATGTATGTGATATCTTAACATGTTGGTCCCCTATCACATGTTGAAGTAGACACCTCATACACCACTTACACCTGCTCCCGTTAGAATTCGCATCATTTGGCACCTGCTAACTACTTACCTGTGGGCAACTGCCACCAACATCACATCAACTCTAATAGAAACTCTTCTTAGC
>NW_021025011.1:3492822-3556939 GCF_004153795.1 Camellia sinensis | reverse complement strand
TGGACAATGACTAAAATATTAGCAATTGATAGATGGCCAACACTGATACATCCACATAAATCACATTTTTATGTCATACGACTAGTGAGTCCAAATTACTTTTCATTTTTCCCCTTTTCAACAGATAAGCATATTAGCTCTATCATCATCTCAACAGATATGTATAAAAACTATATCCCACATTCACAGATAAGCATATAAGCTATATCCACACTTCACAAAGATAAGCATACGAGCTCTGTCTTCACTTCTCTAGACAAGCATATGAGCTGTATCTACGGAGTTCATCCCCTATCTTCTCCCAATACTATCCGGTTTAGAGGTACATCCCCCATCTTCCCCTAAACCGCGGAGTACATCCCCCATCTCCTCCTCTACACATAACGTATACAAACACATTGGTTCTATATACAATCACTCAATACATATAGTTAATGTATTCTATCAACCGTCAAATTCCATGACACATTCCATTGATTAGTTTTCATTTGCCTAATCATCATGCATTGTCTACAACAATCACGACTATCCTCCACCGATAGCCCAAAGCAGTTATTTCTAAACAGAAAATAAATGCAAAACGGATATTCAATCAACATTTCATTTCAGTGAGTGATAAATAATTCAACTACACCCTTTAACCCCATACATTCCCAATCTCAACAATTCCATTTCATTTCCTCATTTCTCACAATTAATTATCCTAATTAATCAAACAATGTAATTAGATCACTTTCCATAATTACCATTTCAACCCTTAGGTCCCATTTTCATCAATGATTCAACATTTGTTCCATTTCTCTATGCCAACACGCATCTAGGTTTATTATAAATAAAACCCCAACTTTTGTAAAATTACACAAAAGCCCCAAACTTTCACAAAATTACCAAACCAACCCCAACATCTCAAAATACTAAAATTTAAAGACAAAATCCATAGAGAGGAGTAGGATATCCCTACCTCAAATCCGGAGCCCCAAGAGAGAAGATGACAAAACCCAACGTGCTCCAAATCCCAAAATTTTCAGATTAAAAAGTAGCCCTCGACGATCAACAACTTTTTTGTAAAGGCCAAAGATGAGCAAATCACTCCTACTAGATCAAAACCTAGAGAGAAGGTAGAGTTCTAGAGTGAGAGGCTCAACAATGGTGTTTTTGGAAAAGTAGGAGAGAGAAGAGAAAGTGAAAAAGTGATTTGAAAAGTCAAAACACGGAACTTAAACCCAGTCGCCCCGCTCGAGCGTCAAACACCCCGCTCGAGCGTCACTCACAGACTCCCGCTCGAGCGTCAACCATCCCGCTCGAGCGGCGGATGCACACTCCCAGAACTTTTACAGAGCTAGGTTTCCGCTCGGGCTTCCAATTCCCCGCTCGAGCGGCACTCACACAACCCCGTTCGAGCGGCCAATCCCATGCTCGAGCGTCCAACACTGCACAGAAAATACTGGACGGGTGCAATTCCTGCTCGAGCGCCAAAACCCCCGCTCGAGCGGACAGGTCAAAAATCTGGGCAACTAGTTTTGGTTTCTAAACTCAACCAACCTGTAACAAACCTTCCCAACACATCCTATAACTCAAATACAAAGTAAGAAAGGATGTACACCAGGTAATAATCAACAACTATCATCCACGGACACATGTCCGGATCACTGTATAACAAGGGTAAACTCGGGATCGCTATAAATTAGTATACTTAATTTGGGAGAACATGAAATTGAGTTGACATCCATGAAATTGGGAAATTATGGGATCAAACGGTGTAGTTGGATTAATTTATCACTCACCGATGAAATTGTTGATATTATATTTATTTAATGCATTTATTTTCTGTTTAGAAATAACTGTTTTTGGCTATCGGTGGAGGATAGTCATGATTGCTGTAGACGCTGTATGTTGATTAGGGAAAACTGAAACTAATCACATTGAATATGTCATATAACATGACGGTTGGATTAATACAGCAAATACGTGTATTGATTGATTATTGTGTATAACAAGTGTTAAATACATTGTATATGCATATGGTTTGGGAGCAGATAGGGGATGTACTCCATGGTTTGAGGGAAGATAGGGGATGGACTCCATGGATACAGCAATTATATGTATCACTTGAAATGTTAATACAACAAATGTGTGTATTAAATTGAAATGTTGGAAGTGCATTTAATATGAGTTGTAGACTCATTTGAATTGTGAATAAAGGAAATGTTTAATAAGGAATGTATTCCTATTAATTGTTTGGCCAGGTTCTGAGCCATGTTTATGAAATAATTTGAATAAGTAAAGGAAACAGGAACGTAACATGGACATATTGTCATGTAATTGTATTGTGAAATAGCTAGTTTATAAGCGTTAACCATCTATTAAATGCTATCGTTTTAGTCATTGCTTATATTTGGTTTAGTATATCTCTACTGGGCATTGGCTCACCCTATATGGGAACATCATTTTCAGGCACGAGTGATATGCTACCTCCTAGGACTTAGCTTGGAAGGTTCTGAGAATCGAAGACTTTTTTTTTTGGTTTTGTTATTTTGATATTACATGTAAATTCAAGCCAAGGGCTTAATATGTATTTGAGTTAGTACTCACTTCTTTGTATCCAAGTATTGGCTTGGAAAGTTGTAAGCCGGTAGGGCGTTTGCTTTTGTGGACAACATGTAATATCTTTTGTTAGAACACTCTGATGAATGGAAGGATGCTTATTTCTCTTATATCAATGCATGTTAAGAATGTTGGGTTTTATCTATTATTTTGAGGGCGTTACACTTTTGCTTCAAAATGCTTGCTCAACCTATATTCTTATGCTTTACAGATAGTACTAACAAGTAACAAAATGAAAACTTTGTTTAATTGCTAATGTTGTTATAAGTAGAGGAATTTTGTTCAACCTACATTTATACAGAAATATTTTTATGATATTGTTATTATGCACACTTTTAATCTCTAATGTTGCTTTAAGTGGATGATTTTTATTTTTATTTTTCCATTTAGATGAAATCCCAAATGTGTTTATACTATGGATATAGTATGTCACGCCCCAAATTTTATTATTCAGATAACATTACCAATATTCATTAATTAAGTTCATTTACAAATGACAATTCATCCTTGGATGAAATGTTGAATAATTAAATATACATATTCCCTCTCATGATACAATAAAGACATTTACATATGAATAAAAGGAATGCCTTGAGGCTTACAACAAAAGAGAGGACACTGCTCTTTACAAAAAATAGCACTCAGCCAAACAAACAAACGAAATAGTACAATCCATTACTACATTACACTTATGAAATGGTAAAACCCATTGTTTGATCTTCAAATCCGAAAAGCATTCCCTGTACACACGTACAGGCAGGGAGTAAGCGACCACTAACTCACCAAACAATCCCATATTAAAACATTAGAAGATATGCGGATACCAAAATACTCATACATATACGTGAAATCATATCATGTCAAAAGCATATGATTTTATTATATAATCTCTTAAATCCAATTTATTTAATTAACCACAGCAAGTTAACTTAAATAAATAAACATGTTTCAATACCAACAGGACATCATTTTCAATTCATTCAATTATCTCATTATCAATTGAATCAAATAATTA
This sequence comes from Camellia sinensis, assembly GCF_004153795.1. NCBI lineage: Eukaryota > Viridiplantae > Streptophyta > Magnoliopsida > Ericales > Theaceae > Camellia > Camellia sinensis. The sequence goes on along the minus strand of NW_021025011.1, from coordinate 3,553,320 downwards.
AACAATTCATCAAATCCATGAGATAAATGCATATATCATGTCATGCTCAAAATATTTTTCTCATCTTTTGAAAATCTTACGCACAATGCCAATTTGAAAACACATTAATCCAACAATTTCAATAAAATTTTAAGATGGTAAATACGACTCAGGTAATCTGTAGCGATGCTAGTTTCGATCCTTCTTTTATGTTTTCCTACTTCGACTGGGCCGATCGGGGCTCGATGGGGCAGCGCCCTTTGGCGGGTCCAAGGGCAGCGCCCTGGCGGGGGTCGAGGGGGCAGCGCCCCTCAAAACAAAAATGCAAAATGCATTCGAAGTTGCTTGTCCGCTTGGTCAGTCTGGAGTGCGGGAGAGGGCCGCATGTGCGGGGAATGAGATCGCACGTGTGGAAAACAAGGCAGGAGACTAAAGCACACTGCTAAAAAGGCAGGTGCGGCTGGAGGTGTGGGAAGTTAGGTAGATCCGGATTTTTTTTTCCTTTTCTTCTCTCTTTAAGCTGATTGAATGTCACTTTTTATATATATATCTCTCTCTAAAAACATTTCCTCTCCATTCTCTCTACATTTCCTACCAAAAACCTCACAAGATCTTCGATTTCTCCAAATCCATGGGGATTTAGATCCAAGTCCTTTATCAAAGTTGGTTATCTAGACGAGGGCTATGTTGTGTGCGGTGGAGATCGAGTTTAGGCATCGTTGATTTTGGGGTTTCAACTCGTTTCTTCTTCAAACTTGAGGCAGGGAATTTCTACACTCTAATATGGTTTTTAGCTTAGTTATTTGCTATTGTGTATAGATGATGAGATTTGGTTGTGGTTTGGACAAATCTAGGATTTGGGTGTGAAATGAAAAGAGGGCTTTTGATGAACATGAGGTAAATGAGTATGAGGCTTGGATATATGATCATATTGTGCCAAAATAGATGATTTTGGTGTTTGGGTTGATATTTGGAAAGAGAGAGATTTTGCCTTAATTTTGATTAAATTATTATTTTGTGTAAATAATTAGGATAAACATTGAAAATGTGAAATTGGAAGGTTGTGATTATAAATGGTGATTTTGGATATGTATTATCTCACCTATGCAAGTTTTGAATAAAATATTTGTTTTGAGATTGAACATCTCTTCAGAAATTATTGTATTGGGCTATCGGTGGAGGATAGCCATGATTGTAGTAGAAATTGCATGAGGATTAGGTGATTTAATGCTAATTTATTGTTGGTGTCATTGAATATGACCATGTTTATAAATACATTGTATATGTATGTTTATTGGGAGAAAAAAGGGGATGTACTCCGTATGTGACCATGTTTATAAATACATTGTATATGTATGTTTATTGGGAGAAGAAAGGAGATGTACTCCATATATGATTATGCTTATAAATACATTGCATATGTATATTTGTTTGGGAGGAGAAAGGAGATGGACTCCATGTAAAGCAAGCTAGCGAGAGTGTCCTGGGTGAAAGACCCAAAATTATATATATATATATATATATACATGGGTGCCGATTCCCGCGGACGAAATTTTCGTAAAATGGCAAATTTGAAGTGATTATGTGTGTTTGCATAATTGGGAATCATTGCGTTGTAGTTTCATTTTGGATGTTGAAAGATAATGAACTTAACTCATGAATTGAGTAGTATATATATGAATTGGAAATGAATTGATGGAAAATAGAATGAGATTGGCCTAGTGGCATATAGATACGTAGGCCTTGTGGATACGGCCATATCGGTATTGTTTATGCATGTGGTATTTATACCTTTGCTAAACTTCATATATCGTGTTAGATTATTTCTACTGGGCTGTTGGCTCACCCTATACGGGAATATCATTTTTCAGGTACAGGTGAGATGTTTTCTCCAAGGTAATAGCATAGATAGACTTTCAGGAAGTAAGAGCTTCTTATTTATGCTTTATGTGTGTATGTTTGCTATTTGTAAAGCCAATGGCTTAAGATGTAATGAGCGAGACTCAATTTGTGTAACCAAGCAATGACTTGGAAAGATGTAAGCCTAAATGGCATTTAATTGGTTGTGAAACAGTGAACTCTGATGTATGAAAGTATGTTGTTTCTCATATTTATTCCGCATATGAGTTATCCTTATTGTAATATTTTGGGGGCATTACATAATCCCTAGGCTGGTGTCTGCAAGTAGACTGTACAAGTACTACCAATTTGTCATTTTTACCAGTATTAACTAGAAGGCTCGACACTCGTAATCTGTCATTTTTATCAGTATTAACTGGAAGGCTCGACACCTATCATCTACACCACCTTTTAAGACTTACCATTGTATTTATCCCAAAATCATTTCATGAAAACTTGTTTCCCAACATTCCTTTCTCAATGCAAGGTTTTCAAATCAAATTTCAAAGCTCATCATTATCAAATGAATTGATATGCCAATGCAATGATTAATAATACAATGCAATTTTTCTTTCACTTTCAATACCTCCACACAATATTGGTGACCAAATGATAGCCTATAGTTTGAAGACAAAACACGCTAAAAATTGGGGCCTCGCTCGAGCGGGCGTCCAAACATGTGAGAGGTCGCTCGAGCACAACTTCCTTAGTTTGAGCGGTCTGTAAACTCAGCAAAAGTACTAGTTGTGTGAATTTTCTGCTAGACGGTAGATCGACGGTCGCTCGAGCGTGAGACTGAGGTCCTCGCTCCAGCGCAACTATTGTCGCTCGTGCTGTCTGCAAAACATGAAAACTTCTGGAAGCATGCATTTTACGCTCGAGCCAACTTTTGGTCGCTCGAAGGGGAGTGCCAAAGAAAGAGTGGTCACTCGAGCACAGATTCTATAGCTCGAGCAAAGAGTAGAATTCTGAAATTTCCAGATTGCACTCACAAGTTCAAAACTCGAAGTCAAAACTTTAAAATACATCCTTTGGGCCTCAAAACTTGAGAAAACATGTCTGAACTTGTCCAACATCATGAATTCAAAACCATTTCACCTAATCAAGGCCCAAAAGCTTGCCAATTACTTAAAATTCAACTTGAAACTTAAGAATATGATGTGAACATGACATGCATGAATTGTCATGACTTTCAACCTTTCAAATCATGATCTAACAAGGTTAAATGGAATGAAACTTCATGAATTTTCAAAACTAAGGTGAAATAATATCATGCTTGAGGAAAATTCTAGGAAACAACTTCAAAATGCATGACATGTACATGCATGCATGATTTAACTTAATTCCCTTAATTCTAGTTCAATTCTTGTAATTCATCTCCCAATTCCCATGAATTCTACTATTAGCTATTTCAATTACATAATTAAAGGGTTGAGTCCTTACCTTAGCTTCTCAATTGAATGCTAGATAGCTAATTGTTTAAGTTTCCAAGCCAAAACAAGTTCTTCTAATTTCCCACAATCCTCTAGTTCAATTCAAGTCTTCCTTCTCTCACTCTCTTTCTCTCTCATGAAAAGATGAGGAAATGAGAGTGTAAAGTGTATAGGAAGTGCTAGGGGTGGCCTTATATAAGTTTGATTAGGAAGTGTAATCAATGACTAATTAAGTGACATTAATTATTCTAATTGAATTCATTCCGAATCGCATTTTAATTAAACCTACCATAAAATTCTAAAAATTCTAACTTACACATAATTCAAGTCAATTTTGTGATCGGATGCCGATAAGGCCTTTAATTCGCAGAACCAAACAGAAACACAAACAAATATTCCTATAGCAGCCAGATATAAACACACATAATGCAATGCACATGTAATTAACTCAGGATTTCATCTTAATTACTTATTGGGCATACTTAATCATGGCTTAACAATTAATCATGGGTCGGCGTTGTTACAGGGTTGGTGTAGGGTAAGGTGTTGTTGTTATCATACCAAAAAGTGGGTTAGATGAATCGGTGTCCTTAGTGCACCTTTAAGAATTTCTTATCAGGTCATTGGGAGTTAATAATGTTGGTGTTTAGGGTAGTTAATAGTGGTTGGCATGGAGTGACTGGAGTTTCTTTTGTAGAAAATTATACCTAGTCTACTGAGGGCAGTTAGTTTTGTTTTATGGTTGTTGCTTTTAATTTTGGATTCACTTTTGTTTTGGATTGGTAGTATACGGAATTGTGTTGATGTGGTTTGTCGTGTGTTTCCTGTAATGAAGGTAGGGTTCATTTTGCAACTATTGTCCTTGGAATATGAGTATTTTTTATTTGTGCGGTGAGGGTTATGAACCCAAGATGTTAATATCTTGTTTGATTAGAATTGGGAAATATGGTAGTTGTACTAGGACGGCTCATTTCATAGGTATATTTTGAGTTGGGTGGCAGTGAGGTGTTAAAAGATTTAATGGGAAGTTTTGGAAGTAATTATAGAGCTGAATATGTGTTAGGGTGACCTTTTGTCCTCGGTTGATAGGAGCCCTTGCAAGTTCGAGATTGAGTGCAAAATTGCTTTCTTTGGCTTGGTTGAGTCATCATTTCTTTATAAGTGCGTGTGGACAGTTTGTTAGTATTTGAACTGTTTAGACCCCTTTATGATTAGTTGAGTTTGGGAAGTGTGAATTTTGGGCTCATGAGGTGAAATTCTGAGAGGCGTTGAATTTGAGGGAAGGCGGTGAGTCGAGGTAGTGATGGTAAGGGGTTCAAGTGTGTTATTAACGAGGAAAGTCAAGGTAGTGGCCGATACATTGGGTAGAAATTCGGCAAGGGGCGTAGTGAGCGTAGTCTTTCTTGGTATTCTTGTGAAGTGGGGCGAGCTAATCCTTACGTGTTTTTAATCTTGTGTATATCTTAAGATCATTTGTTCGGAGTGCTATCCGGGTATGCGTTTTGATCAGTGTTGTTATTCCCTAGATAAGGATGATTGTAGCAGCTTGTTTTGCTAGAAAGGGTGTACTTATGGGTGGTCAGTGGATGTCATAGTTGTGGTAATGGAATGTAATTTTCTGGTGATTTTCTATTGTTGTTTAACTTATTATTGTCATGTTTAACGTGTTCTATTTCTATGTCGTAACAGGATTACAATTTTATTTTTGAAGTGATTGTGTCATTGGTCGAATGACGATTAGGAGCGTTATTAATTGAAGTTTTTTGGAAAGGAAATTGGGAACTAAAACTTTGGTTGTTAGAAATTTGGTTGTTTTAAATTGGTAGTGGGTTTGTTTAATGCACCTAGGTAAAAAGGAGATTTTGAATTTTGTGTGGGCGGGTAGCCGAGGTTGGTTTCAAAAGTTGTCTTGTTGATGTTGTTGTTTGGGTCTTGGCGTAACAGTAGTGTTGTTTTTATGGAAAACAAAACAAATAAGAACAAAAGTTTATAATGGGCCTTGTTGTTTTTAATTTCAGAATTTTGGTGTGCCTGTTGTGGCAAGTTTTATTTATATAGTAAAAGTTGTAACTTAGAATTCATGACGAGTGCTAGGTAAGGTCTTATTCTCTTTTGTGTGTGGTTGTGTTCCTCGGCGTAGTTGGGTTATTATAGGCTAGAATTTCGCCTTTTGAGAGATTTTGCTTTGGGAATGTCTATGTTGCCATGTGAAGGAAAAGATGAAGATTTTGGGTGAATAGAGCATTCAGGGTGGTTATATGCTTTGAGGTGTTTTTGGGTTCAAAATAATCGAGTGTGATGTGCGTTTGAATTTCCTTGCTTGAAGTGTTAATTGTACCTTGTTACGTGTTAGTGTCGTAAGTGATTTTGATGAGTTTCCATGCGTAGTTATAGCTCGAATTTCATTTTATTTTATCACATTACTATTGAGAAAGAGGTGGTCATGGTTGAGTAGTTTGTGGTGTTGTGGCTTTTGGGAAGTATTGTTGTGGTTATGATTGTGCATGTGGGTGTTGCTATAGCGATTCTAGTTTAAACCCGACCCGTTCATTGTTTTGGATCCAGGATTTCTTGCCCTGATGGTTGTTCATGTCTTTTTCCATTTTGTTCCTTGTTGAGATTAGTTATTGGAGTGTCTTGGTGGTGTTTGAAATAAGTTGGGAGTTAGTTTTTCAAAACTATTACTACCTAGATTTTGACTTGTTCACTCGAGAAAACTTTCTTGCACTCGAGAAAACTTTGAGAACTTCTAGTACCTTTGTAGGTTTGCAAAACTATTGGGAGTATGGCATTCTTCTCTCGAGCGGTACTTCTTGTGCTCAAACAGTCTTTTAGAACTTTCAATACTTTTGCAGGCCTACAAAAGTACTGGAAGGGTGGTGTTCTTTGCTTGAGTGATACTTTGTTCGTTCAAGCGGCCTTTCTTTTTTGTGTCTGGTCGCTCGAGCGGTGTTTTGGTCGCTCGAGTGATCTGCGCATATATCAGTCTATAAAAATCACTTTTTGAGTCACTCTTTCATATCTCTCTCTCTCTCTCTCTCTCTAAACATTTCAAAACCCAAAATATATACTCTCTCTCTCTCTCTAAAACTGATCTTCAACCTGCAAATACATTCAATCTATTAATCTCTACACCCTAGTCCCTTTGATAAAAAAGTAGAGGTCACCTAGAGCTTCATTTTAATCGGGGCAAGGTTGATTTTTGGCTTCGTCAAAGTTTCTTCTTTCTCTCCCTTGTCTTCAAACTTTGAGGTAGGGATTTCTCCACATTTTAGTATGATTTTTAACTTAATTATTTGTCTTTTCAAAGAAATCATGGGATTTCGAGATTTTGGTAAAAATCTAGGGTTTTGGTTTTCAAATCAAAAGAGGGTTTTCAAATGGATTCTTGAAAATGATTGTGGGTTTGTAAATGTGATTGAGTTATGATAAAATGATGGATTTTTATCCCTGGAATTAGTTTATGAGGAAAAAGAGATTTTTCCTTAAAACGTGAATATTTGATTTTGTAAATAGAAAATGGAAATGATATTGGGTTTTATGAACTTAGAATGATGATGATGGTGGTGGTAGAGTTGGATATGTATTATCCCTCCCATCTTGAGATTTGGAAAGTATATCTTTATTGGAAATTATTTATCTGTTTAGAGATATCTGTTTTGGGCTATCGGTGGACAATAGTTATGATTGTTATAGAAATTGCATGAGAATTAGGCGAGTTGAAACTAATTTTTCATCCATTTACATTGAGCATTGTTACATATTTAACACATTGAAAATGTATACTATTTTGAGAAAAAATGGTGAATATCTTGGTGAATCTGGGTAGGTAGTGTAGTTGTGGTATTAAGTTGGCCTGTTGGTGGAAGTCCAAAAACTCGCGTGGATAGGTGCCGAGCCTTCCAGTTAATATAGGTAAAAATGACAATTGGTAGTGCTTGTAGCCTACTTGTAGACATGTCTTAGAGATTTCCAATTTTGTATCTACTGCCCTGTTTTCTATTGTAAAGGAAATGATTTCATGAATTGTGATATAAACATGGAATTACATAGTTTTTGGAAAGAGATATAAAATGTTCTGGTTTGAGCATTGCATATGCATTCACCTTATAAATCTGTTAAGATTCATACACTATGTTAGAGTATCTTTACTGGGCTTTTGTAATGCCCTCAAAATAATAACATTTAACCCAACAATATAGACATGCATTGATATATAAAAACTCCACATTCTTCTATTCATTAAAACTCCATTACAAAAAGTATTACACGTTAACGACAAAAGCAAATGCCCTACGGGCTTACAGCTTTCCAAGTTAACACTTGGTTACAAAAAGGAGAGTGCTAACTCATTTACACATTAAGCCCTTGGCTTGAATTTACATATAATACATCAAAAAGAAATAAGACAACAAAAGTGTGTCCGCCTCTAGCCTCCCAAGCTATGTCCTTGGAGGTGGCATGCTACCTAGACCTGAAAATGATATTCCCATAAAGGGTGAGCCACAGCCCAGCAGAGATACACGAAACCAAATATGAACAATGACTAAAAGATTAGCAGTTGATAGATGGCCAACGCTGATACTTTCTCTTATCACACTTTACAGTTTCATGACATACAAGTCCATGTTACAATTCATTTTCCAGTTTCTTTTCAATTCTCATTACTTTTAACCACGGCTTAGAACCTGGTCAAACAACTCATATGAGACGGTAACTCATATCAAACATCTCCCCATTTCATAATTGACAAGCATACTAGCTATATCACAGACCAACAGATAAGCATACAAGCTATATCATCAATTCCGTAGATATGCATATGAGCACTATCACACTTCCAATGACAAGCATATGAGCTCTGTCAATACATTACTAGATAAGCATATGAGCTCTATCTACGGAGTCCATCCCCTATCTCCTCCCAACACATCCGGTTTAGAGGTCCATCCCCTATCATCCCCTAAAATGCGGAGTACATCCCCTATCTCCTCCAACACAACACAATGCATATAAACAATAATTATACACATCATCATACAACACATAAATTTAACGTGTTCTTTCAATCGTCATACTCAATGACACATTCCAGTGATTAGTTTCTGTTTACCAAATCATCATGCATTGTCTACAGCAATCAAGACTATCCTCCACCGATAGCCCAAAGTAGTTATTTCTATACAGAAAATAAATGCAACAACGGATATATAATCAACATTTCAACTAGGGGAGCGATAAATAATCCAACTACACCCTTAACCCCTTCCCTTTCCGATTTCCACATTCTCAATTCAATCCCTCATTTCCAACAATTAATTATACAAATTAATCAGTCAATGTAATTAGGGTATTTTCCATAATTAACATTACAACCCTTAGGTTCCATTTTCATTAATGTTTTAACATTAATTTCACATTTTCCATGCCAACATACAACTAGGTTTTTATATAGTTAAAACGCCAACTTTTGTAAATTCACACAAAAGCCCCCAAACTTTCACAAAATTACCCAACAATCCCCAACATATCAAATACTAAAATTTAAAGACAAAACTCATAGAGAGGAGTAGGATATCCCTACCTCAAAGTTTGAGCTCCAAAGGAGATGAAGACCAAAACCAATATGCTTCAAATTCTGAAATTTTCAGATTAAAATGTAGCCCTCGACGATCAACACAACTTTCGTAAAGACCAAAAGTGAGCAAACAACTCCTACTAGATCAAATCTAAGAGAGAAGGGCCGGTTTTAGAGTGAGAAGCTCTGAAAATGGCTTTTTGGAAAAGTAAGAGAGAGAAAAGATCTTGAAAAAGTGATCCAAAAGTCGGATCTCGGATTTATATAAAAGTCTCCCCGCTCGAGCGTCCAAACAGCCGCTCGAGCGTCACTCACAGACTCCCGCTCGAGCGCACAACCCTCCCACTCGAACGTCAACCCTCCCACTCGAACGTCACACACAACAACCCCGCTCGAGCGTCAAGACTCCCGCTCGAGCGCACAACACTGCAGAGGAGATACTGAAAGATGGAAAACTACGCTCGAGCGCCGAAACCCCCGCTCGAGCGGACAGACAACAACGAAGGGCCCGCTCGAGCGTCAAAAACCCCGCTCGAGCGTGAAGGCCAAAATCTGGGCAACTACTCTTGGTTTCAAAGTTCAACCAACCTATTTCAAACTCGCCCAACACAACCCAAGACTCAAATACAAGGAGTAAAGGATGTAAACAAGACAATAATCAACTACTATCATCCACGGACACATGTCTCACTGTACAGCAAGGGTAAACCCGGGATCGCTATAGCTTTGGCTCACCCTATATGGAAAATCATTTTCCGGTGCTGATGATATGCCTCCGCCAAGGCCGTGGTTTGGGAGGATTTAGAGTCGCGAGCTTTTCATTTTGTTTTTGTTGTAATTATCTTGTACAAGCCTAGGGTTTTATTTGTATTGAGTTTAAAATCACTTTTGTTGTAACAAAGTATCGTCTTGGAAAGTTGTAGCCGTGAAAGCATTTATTTATCTGTTTAACTTTTATTTCATATCATTAACTTGTTGCACATGCTATAGATTCACAGTTAGGACTTATGAATGTGTAACTCCATGTGCTACCTTTTGTACAACTAGAATCATATGAATGGAAGGATATTATATTCAGAACTGTGTTGTTATTTAATAAATATTGTGATATGATTTTATTGTTATATTTTGGGGGCATTACAACTTGGTATCAGAGCTACCGGGTTTGAACACTTTGGGATTGTAGGAAGTGGTTATTACCACAATGAGTTTCTTGCTAGATGATATTAGGAATAAACCTGATATGCTATGTGATAACTTGCTTATGTGACTAGATAGGTATGAAATTTAATTTCTAAGATCTTGATTGGGTTTACGAGTTTCTAGACGTCCTGTTAGAAAAGTACTTGATCATTGCTATTTCTAACCGGAACTCTGGCAACGTCGCAGTATGATCATTATCTAGAAAGAAAATTAGTATGTGTTATGTGACTACATGCTTATGTGGAGTGAATTACTTGTTGTCCACCGTATTAGGACGCGAGTGAGTTAGCTTCAGCACATTTGTATATGCGCTAATTTCTTGTGTTACCTTCATTAGGATGTCAGGACGTGGACGTGGTGTTGGTAGGCATGGCAGGCTTAGACAACAGGAGGTGTTGTTGCTAGATGATATTTCGGCACAGGAGGAAGGTGTTGGTCAGGCTAATGTGGCCGAACCAGTTGGTCAGCGGGCCATGGGCGCCTTGGCCCCGTGAAATGACTGGAGCTTTGCAGGAATCCGTGGACATTCTTAGAGTTAAAAATCAAGTCCAGGCCCATGCAGTTGAGACAGGGTCATTTTTTTTGAAGAGGGAGTTCTTTTGGTCTAATCCGGATGAGTTTTTGGGAGATCCGAAGGAGCCACTGAAGGTAGATGAGTGGCTAAAGTAGATGGTGAAGACATTTGAGATGCTTGGCATCGAGGATGATGGGCTGAGAATAACCTTGGTATCCTTCCAGCTGAAAGGGAGATACGTGTCAATTGGGTGACTTGGGAGGCCTTTGTCAATGCTTTCCAGGACAAGTTTTTACCTCCCACTGCTAGGAGAAGTTGAGAGAGCAGTTTCTGAAGCTCAAGCAACTTAACACATAGGTGGCTGAGTTTGAGGCTTCATTTACCAGTTTATCGAGGTTTGCACCTAAGCTTGTGGGAATGGAGGAACGCTGTTGTTTGGAGTTTGAGAACAGGTTAAGGACTGGACTCCTTTTCAAGGTGGCCACGTCCATGATTAGGGATTACGATTGTCTTGTGAAGGCGGCGGCTCACTTAGAGACTGTGATTCAGACTGAGGAGGAGAGGATGAGGGGCTCCAAACAGAGCAGTTAGGAGGTTCAGGGGAAGACTTGAGACAGCAAGAGGCAGAGGGGTTCCACCCCCACAACAGTCCCAAGGACCTGTCTAGGTCCACTTTCCTAGTACCAAGTTCGGGTTCTGAGAGAGGTGGTCAGAAAGGGATCACTTGCTTTAAGTGTGGCCAGCTGGGCCACAAGTCTGTAGTTTGCCCGCAAGGGGATGGAGAGCAACAGTCTGCCTACGTATTATCAGCGTGGGTAGTCAGGGCACTTGAGGAGGTTTTTCCCTCAAACAGGTAGCACATCTGGTGCGTCTGGTTCGTGGCAGACACAGAGCCATCAGCCTACACTATCAGCTCAGGCCTCAAGGGCTAATCAAAGAGCCTCTTCGGCTCAATCCGTGTATTAGACTTATGCTCTGAAGGGTGAAAGGTGGAGTAGAGACCTATGAGGCGTGTGTATGTTGTTACTATGCTAGATTTGTTGCCAGCACCTTCGGTAGTGAGAGATAACTTCTTGTTGTGTAATTCTATTGCCAAATTGGTGCATCCCATTCTTTCATTTCATCTGCATTCGCATCAACATTGGTGTTAGAAGTAACTCAGTTAGCATCTCCACTCAGGGTAGAGTCACCTATTGGTGGTGAGGTTGTGTTGGACTAGGGGTGTCAGGAATGTGAAATAGAGGTTGCCAGTTGCCAACTTTCTTTTGATTTTGTGTTGATTAACATGTCGAATTTTGATTTTTTTTTTTTTGCATGGATTGGTTGTCATCCTATCGGGCCACTATAGACTGTTACTGTCAAAGAGTCATGGTGTGCACCTCGAGTGGGGGTTGTTTTTATTTCTTGGGGAACCGAGTTGATAGAGCCTTGTTGCTAGTGTGTGATCTGTGTGGTTGGGGCGAGCTTAGTCTTCTTCTTGCTACATTCTTGGGTGTTGAGAGTGATGTGGTCCAAGTAGAGTTGCCAAGGATAGTTTGTGAATACCCAAACGTCTTTCTCGAGGATCTCACTAGTTTGCCACCTCATCGTGAGATTGAGTTCTCTATTGATTTAGTGCCTGGCACGACACCGATTTCCATGATACCGTATAGCTTTGCACCCGCCGACTTGAGTGAGTTGAAGATTTGACTCCAAGAATTGCTAGATAAGGGTTTTATCCACCCTAGTACTTCATCTTGAGGAGCACTGACTCTCTTTGCCAAGAAGAAGGATAGCAGATTGTAACTTTATATTGATTACGGAAAGTTGAACTGAGTAATTGTTAAGAACAAATACCCATTGCCTCCTATAGATGACTTATTTGACCAGTTGAAAGGGGTTTTGTTGCTTTTCTAAGATAGACTTGAGATTGCGTTATCACCAGTTGAGAGTAAAGGAGGAGGATATCTAGAAGATGGCATTCCATATGCGGCATGACCATTATGAGTTCCTAGTGATGGCTTTTGGGTTAGCCAATGCACCGACCTTATTTATGGATTTGATGAATCGGATCTTTCGTGAGTTTCTAGACCATTTTGTAGTTGTCTTTGTTGATGACATTTTGATTTACGCACCCTCTGAGGAGGAACACGAGGAACACTTGCAGATTGTCCTTGAATTACTTCGAGCCCCCAAATTGTATGCTAAGTTTGGGAAGTATGAGTTCTGGTTGAAGGAGGTGAAATTCTTAGGCCATGTGGTATCCAGGGAAAGGGTGACTGTAGATTCCTCTAAGATAGAGGCAGTGCAAGATTAGAAACAACTTAAGAATGCCTTTGAGATCCGGAGTTTCTTGGGGTTAGCTGGGTATTACCATCATTTTGTCAAAGATTTCTCTAGATTGGCAAGTTTGTATGGAGTGAGACTTGTAAGAAATAGTTTCAAGAACTTAAGGTTAGACTTACCACTGCTCCAGTGTTGATTATTCTGGAAAGGGGTTTGGGTTATTCAGTGTATTATGATACAAGAGGGGAAGGTAGTAACTTATGGCTCACGACAGCTGAAAACACACGAGAGAAACTATCCTACTCAGCAATGATTTCTGCCTTGAAAATCTGGAGAGATTATCTTTATGCCGAGAGATTTAAGGTCTTTTCCGATCATAAGAGTTTGAAGTATCTATTTTTACAAAAAGATTTGAATTTGAGGTAGAGAAATGGATGAAGTTTATGGAGAATTACGACTTTGATTTGCATTATCATCCGGGGAAGGCCAATGTAGTGGCCGATACATTGAGTAGGAAATCCATTAGTAGTGTAACTTACATCTTGGTGAGTCTGTTGAGTTGGCAGCTTTGCCTACTATAGTTGCACAACCTACTATAACATGCCCAGGGGGTACCCATGTGCGTTAAACAGTTCGGACCCTCAATTTCTCTGATATAGTCTCACGAGTGCAATGTGAAACACAAATGAGAGTTCAAATTTGGTAACTTTTATTGAAAATCTATTTTATTGCAATTTTGTAAAAAATGGACTGCGTCATCAGATCTCAGAATCGCCACCTAATATTTATTTTGGGAATATTAGGAAACCCGTGACTCGTGCCAAGGCCACTGTTCGTCGTAACCAAGGATGCTTGTCTCGAAACCTTAGGTATGAAAGGGGAAGGTCATTAAATGAGTACCCCCGCTCACTCGAATAAAAGATCGGCCTTTACTAAACCATGATATGAATTTTATTTTCTTTATATGTTCATGTTCTGATTGTTTAAGAAATCCTAAAATTTACTATGTAAAGCATACGAGTATAGACAATACCATTCATTTTGGAACAATTTGATTTCATGTATTTTGAAAGAGTTTTGAAGATGTACAACCCAAATAAATTGAGTTTACAAAAATGAAAAATCAATATCATTCCAAATTAAGCGACACAACCTCTATCCACTGGCATTCATACAGTTATATCAAGTAAGCAAGTAGCCACATGGTAGGATGCTTAAACATAATAAGAAAAACACATACAAGCGGGATGCTAAAGCATAAAAACTTACATATTTACCAACGTCCCGCGAACAACTACAAAACAAAGTTAGTAAAACATGCATGATCTTATATACAAAAAAAATCCTAATGCAATCCGCTCATGAGATGCAACTAGAGATTCATCTTCTAAGATATGACATGTGAATCATCTAAAAAACATGAGGTAGTGCTTATAATCACATAGGAATTGATTAAATCCACAAATGCAAACTTAGCCAAATCAAGATGCATGAAACGCGGATGCAAGGCATGGATATAATGAAAAACAAAATATGATGCGTATTCACCAATAAAGAAAAGCAAGTAAAAGAACGGGATAGAGAGAAGCGAGGCGCAAAATTATTACAACATTTTAAATATTACAAATCCGAGGGAGATGAATAAATATTACAATACAATATAAAAATCCTCATAAACACTCAAAATAAAATAAACATAAGAAAATGACAGCTTCAAACGCCTCAAAGACCATTGGAGGTTGATTTTCTTAACGTCGTAAGGCTGCCCGGTTTTTCCTAGAGGTTGTAGGCATGGTCATGAAGGCTACCCGGCCAACTAACGGGTTGGGTAGCTTGATAAGCTTGGCCAAACTCTGTTTTCTTAGATTTCAACAATAAAAATAGAACTAAAAACAATATCTATGGGAGTCTCAACTCACTACTTTCAGTTAGATTACAACAATATATAATATAACAAAAAATCAAAGCAAAAGAGCAAAATAAGTAAGAACCACAATGGGTTCAATATGACGTCTGATTGAACCCAACTCAATTTTATATCTTGTGCCTCTTTTAGTCCAATTTTATTAGGCCTTTTTATTATCTTTCGATTCTTTAATCATTTTGTCCAAAAGTGATAATTACATCCACTAATGATGAGAAACATCAAAGAAGAAGTTTGTTCCTGGCATGAGAGAGAAAGATGTAATGCCCTAGTAATAAACATCTGAAGAGATTAAACCATTTAGCATGGAAGGTCTCTTTCTCATGCAACAAAACTAAAAACAACATATATAGGACTCTTAATTCACCATTTTCAATTAGATTACAACAATATACAATATAACAAGAAATCAAAGCAAAAGAGCAAAAATAAGTAAGAAATACAAGAAAATGAAATAAATTGAAAATTCACCTCTTCATGAAAGGATTAATTTCATGATTTCCAAACTTCTTTTTGATCACCCTCAAGCACATGAATTATGTTCTCAATCCTCAATTTGAAAGCTTGGAATTCTTGCTAGAATGATGGATTTGAGGTGTATGTGGTAAAAAGTGATTATCTCTCTTATTTTTGCACACTTTTACCAACACCCACTCTTCTTCTTGATCAAAGCTACTGAAATTCAAGTATTTTAGAATTTTTGGAGGAGTTTTGGGTGTAGAAAAGATGGAATTTCAATTTGTATGGAACATATAGGGTGTATTTGGAAGATAGGAGTGTGTTTAGCTCGAAAACTCAACTTTTCTCTAGCTCAAATGTTCTCTCCTTAGTCAATCCCCTTGCTTGTCTCAACAATCTGATGTATATATAGGCTAAGCAAGTATAAATAGGGTGTATTTGGAAGATAGGAGTGTGTTTAGCTCGAAAACTCAACTTTTCTCTAGCTCAAATGTTCTCTCCTTAGTCAATCCCCTTGCTTGTCTCAACAATCTGATGTATATATAGGCTAAGCAAGTATAAAAATGGTGGAAGACAAGGTGGAAGACAAAAGGAAGATAATGAAGCTAATGTAGTACTAATGGAGCTAATGGGAGACAAAAGTGGAGCATTATCTCTAATGGATCAAGCAGTAGATAACGGAGGCTGAGTGCATATATATTTGGTGATGAATATATCAGAAAATGGGTTAATGAGGTGTCCCAACCGAACCAAAACCAAAAAAAAAAGAAAAGGGTTTGATGTTATTTCGGGCCAGTTCAACAAAATCTGCTCTTACGTCCAACTTCAAATGGGCATATCTCCTTTATCTGGACTCGGTTTTAGGTGATTCGTATATCTAAATTGAAGCCCCAAAAGTGTACTTTCCAATGGTGGTAGTCTCACATTTAAATTCCAAGTGTACAAAGAGATATGCCTAATTTAGGGAAGGCTGTTCATTTCCCTTGGGCCAGGTCAACAAAATTTGCTCTTAAGCCCCACTTCAAACGAGCAAATCTCCCTTATCCGAACTCAATTTTAGGTGATTCTTGGGTCTAAATTGAATCCCCAGAAATCTAATTTCCAATGGTGGTTGTCTCACATTTAAATTCCAAGTGTACGAAGAAATATGCCTAATTTATTAAAAGTTGTTCATTTCCTTCTTAATAATTTGATGCTCATTCTTTTTCTATACCAGTTATCTTTTGTCCCCTCATATTTCCTTCAAATCAAAACCTATAAAGAAGATGTTTTGTAAATATTTTTTCAAAGAGTTCATCTCCCTTCTATTTATTTCCACTTTGTCCTTACTCAATTTACTGAAAAGTGTAATATTTTAAACGAAACGAGAGTGTCGCAACATCAAAGAAACATTTGAAGAAAAATATATTTTCAAAAGAGGGTTTTAAGGTCTAAAATAGTTTGGCCAAAAAAATGTGTAAAGGTTGGAAATAAAGTTCAAATTCCATCTCTCTTACTGAGGATTTTGTGAGGAATACATTCTGATTGTCATCATTAGATAATCAAAAGAAAGCGCCCAAGTCTTAGGGATGGTTAAAATGGGGTGTCTAAAGTTGCCCCTCTTTGACAGAGCTTGAAGTCATTTTATGATGTGAGTGAATGTCAAAGCCCGAAGATGACCTTTTTGACAAGGCCGTTAGACTTGGGAAAACAAAAAAGATGCAATACATGTGGTTGAACCTGAAGGTTGCCTACGTATCCCATTGCAAGGAATCAAACCAGCATAGTTTAGGGATAAGAAGCTAATGATATACAGAAGTTGAGGGATTTTGAAAGTGGGTTTGTCTCTTGTTCTTTTAAAAAGATCTTATGGGTTTTGATCTTCGTTGATTGAAGAAAAAATGATTTTGGAAAGTTTTTTTTCAAAAGATTTGAGTTGTATAGTTTTGGTGAGAAAGCCTAGAATTTGGGGATTTTTTTTTAAGAGACTGAAAATCCATGAATGATATTGTTATATTTATTTTGTGTGTCAAAATAAATGGATATTTGGAAAATTTCTTATTTATATTTATATAAATGATGAATTTCAGGATTTTGGAAATTATTGTTCAAAACGTTGAAATAGACTTGAAATGACTAATTGTTGAGGATACTTGAGAAGATGAAATTGTGTTATCCCTTGGATGATGAATTGGAATAAAAATATTTATATCCATCTTGTGTTATTAGCATATCAATTCATTTGATTACATTAAATTTTGAAAGTTGATTTAAAAACTTGTATTGAGAAAAGAATATTGAGAAACAAGTTTCCATGAATTGGTTTTGGGATAAATACGGTGGTAAGTCTTGACAGGTGGTGTAGATGAAATTGATTAGGTGTCAAGCCTTCTAGTTAATATTGGTAAAAATGAAAAATTATAGGTGTCGAGCTTTCCAGTCATTGTTGGTAAAAATGACAAATTGGTAGTACTTGTATAGTCTACTTGCAGACACCGACCTACGGATTACCAGAATCGTATTTACCGCTTTTGAAATAAATTGTTAAGTTTTGAATAATTGAAATTGCATGATATCATTGAGCATAATGGTTTTCAAAAGATGAAAATTGGATTTATCTTCAAAAAGGGCATAGCATGGCATGTGCATTTCATCTCTTGAGACTTGTACAAAATGTATATACTTTGTTAAGAATTTCCTACTAGGTTTTATGCTCACCCTACGAGATTTTTGTGCAAGAAAAGATGTGGTGATCCCACCCAACTAGGGGCGTGGAAGTATGTGTGTTGGGAGTACAATGCTCTCATTTTGCTGTGACTCTGTGTGCAAGCCAATAACTGTGTTTGTGTGGGTTTGAATAGTCGTTTTGTGTAACCAGGCTCAAGCCTTGGAAACTTGTAAACCCCCTTGGAGGTATTTATTTCTTTATTTATTTGTTGTTGGATTAACGTATTATTGCATGAAGAACTATTGTATCATGTAATGTAAGTTTGGAGATTTATATTCGGCTTTCCTTAAAAGAGCCATGATTGTTGTATTATCATTTGGGTTAGAAATTTGGAGCGTTACATAATCTATGTACGCAAATTTTGGGTTGTTAGTGAGACAGTTTCAAACACTCATTTTGAATTGTAAATAAAAAGAAAACCGAACTTAAAACACCTACATATTTGAAGTTGTCTAACAAATATTACAATTATTGATCCACTTAGGGAAAAAAAATTTGAATTTTAGAATAATCAATGATTATTTTATTGATTACCTGAAAAATTCAAAACTTTTCTTATGTGATCTCCTCCCTTTTATTTTTATTTTTAAAATTTTTTTATTTTATTTTAAAGAAGGGTAAACATAGAAATTGAGCTACAATTGCAAATTAGCATCACTAAGGACCACAGAGGCTAAGAGAATGTGTTGCCTGCCTTATTACCAACCCTTGGAGTATGAGAAACGCAGAAGTTTCTGCAGCCCATGCTTGCCTCCACAATCTCTTGCACAATATGGCCAAAATCTGATAGCAAATGCTTGCTCCCTTGAATAGCCTTGACAATGGACAACACATAAGTTTCTTTTGTTTCTAATACTGTTTCTTTAATAGTTCTCCAAATAATGTATTTTATGATAGAATAATATACAAATAGATTTTTTTTTTAATTATATAAAATGATATGAATTTATGTGATCATTTTATTTTTAATCAAAACATCTATTATTATAATTATAGTTTTAAAAATGTTATGGATACATTATTCTAAGCTATTTCTATTTAAATTTTCTAGTTACAAATCAATTATCATGGTATCACTAGCCAATTAAATCTTGTAAATATATCTATCTATCTATCTATACTATATATTAAGCAAAAGGGGGGGTTTTTAACCCCAAGGCCAGTGGGAGCTTCAATATCCCACTCTGAATTTTCTAAATTTTTTATTTAAAAAAAAAACTCAGCATTTATTAACTTTTTTCAATCCACATGTCTTTCCACATGCCCTTATTTATTAATTTGGTCAAAATCTACTGATCAGCATTTAAAATCCCCCATACAAATAATTATGGATACCCTTTTCAACTTCTCGCATACACTATGGTTAGTGATAAGATTGTTAAATTATTTTTATAAAAAATCTTAAAAAAACATAATTTATATATTAAAAAAATCTAAAACAAATATAAATATCTATAATTATCTCGTGCATAGCACGGGTGATAGGCTAGTATATATTAAGGAAAAAAGGGTTTCTAACCCCGAAATCTTATGAGAGTTTCAATATCTCAATCTAAATTTCTTGATTTTTTGATTTTAAAAAAAAATCTTACCATTTATTAACTTCTCTCAACCCCCAAACCTTACCCTTATAATAACACTTTAATGCATTAAGAACAAGCATAAAAGAAATAAAAAATGCTAGAGATCCCAATACTAAAATTTCTACCAAATGTCTCATATGTGTGGGGGACCCACATGGAACCCACATGATGTGGGTCCCACACCCATGTTAGACATTTGGTAGAATTTTTGGGATTTCTAGCTGTAACGCCCTCAAAATAATACAAATAAACCCAACATTCACGACATCTATAGATATAAGAGAATAAAGCATATTTCCATTTATCAGAGTATTCATTACAAAAGTATTACATGTTGACATCAAAAGTAAATGCCTTACGGGCTTACAACTTTCCAAGTCAACACTTGGTTACAAAAAGAGAGTACTAACTCAAAAACACATTAAGCCCTCGGCTTGAATTTACATATATTACCAAAATAACAAAATAACCAAAAGAGTCTTCAACTCCCAAAACCTCCCAAGCTACGTCCTTGGAGGTGGCATATCACCTGAACCTGAAAATGATGTCCCATATAGGGTGAGCCAATGCCCAGTAGAGATATACTAAACCAATTATGAGCAGTAACTAAAATATTAGCATTCAACAGATGGTTACCATTTATAAACCAACTTATAATACTTTTCAATTCAACAACAAATACATCCATTTTTCATTCCACTTTCCTTAACTTATACAACTTTGATTCATAAACATGGCTCGAAACCTGGCTAAGCAAATAAATGAGACTACAACTCATATTAAGACACTTCCTTTATCCATAACCGAAATGAGACTACAATTCATATTAAAACACTTCCATACTTCAATTATCTACGTTATGAAAACGCAATTAAGATTTCTGGACTTTCACCCTGGACACTCCGGCCAACTTAGTTATCAATGGAGTCCATCCCTTATCTCATCT
The DNA here is from genome assembly GCF_004153795.1 of Camellia sinensis. Taxonomy (NCBI): domain Eukaryota; kingdom Viridiplantae; phylum Streptophyta; class Magnoliopsida; order Ericales; family Theaceae; genus Camellia; species Camellia sinensis. Next base: position 3,532,830 of record NW_021025011.1, on the reverse strand, counting down.
CACACAGGTTTGAGAGTACATTCCCTATCTCCTCTCAAACCTTGTAGTACATCCCCTATCTCCTCCCAAACAATATACATATTCAATGTATTTAAACACTTATCATATACGATGATCAATCAATACACATATTTGATGTATTATTCCAACCGTTATATTCAATGACATATTCCAGGTGATTAGTTTTAGTTTTTCCTAATCAACATACAGTGTCTACAATAATCAAGACTATCCTCCACCGATAGCCCAAAACAGTTATCCCTAACAGAGAATAAATTTATCAAACATATAAAATACCAACATTTTCATAGGTGAGTGATTTATTTATCCAGCTACACCATTCAATTCCATAATTTCCCAATTTCATGATTTTCAACTCAATTTCATAATTCCATATTTTTCCCCAAATTAATTATGCAAATTAATTTATCATATTAATTAGGACATTTTCCCCTTTTCTCAAATATTGATCCCAAGACCAAATTCAACCAATTTGACCCACAAACTCATAATCCCAAGGCCTTATATGCACATGGAGCCTTAAAGCACAAAACCCCTCTTTATATGATTTCAAAATAAACCCTAACTTTCCCAAAATTACTACAATCCACCATTTATACAAAATACATAATATCTATGTCAAAATCCATAGAAAGGAGTAGGTTATCCCTACCTTAAGTGTAGAAGACGAGCCTAGCAAGAGAAGAACTCCAAACACACCGAAATCACTTTCCACTCGGATGAAAATGGATGTCTTGAAGAGCCTAAGCTTTTTAATGAAGGAAGGGAGGTGAAGAGATCACTTGATCTTCGCTAAAATGTAGAGAGAGAGAGAGAGAGAGAGAGAGAGTTCTAGAGAGAGAAACTCTCAAAATAGGGTTTTGGAAAGTTAGAGAGAGAGAGTGTGTGACGAAAAAGTGATTTAAAATATCACAGTCGCGATCTGATATACGTATAGTTCGCTCGAGTGGAGAGTAATACGCTCGAGCATAAGAAACAAAAACTAGACCCGCTCAAGTGCAAATATACCTGCTCGAGCGCCAAGGCACAACAGCAAAACATCACCCGCTCGAGCACAAAGATATCTGCTCGAGCACAGAATACACTCCCCCAGTATTTTTACAGACTTCAGACACCCACTCGAGCGCAACAAACCCGCTCGAGCTCAAACCCGCTCGAGCGTAAGGAACTCTGCTCGAGCGTGGAAAACACTTCTGCAGTACATTTGCAGACGCACAAAATGTTGAAAGGAAACAAACTCCGCTCGAGCGCAACAAGACCTGCTCAAGCGGATGATCAAAAATCTGGGCAACAAGATTAGAGACTAAAACTCAACCAACTTGTTACAAACCTGCCCAACACATCCCAAAACTCAAATACAAAGAATTAAAGGACGGAAATGAAACCTATACAAAACTGACATCTACGAAACCGAGTTCGGAATACAATAACCAATGGAGGGAAAACCGGGATCGCTATAACCTCCCCCTCTTAAAGAATTTCGTCCCCGAAATTAAATATAAGTTTCAAAATTGTGATTTTTCAATTCTTAACAATATTACAATTCAACATTCCACATCTTGACCCATTACCAGTCATCCCATCTCTATTTAAGAGGCAATTCACAATATAATTCAATATGCATTATCAACATGTTTCCACCATTCCATAACATATTCAGTATTAATGATATGTTTGCATTTCTACAACACATTCAACATATACAATGCTAAATTTAAACTTCCATTTTCAAGGCATACTCAACCATTACAATATTTACATAAACCAAAACATATATAATGTTCTTAGGGTTTATAAACAAAACAAAGTTTCCAATACATGATTATACATTAACAAACAAGTTTGGATATTTTTCACGGACTTCCAACTCACGTTCCCAAGTGGCTTCCTTAACCCCGTGATGTTTCCACAAAACTTTTACCAAGGGTATCTGTAGACACCCCATTTTTGACCGTCCTCAAGACTTGGACGTCATCGTTTGAACACTCGATGATCATCCATGTTTGTGTTCGTTTTGAGTTCTCGGAGGCCTCGACCACGCGCCTTGCCTCAAGATCTCTCAACTTGCCTGTTTTGTGCTTGGTTGTGGACCAAACACTTGTGTTTTAGCTTCTGGGGGAAGAGGGTGGGTTGTTGGCCATCCCCTCAACCCATCGGCCAAGGCTTGAGGCCATCGACCTTGTTTCCTTGAAATCGGCCAAAAGTTTTGGCCGATCGGCACTATATTTGGTCGGCCGACACTTATGTTGGTCGATCGGCTATGTTTGCTGGCCGAACCCTGTTCATCTATTTTATATAGATATTAGCTGGCATCCACAATTCACCCCCTCCATACACGTGTATGGAGGGATTTGCTCATTTGCTTAGCTTCTCTTAGAAGCTTTAGAATTTGAAATTCTATAAAGAGGGAGCCCCTCCTCCCTCCTCAAGGGTTCAGAGAAAAACTGCTCTGGAGAGAATAGATATACTTTTGTATCTATTCTTCTTTGTTTAGTCTTGTTTTGTGTTCAAAAGTGTAGTATTGTCTTACTATTGCACACAAACACCTAGTAGAACACCATCCTTGGTTGCTGAGGTGCTAGGGAGTTGGTGTTAGAGTTCTTGGGGTGGTTTTGATCAGAGAAAGTTGCTGGAGTGTTCTTGAAGGTGTTCTTCAAGAGTGTTCTTGAAGGTGTTCTTCAAGAGTGTTCTTGAAGTTGCTGAACTTTTAATACCCCATTCTTGCTTAAGCTTTTAACTCTTCTTGCTTATTATTTTAAGCTTATCTCTTAACTGATAAAAGTTCTATTTTTACATAGTTTTGATCTTTGTTTAAGGTCACTTTTATTTTTGGGGTTGTTTACCCCCTCTTAGGCTTTGTTTGGCCTTGTTCTTGTGCTTTATTTTTTAAGCTTTGAGATCACCTTGTTTTGGCCTTCTCACCACTGAAATCCAGAGAGATTTCAGTGGTGGGGATGGTGTTTTAAGGTCTCAAAAAGGAGAGGGTCATCCCCTCTCCTTGTTGTCTTGTATGCTAGTATAAACGGCTTATATTGGTAGCATGTTTGCTTAGCATGTTTTAGCTCCATTTCAGCAAGTATTTGGTGTTATTTTGTCATGCTATACCTTTGTTTCAAGTTGGTTTAGTTGGCTCTTACATGCTTCATGTACTTGCCTTGCAATCCTTTCATTAGCCTTAGCATGCATCATGCTTTAAGCCATGTTTGTAGCATGATTTGGCTCGAATCTATGAAGCTTTTAGCCTTGTTTTACCATGCTAGAGCTCTGATTTGAATTGTTTTGATCATATATGCCGTGCTTTGTACAGCTACCATACAATCTAGCTTGTTAGCTTTGAGTGTCGAAGTCACTAGCATGCTCTACTTGGGGCCATTTCAGTGATTTGACATCACTTGTTATGTAATTTCAGTCCATATAGTATGCTCATATACTTGCACTTATCACTCTTTTAATATTTTAAAGAGTTGATGTTTTATGCCTCTTGAATGGATCATTGTGTATGCTTCCATGTTTAGGTCTTTTGGATGCCATCTAAGTGTGTTTTTAGTCTTGTTTGGACCTGTTTTAGGACTGTTTTGGTTGTCCTTGGCTCTTTGGGGCTTGGTTCATGTGGCCTTAGTATAAGCTCCTTGCCTAGCCTTAAGCCTTAAGCCTTATTGCATGCCATGCTTGCATTGTTTGGTTGATTTGGCATCATTCCATGCTTATTTTCAGAGCTTATAGTGTTGTTACACTTCCACTTTTGCCACTCTTTGAGCACTCTTGAGATTTGTGCTTTTAGGCCTAAGTGATGGACTAATATGTGTGCATGTTTGTCTTGCATTTTGGTGCCTTAGTCTTGGTGTTTTTGGCAACTGATTTTGGCATGGCTGAGGTCTACCCATGTTAGTTTAAGTCCATCTTGGCATGTTGTTGCATGCTTTCTTCATTTTGCATGTTGTTACATGCTACACATGTTCATATGCTTAGGTTGTATACCTATTGCATATTAGTTGTATTGCATCGTATTATTGCATGTTATTGCATTTTTGCTATTGGTATTGTTGTTGCATACCTATTACATTGTATGCATGCATGTTTGCATGCTTAGATTTCATATTGTTGCATGCTTACTAGTTCGCAAGTTGTCACATGCTTGAATGCTTAGGTTGCATAACATTGTGTGTGCATTCCCTTGCCTCTTGATCAAGCATGATAGAGGTTTGGGACCCTTATGTGTTTTGTGCATTTCATTTGATATTGAATTACACATTTGGCTCCTTTGGCCATCATGCATTGAAATGCGTGATTAGTGGCCCGAGGTTCGAGGACTACACTCTTTTGAGTCTCAAACATGATAAGGAGGGTGGTCATGCAAACATTGTCTTGTAGATGTATTGTCATGCTCTGTTCATCCTCTACTGCAGCAAAACAGCATTCTGCAGGAAGAAATGGCCGGTCGGCTACTTTCAGTGCCGATCGGCTAACCATGGTTGGCCGATAGCTTCATAATTGGTCGATGGCACCTTCCCATTGGCCGGTGACCACTCCTCTTGGCCGATGGTTCTCACAGTGTATAGGAAGTGATTATGGAGCATCACAGAGACTTGTGTAGTCTTCAGAGGTACAAAACAGTGCAAACAGAGGCAACATGTAGCATGGCAATGGATTTTCGAGCGAAGCCGACCGAGCGCGCATGCATCCCTTGTCACGCGGCCATTTCAGTGTTTTAATAACTTCGAATAGTTATTTACTTCGATTTGGTTATGAGATTAATTAATTAGCTTGTTAGTTGATTAGTTAGTTAATTTGTATTATTCTTTCGGATCCTCCGTTGAGAGGGCGAATTTTACAATAAGTGTGCGTGAGTGTGTGAATGTCTTCTAACCCCACGTCTTTCTCCCTTTTACTTATCTGCTTTCAGTGGTTGGTTTTAGGGCATGTTTCAATTAGCATACTTATGCTTGCATGTTTGCATCATTCATCTGTCTTGCATGCACCAGGCTCGGCGCATCATACTAACTACATCGTATTTCAATTCCTATTTGAATACATGTATCAAGTTGCATCTCGTATGCCATCTTAGAATAGCCGAGCCTATTTCTAGTTGCATTCTGCATGTGTTGCATTCGCCATTTTAAAATTAGCTAGGATCATGCATTGATTACTAACTAGCTTCTTGTTTTGGCTCGGAGTACTAGGTAAGCTTTTATGCTTTAGCATCTTGCATGAATGTGAGTGTTGCCATGAAAGCATGCTTGGCAAGAGGCTATTTGCTTATGTGATTTAACTGCCTGAATGCCTGTGGGTGGAGGTTAGATTACTTGAATTGGAACAATTCATCGAAATGCGAGTTTTAAGCCCACTTGAGAATGGCAAAATCATGTTTTCTAAGCCCACCTGAGGGTGGCAAATACACGTCTTTGTCTACTTGCGAGTAGCATATTCAAACCATTTTCAAACAAATATGCGATGCTTTGTTCCAAATTAGGCGACCTAATTTATACTTGTGTGTTGTGCGCATCACATAGTAATTCTAGCTAATTAGTCGAAATAAGAACACATGTGTTTTCAAAAACGAGATATCATGTTTAGTAGTGGCCGATCTTTGATCGGGCGAGCGGGGGTGCTCATAGATGACCTTCCCCAATCGTACCCAAGTTCCCGAGCCGAGCCAACTTTGGTGATGACGGACACATGGCCTTAGGCAACGTGACAGGGTTTCCTAAATTTCCCCAAAAATAAAACATTTAGGTGGCGACTCTATATCTGGCAAAGTAGTCCATGTTTGGCATTTCTTTACAAAAATCAATTTTCCAAAATGATTTGCCAGATTTGGACTCTTTGGTGATTTATCAATCTCACATCGCACATTATGAGATCAGATTAAGAACCGTGACATTTGAGTCCGAACTGTAGCATAAGGCCCTCGGGGCGCGTCTATAGTTTCTGGCGACTCTGCTGGGGATTTACAGAGCTTGACTCGAACTCATGATATGTTGTTTTGACTACACTTATGTGTCTCTCTGCATTACATTTGCATTGGTGCGCCTAGGACACCATGTTTGCCGTATGCTATTCCTGAACGGTTTGCCAAAGACTTGCTTTGAGAAGCGTGCCATATGGCTGACCGATTGCGGGCTCTGCCACGACGGGAACACAAACCCCAGTTTTACCGGGGCACCCTTTTTGACCATTTGACCTAGTGCATATCGGAATCCATAGTGACTATTCCAAACTAGGATAGGTTGCTTACCCAATTATAGGTTGTTTAAAATCGCTGCGTGCATAGTGAAACCCTAGCTCCTGACAAAGTAGGACAGTGGAACCCTACCCCAACATAGGGGTGTTTTGGCTCTCATTTACTTGCTATGTGTTTTCAGAATGTGTCTCTACAGGTAATGCATATATCAGTTTGCAAGTCCGAGTATCAGGTCTGCGGGCATCAATATTTTGAGAATCAGTTATATCTGCGGGTATCAGATTCAGTTTTGGGGCAATAATTTGGGGAACAGTGATCAGTGGTCGAATACAGTTATTCAGCTAAGCTTATATCTATTCTGGTGAAATTGGGCGGAGATGCTGCATGTTTTCTCTTTCAGTTTAGAGATTCAGTTCAGAGTAACCAGTGTTCCCTTTGCTGAGGCAAGGCAGAGAAAAGCCAGTCAAGGCTCATCAGTTCATCAGATCTGTCAGTCACGAGTCACATCACCTTCGTTCAGTTTAGTAGACTCGTGATGACACAGAATTCAGAAGAAATTGTGGTTATGGCAGCCGCATTAAACCAGGGAATCGCCATCTAGGGTGAGATCGATGTTGAAATGCAACGCCCGCCCAGGTCGCCTACCGCACATCGATCTGGGAACCCCAGTTATTTCAAGCCCGCGAGCCCACCACTGTTGAGTTGATGGGAATGATTGGCGATCTTCAAAGATCTGTGGCTGATCAAGCCTACAGAATGTCGGCCTCGCCGCCGACCACATCGTATGTCAGAAACTTCATGCCGGAAGAGCCTCCACTATTAGGGCGACTTGTAATTGAACTCAACCAACCTGAAGCCATCCTAAGTCCTGGCAATGGCATGTCGACAACAACCGGGCTCCGCTCTAATATAGTAACCCACACTTTCGACCAAGCTGAGGCCAGTAGAAAGAACAAGGTGGGGGCAGACACTGATCCCTATGAACAACTTTTGCAGGCTATTGAGGCTTTGAAAGCCGTGGGATTGAACAAACAGCAAGTGCTCCCTGTTGCTACAAAAACTGTGAATGACACTTTCTTTACTCAGAACGAGGGCAGTTCAAGCCAAGGGGAAAATCGGGAGAAGGGTTATCATACCAGAACCGTTCCTTCCAACCCTAATTCTACACCCAGGAAAGATCAGCAGACCAAGCCTGCACCTGCCGATTCCTTTTCTAGTGCACCCAGCAAAAACCCACAAACCTTGAAGTACCAACCTCGAGTTCGGAGGGTCTTCCATGCCCTCTATATGCCTTTGTCCAAGGCTCTTCAAATCCTTTCTGAAAAGGGGCATCTCAAACCCCTCGAGCCTCGGCCTATCCTTAGTCGTCTTCTATCTGGTCATGACGCTACCCAGTACTGTGCGTACCATCAACAGACTGGCCATACCACTTACAATTGCTTTCGTCTTCGCCATGAAGTACGAGATTTGTTTGATAACGGGGTTATCCTCCCACCTAGCTCAGCAAAGTCTATCATCACTGGATCAGTGAACTTCGAGGATAATACAAATATGTGATCAGGGGATGAACTACCTACGGGTGGTGCTCGGTTTACTTCAGATGTGGCGTATGGCATGCACTGTTTTGAGCATTTGCGAATGCTAGTTTTTGTAGTTTCTGACTTGGATGTTGAGTCAGTTCTGTGGTTTTGTTTTGAGTCAGTCTTTTTGATTAAGGGTCTGTCTTGTTGTATCGAGTCAGTCCTATTGTACAGAAGTCAGGTGATTTCGGGGGTGTTACCTCAGACCTCACTGTCTTGTTTTGTGTTTATTGCTTTCTTTTGAGTCTGTCTCTGCCATGGAGCTAGTTGTGCCAACGGATCTGAATGAAACAGCTGTCATTTTCATGTTTTTGTGCTTATTTCTACTTTGAGCCAGTTGTGCCAGCAAATTTGGATGAAACGGCAGTCCATTTCACCTGCTCTTCTGTACCTTGAAGTCATTGCATTGACCTAAGTTTTTCAAAACTTTTTGAACACTGCGGTGAAAACAAAGAGGAAGGAATTTCTCGGGATTTGTAAAAATTTGATCAATTGAGAAGAAGAGAGGCATACTAAGCCCTTAATGAATGAGATCATGCTTGTTAGTATGAGTACCGAGAAGAATCCTGGCTTGATCCATATTGGTTCTACATTGTCTCCAGCGCAAACGATTTGTCGCTTTCTTAAAAGATTTCAAAAAATGTTTTGCGCGATCTTGCGAAGACCTGTGTGGAATCACTCTTGAGATTGTGCAGCCTAGGATCGCTCTCAGCCTCAAGACTCGACCCCTCATTTTCAAACCTTGGACTTAAATTCAGAATGTTCAATGGTCAACTGTCAAAGGAGGCCCGTGTGGCCAGATTTGAAGCAGCCCATGAATTAGCGACAAGAAAGTCAGATCAAGAAGATCAGATGTCATCAAAAGAAGCTTGCAAAGCTAGATCAGAAGTACACCTGGAACTAGAGGCAAAAATGTCCGTTGTGCTCGAAGAGCCGAAGATGGATCATTCCGCAAATCAATGAAGATCGGCAAGAATGTCAAATTCCAGAGGAGAGGAAAGAAGAAAGTTTTGTTGATGAACAACCGAGTTCCTATCCACAACACTAGGGGCAAATTTAGCCCCCATTGGATAGACTCCAATATCATCAGCGAACAACAGCCACTCTCCTAGATTCAGATGACTTCAGGATCTCAAAACCATTTGACATGGACAAAGCTACACTTTTACCCTTGAGAGGCTCGTTGGGCCGAAAACCCAGAAGGGCGACCCAGGAAAAAGTTAGAGCAAGAAAAGAAAAAAAAAAAAAGCAAAAAAAAATTTTGAAAAGAAAAGATGAAAAAATAAGAAAAGAAATGAAAAGAATTGAAAAGAAAAGAAGAACAAAGCTCGCAAGGTTGAAAACCCAGAAGGGCGGCCTTGGCAAAAGTTAGAGCGTAAAAGGAGAGGTTAATACACGAGTGTACCTTAACCTGAACTACGTAAGGCTTGATTCCCATGTTTGGGATACGTAGGCAACTTCATTATGAAGTCCAGCCGTAAACACTTCAAATTCGACTGTGTCCATGTGATGGTTCTGGTCATCCTTGTCTTCTCTGTATCCGATAGTTCGGTTGTGATCGTCACTTTGAGGACTGATTACGGTGCGCTGCGGTGCCATCCAAACAAGAGGCAACTTTCTGTTGCCTTATAATGTGCTGCGATGCTATTCAAACAAGAGGCAATTTTCCATTGTCATACAGTGCCGTTCAGACAAGGGGCAATTTTCTATTGTTATGGATCTGAGGTTGTGCATCTCAAGAGTAGGTTCCGTGCTCGTTGAGCAATGGCCGTTTGCAAAAACAGTTTTTGAGAATTTTTACTGAGGTTGACTAATTCTCTCGAAAATTACTCTATTTTTCCAAAACTGGACCATTTCTTGGACCCAAAAAAAGAAAATTTTCAGTGCTCATAACCTAACTTGCATGATTTTAAATTAGAAAATCGAACAAGTATGTTAATCTAACTTTTATCTTGGTCAAAACTGTTTTAGTAGAAAACCAAAACAAAAAATGGTCAAAATAATGAACTAGGGGCACAGTTGAGTCAGGTGTTCTGTCTTTTCCCTATTGTCAACATACTTGCCAGAAAGGGCACTCTACCTGCCAGAAAAGGGCACAACTGTAATTAACAACAAAGGGCAGGAAGCTCTCACATCCTCCGAGCAACGAGGTATCAAGTCAAGTGCGAAGCACGAATTGGAATGGATCAAGATACTCCACTCCCTCATCCGGGGTGTCGACTAAACGTCATCGGAGGAAATAGCCGCAAGCTGATAGTGTCAGGCACGAACCCATAACTTCCTGTTTATCCATCAACCATATTTGGGGAGGGATTAAAAATGAGAGATTGAAGAATAGAGAGATGTGCGTGGAGAGAAAAAGTGAGAAAAGGGCTTTTTGAGAAAACACAGAGCCTGAGGGCCGAGTGATGTGAGAAATACAAATAAGAAAGGGTGGGAAACAATACCCGGAGAAATTGGCTCCTCATCAACCGAGAGGTCTCTCACCTTTGGAACACGTCTGAGTGTCGTGTCTGTTGTTTTGTTTGTCTCGATTCTTGTTTTGAGTCGTTTTGGGTGTCACTAGATGTGTTTACGTTGTTTACCTTTCATTTTCCGTTGTTGAGTCGTTTCTGCTGTGTTCAGTCGTAGGCTCAATACCCGGTTGAGAACCCTTTTCTCGATTTCAAGATAAAATCATTTTCTGCTCAGAGTGATGTGTCATTCTCCACAATTGTGCAAAACAGATTTTGTTCTTTCATAACTTGCAGGGTTCAACCCGAGTCATGCGAGAATAGTAAAACCAGGACCTATCTGAAGCTATATGGGTTCTGGACTGCGAAGCAAAAGAAAATAGGGAAAGTTGTGAACATGGCCAAGAAGAAAGGTTGTTCCTATAGCTTGGAGGTGTAAGATGCAGAATCAAGAGATCCCCAACAGCACGAGAAAATGCAAGGGAAGTACTTTTTTTTTAAGCTCAAGTGGCCTGCGCGGGAGCTCTGGAATGTGTTTTCAGCATGTGATGCTCGACACATACGAGGTGTATCCTTTTAATTTGTTGCAACTCCTCCGACTGGTAAACCGGAGGTTGCATTTGAATCGGTCTTGTCAAGACACGCATTTCTTCATTGAGCATATTGCATCGAAAATGCATTGATTATTGTGCACAGAATATGTATGCACATTTCAGTTGCATTGTTATTCACACTTTACTTGCGTTGTCACGTAAGTTCTACTCGCATTGTTATGCGCACTTTTTACTTGCATTGTTATACATGTTCTAGTTGCATTGTTATGCATGTTCTAGTTGTATTGTATATGCAATTTTCACACTTGCACTGAAAATGCGCTTAAGTATCTCGCATAGAATATGCATTTGTTACTCCCGCGTAGGACATGCATTCACTATTCTTGTATAGGATATGTATCCCGATATTGCATGGAACATGCATTTGTCATCCTTGCATTGTTATGCACTTTTCCCTTGCATTGTTATGCACCGTCCCACATACATTGTTATGCACAATTTACTTGCATTGCTATGTATGTCTCACGTGCATTGTCATGCACCTTTTCACTTGCATTGCTATGCCTGTATCATGTGCATCGTTACGCACCGTCGCACTTGTATCTATCACGTTCATTCACTTTGTGTATCTACCATACAATTTCATTACAATTGTGTATTTGTGGTACAGTCTCGTACCTATTTCTTGTATCTCAGGACACGTGAAGCGCGCCCCTAGGCTGGTTTTATCTCGGGACACATGAAGCGCGAGCTGGAGCGATTTTTCACCTCTTCTCATGATTTCAGAGTGGTTAGAGTTTGTTCCTTCCTCACACGATTTAAGCGTGTTTGGAATTTGTTTTCCTCTTCTCACGAGTTCAGCGTGGTTAGAGTTTGTTCCTTCCTCACACGATTTCAGCGTGTTTGGAATTTGTTTACCTCTTCTCACGATTTCAGCGTGGTTAGAGTTTGTTCCTTCCTCACACGATTTCAATGTGTTTGGAATTTGTCTTTCCTCTTCTCACGAGTTCAGTGTGGTTAGAGTTTGTTCCTTCCTCACACAATTTCAGTGTGTTTGGAATTTGTTTTTCTCTTCTCACGAGTTCAGCGTAGTTAGAGTTTGTTCCTTCCTCACACGATTTCAGCGTGTTTGGAATTTGTTTACCTCTTCTCACGATTTCAGCGTAGTTAGAGTTTGTTCCTTCCTCACAGGGAATTTTCCTTTCCTCTTCTCACGATTTCAGCGTGTTTGGAATTTATCTCAGGATACGTGATGCGCGAGCCTAGGTGGGTTTTATCTCAGGATGTGTGAAGCGCAAGTCTGAGTGGTTCTTGGACCTCTTCTCACGATTTCAGCGTGGTTAGATTGCCCCCTTCCTTACACGATTTCCGCGTGTTTGGAATTTATCTCAGGTTGCGTGGGACGCACTCCTGATTGGTTTTCTTTGTTCTTCCTCCTCTCACGATTCTAGCGTGGTCGGAGTGTGTTCGCCTTTTTGCAACTACTACTCTATCTGCTACATCGGATCTATTATCTATTGCATCACATCTGTTATGTCTGTTGCATTACACATAGAATATATCGCATGCATCCATTGCATCATATCTATTTTTTCCGGTCTAGGAGACATTAAATCCTCTAAAGGTGTAATTCCTTTGGTGTTTGTCGTGCCCGAGCGACTTCCGGTGGTTTGGTATAGCCACCTACCTATGTTTGTTGTGAGTTCTTAAGAGATCAACTGAGATGGTAGAAACTATAGTTCGAATGGCTCATACCTAGAACGCAAAGGTTCGGAATTTCCAAGACTAAAGTCTGGTTTGAATACCCAGGGGTGTATCCCCGGCTTGAAATCTGTGTGGAAGCCCCATAGGTTGAAGTAGCGGGTATGTGCCTCAATTCTGGATACTGAACCAACCTAGTCTGTCACCCTGTTGGAGAATAGGGAAAGCTACGACCATAGCCAAGGAGAAAAGTAGTACTTGGGGTTCAACTGAGAAGAAGGGGAATATTCCAACATCAGCATAAGGTAGGACATTGCTGAGGTAGGTCATTGCCAATTGCTCCTGTAAAGTACCTTCACTTCCTAACTGCTACATCATTTAGTATTTCTATTGCATAGTACATAGCATTTATCGCATGCATTCACTACATACCCATTGTATCGCTTGCGCCTTTCCATGTTAAGCTTGGTTTGGCATGTGTCCATACTTTTCGCGTTAAAGCATGGTTATGTGATTATGTGTACGCGCCTATTGTTTGAGGGTGACGGCACCATTTTTGCGTTAGGCGTGGTTTGTTTGTATCCGTGCCTTTTCTAGGCAAGATATCGTTTGGCCACGCACCTTATTCACTTCATTCATTGCATTCATTGCATTGTAGTTGGTTGCATTCAGTTGCATTGTCCATCTATCGCTTGCGCATTTCCATGTTAAGCTTAGTCTGGCATGTCCCCATACTTTTCGCGTTAAAGCATGGTTATTTGATTATGTGTACGCACCTATTCCACTAAGGGAATTGTGATTTAAGGGTAATGGCACCATTTCTGTGTTAAACGTGGTTTGTTTTTGTCCATGCCTTTTCTAGGCAAGGTATGGTTTGGCCGCACGCCTTATTCAATTCATCCATTGCATCCATTGCATTGTATTTTAGTCTGTTGCATCCAGCATTTAGGATCACGATCTTTCCTCAGCAGATCATTCCTCACTTATATCATGTCACCCACTTGCTTGTATTTTGTGTTCTGTCTACGACACACATAGTTCTGCATGTGTACGCGCTTATTCCACTAATGAGATTGTGGTTTGAGGGTGTCGGCACCTTTTCTATGGTAGGCACGAAGTTCAATCTTGCATCTCCATCCTTTCATGATATTTGCGTGGTTTTGTACTGCTCGTGGTTTGATCATCTCAAATGCATTGCATATCATTTGCATTGTTTTCATAATATTGCACATCATTTTGCATTGCTCGCGCTATTTTGCGCACCCTTACCTGCACTTGTTAGTGCATTACATCGCGCTATCTTGCGCATCTTATCAGCACTTGTTAGTGCATTACATTGTATTCCGCATTGTTATGCGTCACACTTAGGTGGCATTGTCACGCATCCCTCGACTTGTGTTGTTGCGCACTTTTAGCTTGCATTGCTACGCATTGTTTCTAATGATATTGTACCTGTTGAGTTTCTTATCTCAGGACGAGTGAAGCGCAAGTCCGAGCGGTTCTTGGACCTCTTCTCACGATTTCAGCGTGGTTAGAGTTTGTTCCTTCCTCACACGATTTCAGCGTGTTTGGAATTTATCTCTGGTTGCGTGGGACGCGCTCCTGATTGGTTTTCTTTGTTCTTCCTCCTCTCACGATTCCAGCGTAGTCGGAGTGTGTTCGCCTTTTTGCAGCTACTATTGTATCTGCTGCATCACATCTGTTATGTCTGTTGCATTACACATAGAATATATCGCATGCATCCATTGCATCATATCTATTTTCTTTGGTCTAGGAGACCTTAAATCCTCTAAAGGTGCAATTCCTTTGGTGTTTGTCGTGCCCGAGCGACTTCCGGTGGTCTGGTATAGCCACCTGCCTATGTTTGTTGTGAGTTCTTAAGAGATCAACTGAGACGGTAGAAACTAGAGTTCGAATGGCTCATACCTAGAACGCAAAGGTTCGGGATTTCCAAGACTAAAGTCTGGTTTGAATACCCAGGGGTGTATCCCCGGCTTGAAATCTGTATGGAAGCCCCATAGGTTGAAGTAGCGAGTATGTGCCTCAATTCTGGATACTAAACCAACCTAGTCTGTCACCCTGTTGGAGAATAGGAAAAGCTATGACCATAGCCAGGGAGAAAAGTAGTACTTGGGGTTCAACTGAGAAGAAGGGGAATATTCCCACATCAGCATAAGGTAGGACATTGTTGAGGTAGGTCATTGCCAATTGCCCCAGTAAGGTAGCTTCACTTCCTAGCTACTACATCATCTAGTATGTCTATTGCATAGTACATAGCATTTATCGCATGCATTCACTACATACCCATTGTATCGCTTGCGCCTTTCCATGTTAAGCTTGGTCTGGCATGTGCCTATACCTTTTGCGTTATAGCATGGTTATGTGATTATGTGTACACGCCTATTGTTTGAGGGTGGCGGCACCATTTATGCGTTAGACGTGGTTTGTTTGTATCCATGCCTTTTCTAGGCAAGATATCTTTTGGCCGCGCGCCTTATTCACTTCATTCATTGCATCCATTGCATTGTAGTTTGTTGCATTCAGCTGCATTGTCCATCTATCGCTTGCGCATTTCCATGTTAAGCTTAGTCTGGCATGTCCCCATACTTTTCGCACTAAAGCATGGTTATATGATTATGTGTACGCACCTATTCCACTAAGGGAATTGTGTTTTGAGGGTGACGGCATCATTTCTATGTTAGACATAGTTTGTTTTGTGTCTATGCCTTTTCTAGGCAAAATGTGGTTTGGCCACGCTCCTTTTTCACTTCATCCATTGCATCATATGCACCAGTTAGCGCATTGCATTTCATTTCGTGCTATTTTACGCATCGCGCTATCTTGCGCACATCATATGCACTTGTTAGTGCATTGCATTGCATTAGGCATGCATTTCATATAGCGCTATTTTGCGCATCGCGCTATTTTGCGCACATCATATGCACTTGTCAGTGCATTGCATTTCATATTGCATTTTGCATTAGGCATGCATTTCATATCGCGCTAGTTTGCGCACATCATATGCACCTGTCGGTGCATTGCATTTCACATTGCATTTTGCATTTCATTGCATTTCACATCGCTCTATTTTGCGCACATCATATGCACCTGTCAGTGCATTACATTTTGCATTACATTTCATTCAATCTATTTTGCACATCACGCTATTTTGCGCATTTCACCCCCTCTAACTTGTGCATTGCTTTGCACTTCCCTCGCTTAGGTTGCATTGTTTTGCATCCATTCCGCATTGTTATGCGTCACACTTAGGTTGCATTTTCTTGCATGCATACCGCATTGTTATGCGTCATACTTAGGATGTATTATCTTGCATCCATTCCGCATTGTTATGCGTCACACTTAGGTTGCATTGTCTTGCATCCATACCACATTGTTATGCGTCGCCCTTAGGTTGCATTGTCTTGTACCCCTCCACTTGCGTTATCACGCAGTTTTAAACTGCATTGTTATGCATGTTGCTAACGATATTATACCTGTTAAGTTTCTTTCCTTTGCAGGCACGACATTATATGTACGGTTCATTTGAAGCTAGCGCGACCAGACGAACCGCACAGGTATTGTATATTCTCTGTGTGAGACGTAGCGAGAATTGAATAATTCTCTTACATCCTTTCTGCATGTAATGTAGTTAGATTTGTATATGCTTGCTTAAAACTGTTGCATGATATGCTTCGTTACAGCTTTCTTCGCATGATCATAAGTTATGTTCGGCATTGTGCACGTCATTTGCATTTTGCCCCTGCCTTCGGGTACATATCTTTGCTATCTTGTATGCTTTGTCTAAGTCTTTGGCCTTGTCAAAAATGGGTCGTCTCTGGGCTTTGACATTCACTCCAGTCATTGTTATGACTTTCGAGTTCTGTCAAAGAAGGGCAACTGTAGACACCCCATTTTTGACCATCCTCAAGACTTGAACATCATCATTTGAACACTCGATGATCATCCATGTTTATGTTCATTTTGAGTTCTCGGAGGCCTTGGCCGCGCGCCTTGCCTCAGGATCTCTCAACTTGCCTGTTTTGTGCTTGGTTGTGGACCAAACACTTGTGTTTTAGCTTCTGGGCGAAGAGGGTGGCTTGTTGGCCATCCCCTCAACCCATCGGCCAAGGCTTGAGGCCATCGGCCTTGTTTTCTTGAAATCGGCCAAAAGTTTAGGCCGATTGGCACAATATTTGGTCGGTCGGCACTTATGTTGTTCGATCGGCCATTTTTGCTGGCCAAACCCTGTTCATCTGCTTTATGCAGATATTTTATGCCAGCTGTCATAGCTAGCATCCACAATTCACCCCCTCCATACACGTGTATGGAGGGATTTGCTCCTTTGCTTAGTTTCTCTTAGAAGCTTTAGAATTTGGAATTCTATAAAGAGTGAGTCCCTCATCCCTCCTTAAGGGTTCAGAGAAAAACTACTCTGGAGAGAATAGATATACTTTTGTATTTATTCTTCTTTGTTTAGTCTTGTTTTGTGTTCAAAATTGTAGTATTGTCTTACTATTGCACACAAACGCCTAGTAGAACACCATCCTTGGTTGTTGAGGTGCTAGGGAGTTGGTGTTAGAGTTCTTGGGGTGTTTTTGATCAGAGAAAGTTGTTGGAGTGGTGTTCTTAAAGGTGTTTGTAGACGCGCCCTCATGGGCCTCATGCAACAGTTTGGACTCCATTTGTGTCGGTTCTTAATCTGATCTCGCAATGCGCAATGCAAGACTGATAAATCAGCAAAGAGTCCAAATCCGGCAAATCGTTTTGAAAAACAAATTTTTAGAAAGAAGTGCCAAATATGGACTGCTTTGCCAGATACAGAGTTGCCACCTAAATATTTTATTTTGGGGGAATTTAGGAAACCCTGACTCGTTGCCTGAGGCCATGTGTTCGTCATCACCAAAGTTGCCTCGGCTCGGGAACTTGGGTACGATTGGGGAAGGTCAGCTATGAGCACCCCCACTCGCTCGATCAAAGATCGGCCTCTACTGACCATGATATCAAGTTTTGAAAACATTATACATTCTTATTCCGGTTATTAGCTTAGAATTACTATGTGATGCGCACAATACAAAAGTATAGACTAGATCGCCTAATTTGGAACAAAGCATTGCATATCCGCTCGTTTGAAAGACAGTTTGAATTTTGCTACTCGCAAGTAGGCTAAAACACGGATTTCAACAAGTTGTTCCAACTCAAGCAATCCAACCTTCACCCATAGGCATTCAGGAAGTTATATCAACTAAGCAGTTAGCCTCATGGCAAGCATGCTTTCATGTTAACACTCACATACATGCAAGATGCTAAAGCAAAAAAAAACACTTACAGTGTACTCCAAGCCAAAACAAGAACATGTTAGTAATCATGTATGATTCTAGTTCATGTTAAGATGGCTAATGCATCGCAGGCAAAAATGCAACTAGAATAGGCTCGGGTAATCTAAGATGGCATATGAGATGCAACAGATAACATGTATTCAAGTTAGATTTGAAATACTATGCAATTAGTATGATGCGCCGAGCCCGGTGCATGCAATACAGATGAATAAATGCACACATGCATAGCATAAAGATGCTAATTGAAATATGCCCTAATACTAACCATCGAAAGCAGGTAAGTAAAAAGGAGAAAGACATGGGGTGGGAAGACATTCACACACTCACGCACACTTATTACAAATTCGCCCTCACTCGGAGGGGCCAAAAGAATAATACAAATTAATTAACTATCAAGCCAATTAATTATTACAAATTACTTAACTAATTAACAAATTAATTAAGTTAAGAAAACAATAAACAGCCTTAGGGAAAGGAACAGATGCGTGAATGCTCGGCTTTGCTCGGAAATCCGTCGCCATGCACAAGTTGCCTCTGTTTACACTGCTCTGCCTCTCTGAAGACTGCACAAGTCCCAAGGTTGCTTCAGTATCACTCCCTGAAGGTTGTGGGAGGCCATCGGCCAAGAAGAAACACCACCGGCCATGCTAAAGTGGTCATCGACCATCCATTGAGCTCTCGGCCATCCATTGTTGGTCGATCGGCACTGAATGTGGTCGGTCGGCCATCCATTCCTGCAGAACCCTGTTTTGACAGCAACAGAGGGCAAACATGGCATGGCAATGCATTTTCAAGCAAATGTTTGCACCACCACACTCTTTATCATGTTTATGACGCAAAGGAGTTGGGGACTCGACCCTCGGACCACCAATCACGCATTTCAATTCGTGATGGCCCAAGAAGTCAAGTATGCATTTTCACTATGGAATGAAATGCACATAAAGCAAACTAGAGTGCCAACCTCTATCATGATCAATTCAAGAGGCAAGGCATGCATGCTCAATGAAATACAACCTACGCATGCAAGCTAAGTATGCACCATGAATCATGCAAACAAACAATGATGCTACCAAGACGACTAGCATATAACAATATGCAAGGACAAGCATGTTAAGCAAACATGTGACTTCATTCAATCATGTGACATCATGTGAGGCATAACACATGCAAATATGCAAAGCAACTTAACACAAAATGCATGCCAAATGCAATGTGATTCAAGCATGCAACAACATGCGATAGGCCAAGTATACAACAACACACAAGGCGAGCATGCAACAACATGCGAAGGATGGTCTTAAACTAATTTGGGCAGCTCTCAAATAAGCCCAAAACAGTTGCCAAATGTTATGGAAATGAGGTTGAAATTTTCATACAAACATGCATGCAAACATGGTCCAACACTTACGCATCAAAGAGACAACTTTTAAGCACATTTAAAAGAAGATAAACATGGACATATGACATATATATCAAGCTCTGAAAATCATGTTAAGGATGGTGCCAAACCAACTAAACGAGACAAGCATAACATGCAACATGGTCCAAGGCCTAAGGCTCACCAAAGAGGTATTGAACTACACTTAGCAAAACCAAACATGACATGATTTGAACAACCAAAATCAGAGTTTTAGCATGTTAAAACAAAGCCAAAGACACATTGACATGGCATGCTAGAGGCCTAAACATGATGGCATACGCAATGACACATTCATGGAGCATGAAACACAAACTCTTTAAGGTCTTAAAGGAACATCAAAAGCAAGCATACAAGCATACCACAAGGACTGAAATGATGCCATAAGTGGTGCCAAACCACTGAAACAAGCCAAGCAATGCATGCTCAACACTCACACACACAAGGCTAACAAGCCAAAATGCAAGGTGGCTATACAAAGCATGTCAAGCATGATCCAAATAACCAAAAATCAGACCTTAAGCACATCAAGACATGCATAAAAACTTCACAAAGCTAAGCCAAAATCATGCTAAAAACAAGGCTCAAAGCACAAAGCCTGTTAAGGCAATTTCCTGGCATTACAAGACAAGTATGCAAGGCATGCATGGTGTGTCTAAACCAACTTAAAACAATGCTATATCATGGCAAAAAACACTAAATAAAAACTAAAGCATGGCCAACATGAACTTAAACAAGGTGCTCACACATGAGGCTAAAATGGCAAGTATTGAAGGTAACAAGGAGAGGGGATCCCCTTCTTAGGACCTTAAAGCACCATCCTCACCACTGAAATCCCTCTAGATTTCAGTGGTGAGGAGGCCAAAACAAGGTGGTCCCAGAGCTCACCAAAATAGCATAAAAATGGGACCAAACAAGACCTAAGAGGAGTCAAACAACCCCAAACACCAAAACAACCTTAAACAACTATTTTAAGAACAAAAAAACAGAACTTTTATTAGTTATAAACTAAGCTTAAAAACAGGTGCAAGGATGGCTAAAAGCCTATGCAAAAATGGGGAATAAAGGGGTAAAGTTCTTACCCTTGAAGACCTTCTTCACAAGGACCACTCTAGCAGCCTCTCCAAGCTTAGATCAACTCAAGAACTCTGAAAATCACTCCTTAGTACCTCAGTAGCCAAAGGAAAGTGTAACACTAGGTGTTTGTGTACAAAACTATGAACAAAACACCTTAAACACACACAAAATGGAAGGAGAATGAGATATAGAGAGAGAATAGATATACAATCCTCTAACCCTGATCTTAGAGCTCTGGAATTTCTTGGAACCCTTGAGGAGGGAGGAGAAGCCCTCCTCTTATAGAATTCTAACTCTTGCAAAGCTTACAAAACAAGCTAGAGGAGAAGCCCTCCTCTTATAGAATTCTAACTCTTGCAAAGCTTACAAAACAAGCTAAGCAAGAGTGAAATCCCTCCATACACGTGTATGGAGGGGGGGCAAAATGTATGCCAGCTATCACAGCTAGCATAAAATACTTGCCAAAAGCACATGCACAGTGGTCGGCCAGCCAAAAATGACAAATTGACCAAATCAATGGTCGACCGACCAGAAAGAGTGCCGACCGGCCATCACTAATGGCCGGTAGCAACAAAACAGGGCCAGTGGCCTCAAGCCATGGCCAGTGAGGTATGGGGATGGCCAACAAGCTATTTCCCACCCTCAGAAGCAAAAACGCAAGTGTTTGGTGCAAGACCAAACACAAAACAGTCGAGTCGAGAGATCCTAAGGCGAGGCGCGTAGCTGAGACCTCCGAGAACTCAAGACGAACACAAACATGGATAATCACCGAGTGTTCAAACGGTGACGTCCAAGTCTTGATGACAGTCAAAAATGGGGTGTCTACAGTGTTCTTCAAGGGTAAGCATTCTTGCTTTTAATACCCCATTCTTACTTAAGCTTTTAACACTTCTTGCTTATTGTTTTAAGCTTAGCTCTTGAATGATAAAAGTTATGTTTTTATATACTTTTGATCTTTGTTTAAGGTCACTTTTGTTTTTGGGGTTGTTTACCCCCTCTTAGGCCTTGTTTGGCCTTGTTCTTGTGCTTTATTTTTTAAGCTATGAGATCACCTTGTTTTGGCCTTCTCACCACTAAAATCCAAAGGGATTTCAGTGGTGGGGATGGTGTTTTAAGGTCTAAAAAGGGAGAGGGTCATCCCCTCTCCTTGTTGTCGTGTATGCTAGTATAAATGGCTTATATTGGTAGCATGTTTGCTTAGCATGTTTTAGCTCCATTTTAGCAAGTATTTGGTGTTATTTTGTGATGCTATACCTCTGTTTCGAGTTGGTTTAGTTGGCTCTTACATGCTTCATGTACTTGCCTTGCAATCTTTTCATTAGCCTTAACATGCATCAAGCTTTAAGCCATGTTTGTAGCATGATTTTGGCTCGACTCCATGAAGCTTTTAGCCTTGTTTTACCATGCTAGAGCTTTGATTTGAATTGTTTTGATCATATGTGTCGTGCTTTGTATAGCTACCATACAATCTAGCTTGTTAGCTTTGAGTGTCCAAGTCACTAGTATGCTCTACTTGGGGCCATTTCAGTGATTTGACATCACTTGTTATGTTATTTCAGTCCATATAGTATGCTCATATACTTGCACTTATCACTCCTTTAATGTTTTAAAGAGTTGATGTTTTATGCCTCTTGAATGGATCATTGTGTATGCTTCCATATTTAGATCTTTTGGATGCCATCTAAGTGTGTTTTTAGTCTTGTTTGGACCGGCTTTAGGACTGTTTTGGTTGTCCTTGGCTCTTTGGGGCTTGGTTCATGTGGCCTTAGTATAAGCTCCTTGGCTAGCCTTAAGCCTTGAGCCTTATTGCATGCCATGCTTGCATTGTTTGGTTGATTTGGCATCATTCCATGCATATTTTCAGAGCTTATAGTGTTGTTACACTTCCACTTTTGTCACTCTTTAAGCAGTCTTGAGAGTTGTGCTTTTAGGCCTAAGTGATGGACCAATATGTGTGCATGTTTGTCTTGCATTTTGGTGCCTTAGTCTTGGTGTTTTTGGCCACTGATTTTGGCTTGGCTGAGGTCTACCCATGTTAGTTTAAGTCCATCTTGGCATGTTGTTGCATGCTTGTCTTGTATGTTGTTGCATGCTTCCTTCATTTTGCATGTTGTTACGTGCTACACATGTTCATATGTTTAGGTTGTATACCTATTGCATATTAGTTGTATTGCATCATATTATTGCATGTTATTGTATTTTTGTTGTTGGTATTGTTATTGCATACCTATTACATTGTATGCATGCATGTTTGCATGCTTAGATTTCATATTGTTGCATGCTTACTAGTTTGCATGTTGTCACATGCTTGAATGCTTAGGATGCATAGCATTGTGTGTGCATTCCCTTGCCTCTTGATCAAGCATGACAGAGGTTTGGGGCCCTTATGTGTTTTGTGCATTTCATTTGATATTGAATTGCACATTTGGCTCCTTTGGCCATCATGCATTGAAATGCGTGATTGGTGGCCCGAGGGTTGAGGACTACACTCTTTTGAGTCTCAAACATGATAAGGAGGGTGGTCATGCAAACATTGTCTTGTAGATGTATTGTCATGCTCTGTTCATCCTCTGTTGCAGCAAAATAGCATTCTGTAGGAAGAAATGGCCGGTCAGCTACTTTTATTGCCAATCGGCTAACGATGGACGGCCGATAGCTTCATAATTGGTCGATGGCACCTTCCCATTGGCCGGTGACCACTTCTCTTGGCCGATGGCTTCTCACAGTGTATAAGAAGTGATTCGGGAGCATCACAGAGACTTGTGTAGTCTTCAAAGGTACAAAACAGTGCAAACAGAGGCAACATGTAGCATGTCAATGGATTTCCGAGCGAAGCCGACCGAGCGCGCATGCATCCCTCGTCACGAGGCCATTTTAGTGTTTTAATAACTTAGAATAGTTATTTACTTCGATTTGGTTGTGTAATTAATTAATTAGCTTGTTAGTTGATTAGTTAGTTAATTTGTATTATTCTTTTGGATCCTCCGTCGAGAGGGTGAATTTTGTAATACGTGTGCGTAAGTGTGTGAATGTCTTCTAACCCCACGTCTTTCTCCCTTTTACTTATCTGCTTTTAGTGGTTGGTTTTAGGGCATGTTTAAATTAGCATACTTATTCTTGCATGTTTGCATCATTCATCTGTCTTGCATACACCGGGCTCGGCGCATCGTACTAACTACATCGTATTTCAATTCTTATTTGAATACATGTATCAAGTTGCATCTCATATGCCATCTTAGAATAGCCGAGCCTATTTCTAGTTGCATTTTGCATGTGTTGCATTAGCCATCTTAACATTAGTTAGGATCATGCATTGATTACTAACTAGCTTCTTGTTTTGGCTCGGAGTACTAGGTAAGCTTTTATGCTTTAGCATCTTGCATGAATATGAGTGTTGCCATGAAAGCATACTTGCCATGAGGCTATTTGCTTATGTGATTTAACTGCCTGAATGCCTGTGGGTGAAGGTTGGATTACTTGAATTGGAACAATTCATCGAAATGTGAGTTTTAAGCCCACTTGAGAGTGGCAAAATCATGTTTTCTAAGCCCACCTGAGGGTGGCAAATACACGTCTTAGCCTACTTGCGAGTAGCACATTCAAACCATTTTCAAACAAATATGCGATGCTTTGTTCCAAATTAGGCAATCTAATCTATTCTTGTGTGTTGTGCGCATCACATATTAATTCTAGCTAATTAACCGGAATAAGAACACATGTGTTTTCAAAATGAGATATCATGCTTAGTAGTGGCCGATCTTTGATCGGGCGAGCGGGGGTGCTCATAGATGACCTTCCCCAATCGTACCCAAGTTCCCGAGCCGAGGCAACTTTGGTGATGACGGACACGTGGCCTTAAGCAACGAGTCAGGGTTTCCAAAATTCCCCCAAAAATAAAACATTTAGGTGGCGACTCTGTATCTGACAAAACAGTCTATGTTTGGCACTTCTTTACAAAAATCAGTTTTCCAAAACGATTTGCCGGATTTAGACTCTTTGGTGATTTATCAATCTCACATCGCACATTGTGAGATAAGATTAAGAACCGTGACATTTGAGTCTGAACTGTAGCATGAGGCCCTCGGGGCGCGTCTACAGTATCGTCTTGCCTCGCAAGACTTGATCCTGCCTATCCAAGACCCTCACCGGTCTCTCCTCATACGAGGCATCCTCGTCAACCTCTAAGTCGGTCCAATCCAATTTATGTGATGGATCCGGCTCGTACTTCCAAAGCATAGTAACATGAAACACGTCATGCACTCCGGATAACTGCGGTGGCAAAGCTAAACGATAGGCAACTTCGCCAATCCTCTCAAGGATCTTGAAAGGGCCAATAAACCGAGGGGACAACTTTCCACTCTTCCCAAACCTCATCAAACCCCGCCTAGGTGATATTTTCAAAAAGACA
The DNA here is from genome assembly GCF_004153795.1 of Camellia sinensis. Lineage (NCBI taxonomy): Eukaryota > Viridiplantae > Streptophyta > Magnoliopsida > Ericales > Theaceae > Camellia > Camellia sinensis. The sequence goes on along the minus strand of NW_021025011.1, from coordinate 3,508,102 downwards.
TGATCACCAGCCTCAAATGCTAAAGGCCTCCTCCTACGGTCGGCATAACTCTTTTGGTGACTCTGGGCTGTAACAAGTCTCCTACGGATAAGCTCAACTTTCTCCATCGTTTCCCTCACCAACTCCGAGCCCAACAAAGGTGCATCACCCACCTTGGCCCAACACACTGGAGACTTACACGGTCGGCCATAGAAGGCCTCGAATGGTGCCATACCAATACTCGACTGGAAACTGTTGTTGTAGGCGAACTCCACTAAGGGCAAGTGCCTCTCTCACGACCCACTAAAGTGAATGACACAGCCTCGAAGCATATCCTCAAGGATCTGAATAGTACGCTCGTGATTGCCCGTCAGTCTGAGGATGATAAGCCGTGCTAAAAGTCAATCTAGTACCCAAAGCACTCTGCAAACTCTGCCACAACCTAGCAGTAAAACGTGGATCTTTATCTGAGATGATCGACACTGGGACCCCATGCAACCTCACTATGTCCCGAATATACAAGTCGGCAAGATGATCTACTGAATCTCTCATGCGCATAGGAATAAAGTGCGCCGACTTAGTCAACCGGTCCACGACCACCCAAATAGCATCACTAGCCCGTTGAGTCCTCGGAAGACCTACAACGAAGTCCATCGTGACATGCTTCCACTTCCACTCGGCTATAGGCAAGGGTTGTAACAAACCCGCTGGCCTCAGGTGTTCGGCCTTCACATGCTGACAAGTAAGGCACTTAGATATAAAAACTGCCACATCTTTCTTCATCCCTCTCCACCAAAACTGGCGACTCAAATCACAATACATCTTAGTGCCTCTCGGATACACCGCAAGGCGTGAATGGTGAAACTCTCGGAGTACTTCCTCTCGGCAAGACTCCGGCACAAACAAACGGTCTCAGTACCTCACACTCAGATCAAGATACACAATTAAACCCTTCTCAACCTTCCCACTGGAGATCTTCTCCCGAAGGGATTCTACCTCAAGATCACTCCTCTGTGCCTCTAACACCCGATTCACAAGTGTAGGCTGCGCAACTACAGAAAACAAAGCCGCAGACTCGACAGATTCGCCCAGAAGCAAATCAAACTCGCCAAGTGCACCCAATATTTCCCACTCCCGGATGGCTATACAAGCTACATCACTAAAGCATTTCCTACTAAGGGCATCAGCCACAACATTGGCCTTCCCCGGATGGTAATGCAACTCGAAGTCGTAATCCTCAATAAACTCCATCCACCTCCGCTGTCTTAAGTTCAAATCTTTTTGTGTAAACAGATACTTCAGACTCTTGTGATCCGAGAACACCACGAATCTCTCACCATAAAGGTAGTGCCTCCAAATCTTCAAGGCAAAAATCACAGTTGCTAACTCTAGGTCATGTGTAGGGTAATTTCTCTCATGTGTTTTCAACTACCGTGAGCCATAGGCTACCACTTTCCCCTCCTGCATCAACACACAACCCAAACCCTCTCGTGAAGCATCACAATACACTGCATAACCCAAACCTCTCTCCGGAATAATCAAAACTGGGGCAGTAGTAAGTCTAACTTTAAGTTCCTGAAACGACTTTTCACAAGTCTCACTCCATACAAACTTGACCCCTTTCCGCGTCAACCTAGTCAATGGTGAAGCTAGCCTAGAGAAATCTTTCACAAACCGGTGGTAATACCCAACTAATCCCAAAAAGCTGCGGATCTCAAAAACACTCTTAGGCTGTGCCCAATCTTGCACTACCTTTATCTTGGATGTATCAACAGACACCCCTTCCCCGGACATTACATGGCGTAAGAACTTAACCTCTCTTAGCCAGAACTCACACTTCCCAAACTTAGCATACAACTGATGGGCTCTAAGCAACTCAAGCACCACTCTTAAGTGTTCCTCATGCTCCTCCCCAAAAGGTGAATAAATCAGAATGTCGTCCACAAAGATGACCACAAAGCGATCTAAGAACTCCCGGAATATCGATTCATCAAATCCATAAACACTGCCAGTGCATTGGTGAGCGCAAAAGGCATCACCATAAACTCATAATGGCCATACCGCGTACGGAATGTCATCTTAAGAATATCCTCCTCCCTGACCCTCAACTGATGGTAACCCGATCTCAAGTCTATCTTAGAGAAACAACGGGACCCTTTCAACTGGTCAAACAGATCATCTATACGGGGCATAGGGTACTTGTTCTTAACCATAGTCCGACTCAATTTCCGGTAATCAATACAAAGTCTCAAGGCACCATCTTTCTTTTTAGCAAAGAGGGCCAGTGCTCCCCACGGTGAACTACTAGGGCGGATAAAGCCCTTATCTAGCATCTCCTGGAGTTGAATCTTTAACTCACTCAACTCAGCTGGGGCAAAACGATATGGTGCCATGGAAATCAGCGTCGTGCCAAGCACTAAGTCAACAGAGAACTCGATCTCTCGATGAGGTGGTAAACTAACAAGATCCTCGAGAAAGACATCTGAATACTCACAAACCACTTTGGGTAACTCAATTTGGACCTCATTACACTCACTACTCATAAAGCTAGCGAGAAGACCACTACGCTCACTTTGCCCTCGCGGATCATACACTGGTGGAAAAACACTACTAACCCGATCCCCCAAGAAATGGAAACAATCCCCGCTCAAGGTACATGCAGTAACCCTCTGGCGATAGCAATCAATAACAGCTCGGTATGACGATAACTAGTCCATACCCAAAATCACATCAAAACCCGACATAGCCATAACTACAAAAGAGAATGGACGCCGGCGGTCGGCGACCTCAATATCACAACCTCTACACCCTTGTTTCAAAATCAACTCATCTCCAACAGGTGATACAACACAAATAGGAGAATCTAACTGCGCCAACTCCAACCCCAAAACAGATGCAAATGCAGTAGATATAAATGAATGGGATGCACGCGTATCAAGCAACACATTAGCAACCGAGTTATAAAACAAAAAGGTACCTCTCATAACAGATGGAGCCGGTACAAGATCCTGTGCAGCAACAGCATACACATGCCCAGAAGGTCTCAGATCTACCTGCTCACCTCTTAGAGCAAAAGACTACTGCACAGACTGAGATGATAAGACTCCCTGATTGGCCCTCGAGGCCTGAACAGATTAAGCTGGCTGAAAACTCTGCCTCGACCCAGATGCACTAGATATACCACTCAACTGCGGGCAAAACCTCTTCAGGTGCCCCGCCTGACCACACTGGTAACAAGAGAGCGGTTGGCCTCTGACCTGACTCTGGCTCTGAGGATGAGTCGAAGATGAAGCTGCTCTCTGCCCTCCTCCCCTCTGCGGGCAAGTTGGAGACTTGTGGCCCAGCTGACCACACTTGTAACAAGTAAAGTCTCCCTGACTGCCTCTCCCAGAGCCTAAACTCGGGACTGGAAAGGTAGATCTCGTAAACGCACCCTGGGACTACTGAGGGTTAGAACCCCTCTACCTCCTGCCATCCCCCTGGCCATCCTGACTCCTCTTGGAGCCCCTCATCCTCTCCTCCTTCTCATGCATAATAATCTCAAGATGAGCCGTATCATCTACAAGTCGCCCATACTCCTGAGTCATGGACACTGCAACCCTAAGCTTGAGCCCAATCCTCAACTTCTTTTCGAACTCAGGACAACGGCGTTCCTCAGACGCCACTAACTCAGGTGCAAACCTAGATAAACTGGTAAATGCGGCCTCAAACTTGGCCACTGGTGTATTCAGCTGCTTAAGCTGACAGAACTGATCCCTCAACTTTTCCCTAACAGCAGGAGGCAAAAACTTCTCCTGGAAAGCGCCAACGAAAGCCTCCCAAGTCCCATCAATACGGCCCTGAACAAACTTCCACCACTGACCCGTGTCTCCCTTTAGCTGGAAGGACGCCAAGGTCACCTTCAAGGCCCCGTCTTCAATGTGAAGCATCTCAAACGTCTTCGTCATCTGCTCGAGCCACTCATCAGCCTTAAGTGGCTCTTTCGGATCCCCAAGAAACTCATCCGGATTAGACTGGAAAAACTCCCTCTTCAGAAAAGAATGCCCTGCCTCAGTAACATGGGCCTAGACTTGATTCTCAACTCTGAGAATATCCAAGGATTCCCTCAATGCTCCTGCCATCTCGCGGGCTAAGGCGCACATAGCCTGCTGACCTACTGGCTCGGCCACATTGGCCTGGCCAACCCCCTCTTGCTGCGCCAGAATCTCCTCCGGTATAGGCATCTCCTGCCTCCTAGGCTTACCTCACCTACCACCACGTCCTCGTCCTGACATCCTAATAAAGGTGACAAAAACATTAGCACATTCACAAATGTGCCGAAGCTATATCACTCGCGTCCTAATGCATTGGACAACAGTAATTCATTCCATGTAAGCACATAATCACATAAGTACTTACGAATTTTATTTCTGGATAATGACAGTACCGCGGCGTTGCTAGAGTTCCAGTTAAAAACAGCATTGATTAAGTGCTTTTCCAACAGGACTCCCAGAAACCCAAGGATCCAATCAACATCCTAGAAACTAAATTCCATACCCATATAGCCACATAAGCATGTTAGCATACAAGCACATAACATTATACATAAGTCTCTAACAAGCGAGACAAACCCATTGTGGTACTAACCACTTCCCACGTACCCAAAGTATTCAAACCCGGTACGCTCTGATACCAAGTTGTAACGCCCTCAAAATAATACAAATAAACCCAATATTCATGACATCCATTGATATAAGAGAATAAAGCATATTTCCATTTATCAGAGTATTCATTACAAAATTATTACATGTTGACATCAAAAGTAAATGCCCTACCGGCTTATAACTTTCCAAGTCAACACTTGGTTACAAAAAGAGAGTACTAACTTAAAAACACATTAAGCCCTCGGCTTGAATTTACATGTAATACCCAAAATAACAAAATAACCAAAAGAGTCTTCAACTCCTAAAACCTCCCAAGCTACGTCCTTGGAGGTGGCATATCACCTGAACCTGAAAATGATGTCCCATATACGGTGAGCCAATGCCTAGTAGAGATATACTAAACCAATTATGAGCAGTAACTAAAATATTAGCATTCAACAGATGGTTACCATTTATAAACCAACTTATAATACTTTTCAATTCAACAATAAATACATCCATTTTTTATTCCACTTTCCTTCACTTATACAACTTTGATTCATAAACATGGCTCAGAACCTGGCCAAACAAATAAATGAGACTACAACTCATATTAAGACACTTCCTTTATCCACAACCGAAATGAGACTACAATTCATATTAAAACACTTCCATACTTCAATTATCTACGTTATGCAAACACAATTAAGATTTCGGGACTTTCACCCTGGACACTCTGGCCAACTTAGTTATCAATGGAGTCCATCCCCTATCTCCTCCCACACAGGTTTGAGAGTACATCCCCTATCTCCTCCCAAACAATATACATACTTAATGTATTTAAACACTTATCATATGCAATGATCAATCAATACACATATTTGATGTATTATTCCAACCATCATATTCAATGACATATTCCAGGTGGTTAGTTTCATTTTTTCCTAATCAACATACAGTGTCTTCAACAATCAAGACTATCCTCCACCGATAGCCCAAAACAATTATCTCTAACAGATAATAAATTTATCAAACAGATAAAATACCAACATTTTCATAGGTGAGTGATTTATTTATCCAACTACACCATTCAATTCCATAATTTCCCAATTTCATGATTTTCAACTCAATTTCATAATTCCATATTTTTCCCCAAATTAATTATGCAAATTAATTTATCACATTAATTACAACATTTTCCCCTTTTCTCAAATATTGATCCTAAGACCAAATTCCACCAATTTGACCTACACACTCACAATCCCAAGGCCTTATATGCACATGGAGCTTTAAAACACAAAACCCCTCTTTATATGATTTCAATATAAACCCTAACTTTCCCAAAATTACCATAATCCACCATTTATACAAAATACATAATATCTATGTCAAAACCCATAGAAAGGAGTAGGTTATCCCTATCTTAAGTGTAGAAGACGAGCCTAGCAAGAGAAGAACTCCAAACACGCAAAAATCACTTTCCACTTGGATGAAAATGGAGGTCTTGAAGAGCCCAAGCTTTTTAATGAAGGAAGGGGGGTGGAGAGACCACTTGATCTTAGCTAAAATGTAGCGAGAGAGAGAGAGAGAGAGAGAGAGAGTTCTAGAGAGTGGAACTCTCAAAATAGGGTTTTGGAAAGTTAGAGAGAGAGAGAGTGTGACGAAAAAGTGATTTAAAATATCACAGTCGCGATCTGATATACGTATAGTTCGCTCGAGCGGAGAGTAATACGCTCAAGCGTAAGAAACAAAAACTAGACCTGCTCGAGCGCAAATATACCCGCTCGAGCACCAAGGCACAACAGCAAAACACCACTCGCTCGAGCACAAAGATATCCGCTTGAGTGCAGAATACACTCCCCCAGTATTTTTACAGATTTCAGACACCCGCTCGAGCGCAACAAACCCGCTCGAGCGTAAGGAACTCCGCTCGAGCGTGGAAAACACTTCTGTAGTACAGTTGCAGATGCACAAAATACCGAAAGGATGCAAACTCTGCTCGGGCGCAACAAGACCCGCTCAAGCGGATCATCAAAAATCTGGTCAACAAGATTAGAGACTAAAACTCAACCAACCTGTTACAAACATGCCCAACACATTCCAAAACTCAAATACAAAGAATTAAAGGACATAAATGAAACCTATACAACAACAGACATCTACGGAACCGAGTCCGGAATACAATAACCAATGGAGGGAAAACCGGGATCGCTATACTAGCATCACTCTGTAGACGTCCCCGAACGCCCCGGGAGAATGAGTCCCGTTCTGTTCATTTGGGGTTACTACAGTTCGGACTCGACTTGTGTCATGGTTCTTAATCTGAACCAAAGAGTCCAAATCTGGCAAATCGTTTTGAGAAACAGATTTTTGAAAAAGTAGTGCCAAACATGGACTGCTTTGCCAGATACAGAGTCGCCACCTAAATATTTTTAAAATGGGGAAATTTAGGAAACCCTGACTCGGTGCCGAAGGCCACATGTCCGTCATCACCGGAGTTGTCTCGGCTCGGGAGCTTGGGTACGATCGGGGAAGGTCAGCTATGAGCACCCCCTCTCGCCCGGTCCGAAGACCGGCCTCTACTAACCGTGATATCCAATTTTGAAAACGTTATGTGTTCTTAAACCAATTATTAGCCTAGAATTACTACGTTATGCGCGCAGCAAACAAGTATAAACCAAATCGCCCAAATTGGAACAAAACATTTCATGTTTGTTTTGAAAATGGTTTGCTACTCGCAAGTAGGCTAAAATGCAGATTTTGCCACCCTCAAGTGGGCTTTTAGAAAAGATGATTTTGCCACTATCTAGTGGGCTTAAAAAAAAAAAAAACTCATAGTCAACGAATTGTTCCAATCCAAATAACCCAACCTTCACCCACAAGCATTCAGGCAGTTATATCACATAAGCATATAGCCTCATGGTAAGCATGCTATTCATGGCAGTCACTCACACGGATGGAAGGATGCTAAAGCATAAAACTTACCGAGTACTCCAAGCCAAAACAGAAGCTTATTAGAAATCCATGCATGATCCTAATTATACAGAAATACCTAATGCAACACATGCAAAAGTGCAACTATAGCAGGCTCGGCTATTCTAAACATGGCCTATGAAATGCTATTAATGGTAGGTATTCAACTTGGAATTGAAAATACAATGCAGCTAGTATGATGCGCCGAGCCCGGAGCATGCAAAACAGATGAATGAATGCAAACATACTCAGGAGAAGAAGATTTTAGGAGGAATTGAAAAGAATGAAATATAATCCTTAATCCCACAACTCAAATTAAGAATCATAATCTTTAGTTTAAGTTTACCACACAAACCAAACCCAAAACCAATAATTACCCAACAATCCAAAAAAATAATAATATTAACCCACAATAAATAAACTTGAAAAAAAATAATTGAAGGTAACTGTGGACATCGGTTTTTAGTGGTTCACTGACTATATTAAAAGCAAAAAATGAATTAAGTGGAGAATTTTTGTCCTCAGCTAATCAATAATATTGTAATCTCTACTACAAATTAAGAATATTCATTAAATAGCGATACTGAACACGTAATACTTGAAACCTGACCAGCCTTTGACTCAACCCATGCCTAAATCCATGCAGTCCATTTTCTATACAGGTCCAACCAAAACCCTTAGCCCAGCAACACAAATAAAAACCGCATTTAAAAAACCATTCATTCCCTAGACAGGCCAGCCCAAACACAGTCCAAACAGCTTCTAGCCCACGCACGCAGTGATCCTAGTAACAAATCCAACCCTAATTTATCAGCCCAGTTTCACACCAAAAAAAAAAAATAAAATAAAATCCCATTAACTATGATGACCGATTTAAGTGCCAATAATCCAAAGTTTGAAATTTTTTTGCAGTCCGAACAGAAACGCTAGACAAGTTATTGGCAGCATGCGTTTGGAGAAATACTTGAAAACATTTCTCAAAAATTCTTGTGAGGAATCAAGTAGAGATATTTGACCAAGTCGTTCCAAGATAATGCTGTGTTTGGTTGGGGATTTGGGGAGGGATTTGGAAAGGAAAATAAGAAAAGGGTAGGTGAAATTGTGAAGAAAACAATGCCTATAATCAACCTGGTTTCACACATCTTTTCCCTTTCATTTCTAAATTTCTCCCCAAATCCCGCAACAACACAACATAAAGAATTTGAAATTATTTTAGAAGATGTTGAAGTCCAAAAGGCCATGAATTGACATGGAAAGAAAATTCACAAATAAAATGGTCTATCAAAGAAAAAGCCTCAATGAATATGAAAGGGCAGTCAAATTATGCAAAACTATGACACTTCTAAAATATACTCCTATCAATTAACAATGCAATAGTAAGTCATTAAAATTTCTTGAAATTTAAATATCAAGAATGTAGTTTGCCTCAAACCATTGTCAACTGTAATAGATCTAAAACCACAAATTATTAGGAGGTTGGAACTTAAATATCATCATGGGTGAATGTAGTCTTTCGAACAATAAAATCATGCAAAGAGAAAGATAAAGGCCAATAGTCCTTCTGCTCAGCCTATCAATATTGGTTAGGGCCGACTTCTCCTAATTACTATTTTTATTGATCTGAAGTAGCTAAGACGTACTTAATAGATTCGGGGATCTTTTAAGCTCAAATTATAAAGTAAATTTTTTTTTTTTGGATTATTGTGTAATTACATGTTAAGATAGTTTCTATTGGATTTTTGTGTTCTACACACACACTCTTCAAAGTGTGTGAAATAAGACTAGAAATTTGGTGATTAAGTTTAAAAAATGGGCCTACAACTTTGATGGGTCAATGCACCTTTTAGATACGGGCCTCACACTATTTTGGCACTAATCACAAGTTTATTTTTAATAATTCTTGATCCACTACAATTAAAGTTGACCTTTCAATTTTATGATCTTATTTTAGTATCAACAATAAGAACATATTGGTAGTATTTTTGGTTTATTTTAAGAGTTATGATTTGAGTATGGAGTTATATATTTGAATTTGTGAGTTTTTGAAATTATGATTTAAAAAGAAAAAATTGTGTTTGGTTATGAGTTTTGAAATTTTTTTGAATTGAGTGTTTGAATTTTTTAAAATGAGTGTTAAGTTTATGGAAATTATTTGATTATGAGTTTTGAAAAGAATATTCAAACTTGAATTTCAAAAACTAGAATTCATAACTAAACACCAACTCAAAAACTTAATTGAAAATTTTATTCAAGCTCATAACAAACTTTTTTTTAAAAATTCAATTAAAAATATTTATTAAAAAAATTTTTTTTAATTAAAAAATTAAAAAATTCTGAAAATTATTTTTTTATTTAAATATTAAAAAATATTCACTAACAGCTTTAAAATTACTTTTGACTGTATATTTGGTTGATTTTTTTGTTAAATTGTTTTTGTTAAAAGTGTTTTTTTTATTTTTTAAAAATTATGTAAACAAATTAATTTTTATTTTTTTTTTGTTAATTTTAAAAAATAATTATCCAAATATTTGTCATTTATGGTTTCAAAAAAATTTTTCTATATTTAAATAAAATCAAAAAAAAATATAATTTTTTTTCGCTCCGGATAACAGGTGCCAATTGCTATAAAAAAAAAAAAAAAAAAATACTGTTTCGGTCAACTGGCCGGATGTTCGGGTAGAAATCAAAAAATTCAAAAACTGTCTAGGAGGATGTTCGGGTAGACGACCGGTAGACCAAGAATTCAAAAACTCTCTAATTTAACCCAATGCTTTTCAAAATGTATTTTGAAATTTGATTTGAAATTATGATTTGAAAACTGTAAATCAAACGGAAAATTGATTATTAGTATAGAATCATGATTTGAGAATTAAACCAAACACAACCATTGTTATTCTATTTAATTAACACACATTCTATCAGAGCCAATATAAAAATTTATTTTTATATTTAACTTCATAAGCTAATCACAGAAGGTGTGGACTTCCTAAATTTATACCAAGTTTATTTATAGTCAATTGACGAAGAACCATCTCAGATTAACAATGTTTTTGTTCAATTCTTTTAGTTGTGCGTTGTTTATTTGCTTTGGGAAGGACAATTGACATATATAGCTACTACCTAAGTTTTTTATTTTGTCTCCACGGTACTACCTAAGTTTTACAACATTAATTTTAAAACAACATCTAAGTTTTAAAACCAGCTCTATAAATTAAATAACATAAAAAGTAAACAAATGGATCATTCTTACAATTTTAATGTTGATTACAATGCACACGTTTGTTGAAAACATGAGTCATCTCTGTAATTGAGTATGCTTATTCCCATTTTCGTTTGCTTTGTTTTATGTTTGAAAAATAAAAATATAAATCTTATTACTAAAATATTTCAACCTCATTTTAGACCGGAGCCAACGGAATACTGTGTAATTGTACTGATGTGCTGTTAATTCAAGGCTTAGATAGTCTTTTTCTTTTAATTGGAACCGATTCTAGACAGAGTCTTTTGAACCCCACTCCAAAAATGTAAATTCGCATAATCAGTACACTCATAAAACTAAAGATAATTGATGCCTCTTTATTAATATTTTAAAATAACCATATATTCAATCATACTTCTTCAACTGACATCAAAAGTCTAATTTCATATTCTTCAACTGTGTCTTGTTTTTTATTATTTATTTATTTTTATGTTTATCTGCTCAGATAAACAGACAAGTTGCATATAATGTAATTTCATAATTTTAGAACCGCACTAAGTCAATGAGCTTTGATATTGACTTATATATATTTTACAAATCTCTTGAAAACCCAATCAAAGTTGAGACAAACATAAACTACTAGCTTTAGAAACCAAGATGATGAATTTGAAAGACTGCAAAACCAAGTCAAATTTGTCACAAATTAAACAAAACATTTAAAATAATATCAAAGTGATTGAAGAGTGGCCTGCAATTGTGTCAAACATATGCCCCAATTTTTGCATATTCCAGTTTTCCCTAAAACCAAGTCCTCCAAATGGCCGGCATTGCTTTCTCAAACTCGAAACTTTCTTCTTCCATGTCGGAATCAATCCCTCATCATCATCACACCTTCTCAGCAGAGTCAGTGTCATATCCAGATGGCGATACGAAGGCTGCAGGCCTAAAAACTGCGGTACTGGTCCAACGAAACAGATTTCTGTGGCTATCCAGGTTTCAAAGTTTCCTGTGGAGCAAGAAGCCCGCTTACCGGACTCTCTCAGCGATTACTTCCATCGAAGACATCTTTTACCAAAACAACTCCTTTCGCCTAGTTAACGTTCGAGGTGATAAATTCTAGGTGCCCTGCCCCTCTTCACGATTTTGCCTTTGATAGCTCTAACTTTCCAATTCGGGCCAACTTTGCTGATCTTTACTTGTTCTATAACTGCTCAAAACTTGTTTCCTTCCAATTTCTCACAGTAATCCAATTACTTGTGCTTCCAATGCCACCCAAAACTCTTTCGCTTACTTAAGACACCGGGACAGATGGCTTTAACTGTAGTCAATTTCCTTGTGAGTTATCGGTTCATGCCCGGTTGAGATAGAGGGAGGTCAGCAGAATCAAGTAGTTGAAAACTATGGACTATGCAGAATTGCTGAGAAGTGGATTTACATTGGAATGGATGGGGATTAGTTGCGCCGCCGAGTGTGAAAACAGTGGTGGCCGTTGTGGGTTCAACAACAGCAATAATGTATGCTTTTGCCATGATCGAACTTTTGGGCAAACTTTGCAATAATGGTAAACACTACAGTTGCAGTTCTATCAAATATATATTATATATTTTGTGTGTGGCTGATTTGTGTCTATAGTTTGTAGGAATCCGGATCCTCGGCCGCCCTACCCGCAGCCCTCCAAAACGACGTCGTTTTGGGGGTTTTTTGTTTTTTTTGTTTTTCTTTCTTCTTCTTCGTCTTGCTTCTCTCTCTTCGAACCAGAGGGGAGGGGAGAGGGAAGAAGGGAGGAAGGAGGAGGGAGGAGCCGTCCGATCGTCGCCTCGCAGCCGATCGTTGGCAGCCGTCCGATCGTCGCAGCATGCTGATGCAACCGCCGTCCGCCTCCGCCTCCGGCCCGCCTCCTCCTCCTCCTCTCCTCCTCCTCCCCCACTGGTTTAGGCCCCCTCCTCCCTTCCTCCTCCCTCCTCCTCTCCTCTCCTTCCCTCCCTCGTCCTCTCCTTCCTCCCTCTCTTCCTCTGCGTTTTTTTTTTTTTTTGAAAATTTGCCCCCAAAACGACGTCGTTTTGGGGGCTGCCTGGGTAGGGCGGCCGAGAATCCGGACTCTAGTTTTGTAGTAGCTTTGTTGTGAAGAACCATTTTAGCACAAAGTACATACTGTCATTTTAACTTTTTGCTAGTCTGCAAAATAGTACTAGAAAAAGACGAAAGACAAAAAGAAAGAACACTGAGCTGAGTTGAAGAATATTGGAACATTTTTAGCTGAATCAGTTGCATCTTTTGTTGTAGAAATCACTGTCTAAAGACTTGTTCAAAAAAATCACTGTCTAAAGACTGCGCCATATAGGGAGCAGGGTATGCAAGCAATTATAGTTTAAGTGACCTTTTTATATAGGGCTTGAGAAATGAAGCAAAACAAGTTACCTAAGCGCAACTTGTGTATTCGGTACACTAGAGATCGGCATATTAGGTAAAAAGCTAAAGTTTGAGTATGATGTAGCATGTATGATCATACAATTCTTAATTAAATGGATAGGTTTGTGACAAATAAGGCAAAATGTATTAGTAGAAGTCAAAGGCCCAGATTCAGAATCATCAGAAATTTGATGAGTTGATGAAAAATGTCATTTTGATCAAGATCCATGGACCCTAGTGGATTTTGGGCAAATTCCATCATTTGGGCTGTCAATTTCAAGATTTTGTTATTTTTAAAAGATTTGTGACTCCAATTACTCCTACCATAGAATTTAGAACATGATTCTGTCGAATATCCATTATTATAGCAACATATATTAGCAGTTATTTTATTTTATTTTAATATTTCTATTTTTTGTGTAATTTTCATTATATTTTCTTTATTTTTGAATTGTTCATTATGAAATTGCCCATTCCAGTTGCTTCCTAATACGGTGTTAGATTTGCTTTTACTTATAAATAATCATTATAAGCCTTAAGGAAAAACAATAAATATAATTTCAAGTTTCATATTTTTTCCAATCTTAAGTAATTCTTTTGAGAATTAACTATTGTTAAGTTTTTTATGTTGGTGTTTCTTGTGAATAATTGATTTCAAAGAAGAATCTTATTTCCCGTATTAGTTTTCGATCAATAAATTCTAAGATTTGTTACTATCTCACATTTTCATTATGTCGAAATATATTTTTAAATTCGTGAATTTTTCAAATTTTACTTGCACTACTACAAAAATAGTAAAAATCACACTTTGACAAAAAAAAAATATTTCACTTTTATTGGAAGTGTGATACACATTCTAATTAAAGTGTGATTATATATACACTACCACTTTTTAATCACACTTTTTAAATAAGTGTGATTAAGTATATATTTTTTAATCACACATTCAAATTAAGTGTGATCATTTATAATTTTTTTAATCACACCTTCTAATTAAAGTGTGATTATATATACACTACTATTTTTAATCATACTTTTTAAATAAGTGTGATTAGATATATATTTTTTTAATCACACATTCAAATTAAAGTGTAATTATTTATATATTTTTAAATCACACATTCTAATTAAAGCGTGATTATATAACACTATTACTTTTTAATCACACTTTTTAAATAAGTGTGATTATATATATTTTTTTAATCACACATTCTAATTAAAGTGTGATTATTATATATTTCTTATCACACCTTCTAAATAAAGTGTGATTATATATACATTACTACTTTTTAATCATACTTTTTAAATAAGTGTAATTATATATATATATATATATATTTAATCACACTCCACTAAAGAACAAGCATCTTTGGCGACTAAAAAACACATTTGGTCCCTGAAAGTATAGGTTTTACTGACTAAAAAAGCATTAGTAGCCAAAAGTAAAGATTTTTGGCGACTAAAAAAATTTAGTAGCAAAAAATATAGGTTTTGGCGACTAAAAATCTGTTTGGTTGCCTATATATGTCTTTTACCGACTAGAAAAATTTTAGTAGCCAAAAGTAAGGTTTTTGGCGACTAAAAAAAATTAGTAGCCAAAAGTGAGGTATTGGGTGACTAAAAAGATGTTTGGTCTCCAAAAGTGAGGCTTTTACCGACTAAAAAATTTTAGTAGCCAAAAGTGAGATTTTTTTTGCTACTAAAAAAGATTTAGTAACTAAAAACTGAGGCATTGGGCGACTAAAAAGATTGTTAGTAGCCAAAAGTGAGGCTTTTTGGCGACTAAAAAGAAGTTTGGTCGCCAAAAGTTGTAATTTTAGCCCGAGAATTAAATTTTTTACAACTAAAAAATAATTAGTAGCCAAAAGTATAGAATTGTGACTAAAATAATGTTTAGTCGCCAAAGTGGTCTCTTTTTTTTTCTAGTAAATAATTTTTTTTACATAAATTATGTTCAATAAAAAATAATTATCTTTATATATATATATATACTTTATATTAATATGGGTTATGTACTATATAAATAATATATGTTGCATATATAATTATATGATGTTATAGAGGTGTAGTGGAAAAAGTGTGTTGTATAAGGTTTATG
>NW_021025011.1:3458265-3473541 GCF_004153795.1 Camellia sinensis | reverse complement strand
AACACTGTATTCTATTACAATTACACGTAGAATGCAGTTAGGCTGAAAATCTTTTGTCCAGCTCTGTCGCTCTCTTATATCCTTCTATTTTGAACTCTCTCTATGATACAATTCAAGTGAAGCTTAGCATGATAAGTTAGTAATACAACTTGAGAATGACAAGCTCAGCATTCCAAATCCTCAATTGAGGCAAGTGGTTGATTCTACAAGTACCACTGCATCGGATGCTGCACAGGTCAGTCTGAATTTCTCCATATTTCCACAGCTTTTGTGACTTCACAGAGACTACTAAACTGGTAGTGAGTAGCAAGTAGAGACTGAAGTTGACAATGTTTAAACTAAAACCAACCTTTCATCCAACCCGACTCTTACTGTCATGGTTCTAATATAAACTCTAAAGCTTACAACACCATGATTGGAATGTAGAGAGAAAAGGAGAGACACCAAACAAGAATATATAAGACTCTAAAGAAACACACTACATTAACTACTAGCCATAGTTTCTGCTCACAATTCAACAATTCATCGGAAGCTTCTGTAATTGGGAGTATACATGCAACTTTCAGCGTACTTCACCAGAATATCAGGCCGAGGGAGACGCGTTGCCAACCCTAGGAAACATTGTGAAAGTCATAAAAATAAACATGCTTCAAAGGGCAATTACAGCGGAGGTAAGGCACATGAAGCAACCAAAGGTACACTTACTGACTCACCAAGTTCATATGCTTTAGCAGCCACATTAGCAGCAATGTGGCCAGAGATCTTTATGATATTAGAGAATGGTGGATAGATCAAACCCTTGTCCAAATTCTCTTTTGTTACTTGCTCAGCCAAAGCCTCTGCTGTTACAAAGGAAAGTAGATGATTTAGATACAAAGGTTAACCATTTTATCTATTTGTCGTGCCTGTCGCCTAGAATTGTAATTTAATTGGTTTCACCAAAAGTTTTTCGTAGTGCTTCACACGTGATTATGGGCAACCCAGTGTAAAAAACTTCTGTTAAAAGGATATCTAGAGAGGGCAAGATGTACAGCAGCTGTTTCAATGACTTGAACCTGCGCCACCAGTGACACTAATGGCAAATCGCCCTTACAGAACCAGATCACACATCAAGGGAATAAAGCAAACACAAGGTGTTTTTTGAGTTCACATTCTATTGGAATCTGAGTAAACATCTCAGAACTTTTTCAAAAGAGAGTCTATTCATTATTTATGACTTCCATAGCTATGTGACCAAGTGAAAGGGAAAAAAATAATAAAGCATGAGCAAAATGAAATAAATTAAAGGAATGAATTCCTTGCTCTTCAATTAGCAAGTAAATTGTATTCAACTTATAATGTATCTAATTATGTAATATGTAGTGCACTTACAGGCTGCCAGAAGCATTTCAAGGTCTCGGCTGCGCGCATTGCCTTAGGATCTCTCAACTTGCCTGTTTTGTGCCTGGTTGTGGACCAAGAACTTGTGTTTTGCTTCTAAGAGAAGAGGGTGGCTTGTTGGCCATCCCCTCAACCCATCGGCTAAGGCCTTGTGCCATCGGCCTGGTGTTTTTGCTATCAGCCAAAAGTGTTGGCCGATCGGCACTCTTTTTGGTCGATCGACACTTTTTTTGGTCAATTGACCATATTTTTGAGCCGAGACCTTTCCATCTGCTTTTTGCAGATATTTTGTGCCAACTGTGACAGCTGGTATGCACAATTCTCATCCTCCATACACGTGTATGGAGGGATTTGCCTCAAGACTCAAGGGAAGCCCCTCTCCCTTTCCAGAGGTTCTGAAAATTGATATAGAAGTGATATATATATATATATATATATCTCCCTCTCTCTCTATATTTGTGTGTGTATTTATGCCTTAAAGTGTTTTTTCTTCACACTTTTGCACTAGAGCACCTAGTGAAACACCATCCTTTTGCTGCTGAGGTACTGAGGAGTTGGTTTTAGTGTTTTTGGGTTGGTTTTGATCCAAGAAAGGTGCTGGAGTTGTGTTCTTGAAAGTGTTCTTCAAGGGTGAGTTAACTACCTTTTAATCCCCTATTTTGGCTTAAGCTTTTAGACCTACTTGCATATTGTTTTAAGCTTAACTCTAAACTGCAAAAAGTTCTGATTTTGTATGTTTAAGGTCACTTTTGTGTTGGGGGTTGTCTATCTCCTCTTAGGCTTTGTTTGGCCTTGTTTTGTGCCTTCCCTTTTGAGCTTTGGAACCATCTTGTTTTGACCTTTCTACCACTAAAATCCAGAGGATTTTCAATGGTGGAAAGGTAGTTTTGGAGTCTTGAATAGGAGAGGGACACCCCCCTCTCCTTGTGTCTTGTATGCTTGCATTGTTGGTTCATAATAGTAGCATGTTTGCTTAGCATGTTTTGGTCTCATTTCAGCAAGTATTTGGTGTTATTTTAGCATGCTTTACCTCTGTCTAAGGTTGGTTTGATAGCTTCTTGCATGCACCATGTACTTGTCTTGCAATCCTCTCTATTGCCTTAACATGCATCATGTGTTTGGACTATCATTCTTGCATATTTTGGCTCAACTCAAAGAAGCTTTTAGTCATGTTTTACCATGCTCTAGCTCTGATTTGCATTGTGTTGGTCATGCATGCACTGTTATGTATAGCCATAGTCCAATCTAGCTTGTTAGCTTTGAGTGTCCAAGTCATTAGCATGCGTTGCTTAGGCTTTTCTCATGATTTGGCATCATTTGAAATGATATTTCAGTGCATGTTTCATGGTCAAACACTTGCCTTTGTCATCCTTTCAATCCTTTAAAGAGTTAGTGTTTTATGCCTTAAGAATGGGTCATTGTGCATGCTATCATACTTAGGCCTTTAGGATGCCATCTCAGTGGGTTTTTGGGCTTGTTTTGATATGCCATAACTCTGATTTTTATTGGTTAAGTCATGCCATGTTTGGCTTTGATAGGTGTAGTGCAATTATCCTTTTTGGCCTTGTATGCGTCATGTTTTGTACTCATCTTTCTAGCATGTTTTGGCCTCATTCCTTGCATGTTTTAGACTCACTTTGGCATGCTTTAGGACTATTTTGGTTTGCTTAGGCCATTCGCTTCATGTTTTGTATAGCCTTAGTGCAAGATCCTTGGCTAGCCTCAAGCTTTGGGCTTTCTTGTATGCCATACTTGCATTGTTCGGTTGATTTGACATCACTCCTCACATGATTTCAGAGCTTATTGCATTGCCGCATTCTCATGTTTATCATACCCTGTTGCATGCTTGACATGTTGCATGTTGTTGCATGCTTGTCCATCTTTGCATGCCATGCATGTTTGAATGTTTAGGTTGCATTTTGCATGCTTGCTAGTTTGCATTTTGTCACATGCTTGTTACCTTAGCCTTGTGCACATGCTTGAGTCATACTGCATTGGGCATGCTTATGTTGCATTACATAGCTTTCCATGTTGCATGCATTGCATTGTGTTTGGTTTGGGGTGTCAAACCAAACACGAGGAACGAGGCACGTTTCATACTTAAAGTGATGAAATGTACCTCAATCCTTAGTCGCCGACACTCTTGATTCAACATGATAGAGTTTAAGGCATTATGTGCTTTTGTGCATTTCATTTTACATTGAATTGCACACTTGGCTCCTTTGGCCACCATGCATCGAGATGCGTGATTAGTGGCCCGAGGGTCGAACACTACACTCCTTTGAGCTTCAAACATGATAAAGGGTGTAGTTACACACATTTTCTTGCAAATGTATTGCCATACCTCTGTTTGCCCTTTGCAGCAGCAAAAGGAGCAGTTTTACAGGAAGAGATGGCCGATCGGCTATCTAGAGTGCCGATCGGCTAAAAATGTTTGGCCGATAGACTCATATTTGGTCGATGACCTTTATCCTTTGGCCGATGGCCATACCATTTGGCCGATGGACTCTCAACATATCCATGGGGTGGATCAGAAGTGTTTTGGAGATTAGCATAATTTTCAGAAGTCTAAAACAGTGCAAACAGAGGCAACATGAGGCACGGTAGTGGATTTCCAAGCGAAGCCGACCGAGCACGCATGCATCCCTCGTCACGAGGCCATTTCAGTGCTTTTGATAACTTAGAATAGTTATTTGTTTCGATTTGGTTGTTTAATAATTAATTAGTTTGTTAGTTAGTTGATTAGTTGGTTTGTATTATTTATTCGGACCCTCCGTCGAAAAGGCACAATTTTGTTATAACTGTGCGTGAGTGTGTGAATGTCTTCTAACCCCACGCCTTTCTCCCTTTTACTTAACCGCTTACGATGGTTAGTTTTAGGGCATATTTCAATTAACATCCTTATGTTCACATGTTTGCATTCATTCATCTATCTTGCATGCACCGGGCTCGGTGCATCATACTAACTGCATTGTATTTAATTCCTATTTGAATACACGTATCAATTGTTGCATTTCACATGCCATTTTAGAACAGTCGAGCCTATCTTAGTTGCATTTTTACATGTGTTGCATTAGCCATCTTAAAATAGCTAGGATCATGCATTAATTACTAACTAGCTATTGTTTTGGCTCGGAGGACTAGGTAAGCTTTTATGCTTTAGCATCTTGCATGAGTGTGAGTGTTGCCATGATAGCATGCTTTCCATGAGGCTAATTGCTTAAGTGTTTAACTGCCTGAATGCCTGTGGGTGAAGGTTGGATTGCTTGAATTGAAACAATTCATTGAAATGCGAGTTTTAAGCCCACTTGAGAGTGGCAAAATCATGTTTTCTAAGCCCACTTGAGGGTGGCAATTCCACGTCTTAGTCTACTTGCGAGTAGCACCTTCAAGCCATTTTCAAACAAATAAACATGAGTTGTTTTGTTCCAACTTAGGCGATCTAGTCTATACTTGTATGCTGTGCGCATCACATAGTAATTCTAGCTAATAAACCGGAATAAGAACACATGTGTTTTCAAAAACAAAATATCATGCTTAATAAAGGCCAATCTTTGATCGGGCGAGCGGGGGTGCTCATTGCATGACCTTCCCCTCTCATACCCAAGTTCCCGAGCCGAGGCAACTTTGGTGATGACGAACATGTGGCCTTAGGCACTAGTCAGGGTTTCCTAAATTTTTCAAAACAAAAATATTTAGGTGGTGATTCTGTATCTGGAAAAGCAGTCCATGTTTGGCACTTCTGTACAAAAATCAATTTTCCAAAACGATTTGCCGGATTTGGACACTTTGGTGATTTATCGGTCTTGCATTGCACTTTGCAAGATTTGATTCAGAACCGTGACATTGAGTCCGAACTGCAGTAAGCTAATGAACAAAATAGATTTCGCGCCATATTCGCGCGTAGAGCCAGGACGTTCAGGCACGTCTACAGTACTCTATTCCCTCTTCCGGGCAAGTCTGATCATGTCCGAGTTGGCGCCGGAATCGGAACGGGAAGTAAAAGACATGGTGAGTCAGGCCGATCAACTGAATCCCGAGCTAGCGAGACATGTTGTAACTCATCGTCGGCAGATTGAGCCAAAGGCAGTGCCAAGCAATACTGGTAGCGGATAGACTGCACATCCATTCGCACCACCATCCCTCATCAAGGGCATCGACTAGACGTCGTCGGAAGAAATAGCCGCAAGCTGAATATGCTGGGCATGAGTCCACAACCTTCAATTTATCCATCAACCATATCTAGAAAGGGATGAAAAATGAGAGATTAAAGAATAGAGAGGTGTACGTTGAGTGAAAAGTAAGAAAAGGGTTTTAAGAGAAAAACTGAGCCTGAGGGCCGAGTGATGTGAGAAATATATGTGAGATAGGGTGGGAAACATTACCTGCAGCAGTAGTGGACTCCCCGCGAATCTAGTTGTCTCTCGCGATGAAAAGCATCCAAACCCATCAATCTCTCAGCCAGTGTCATGGTAATGCAGCTCTTGCCCTCTTTTAAGCCGTGGGCAACCTCAATCAACCGGACGCTAGACCCTTCGGAGCCTGAGGCAAGCAAGAAATGAGACAGCATGCATAAGCAAAGCGCATGTCGCCGAAAACCCTGCCAGTGATGATCACTGCGGTCACCGGCATCAGAAAACCAATGAACCAAGCTGGGGATGTTCAATTCCCCATTGCGGATCAAAGACAGAGCGTCATGCATAATAAGCCCACACATCCGTCCTAAGGCTTGGATGTGGCCAAAACGGAATTGCGGCAAAATCTCTTCCTCGCGTTCGAACTCCATCAAAGCTTGGAAGTCTTCGAAAGTAGGACATATCTCTTGTCCGCCAAAGCTAAAGATGTGTGTTACTAGATTCCAAAACCTTGTCGTAGTGTGAAGGAACGGAAAACGCAGCGGGGTACGACTCAGCGTGAATAGTGCATTTATTTCGAAGCCCCGGAAGTTTAACTTTTCCGAGCCATCCAAGTTAGCAATCCAATTTGTGAGATTTTCAACAAAGAACGCCTCCATTTTGGTGCAAAACTGAGTTAGAATGAGGGAACCACGAAGCTGGAACCTTTATGAAGGATAAGGCACTGTTTGGAGGACAAGTGTCAGAATCTGTAGGTCCCCAGAAAAACTGGTCGGCCAGCCACTTTTTCTGGTTGGCCAGCCACCTTTTCTAGTCAGCCAGTTATTTTTTTTGGTCTGCAGAATAAAAAACCGGTCGGCAACCCTCTTTACTGGTCAGCCATGAGCAGAAAGTGGTCTGCAATCACCTTCTTGTCTCCAAAAGAGAGTCTCTAGTTTTCTTGTGTGCTGAGAGTACTGAAGGTTTGAGTTTACCTCTGTTTCGGATGCGTTCTGTTGCTTAGTTTGTCCCGAATGCATTTGCTTATCGAGTTGTTAAGTTTTTGCTTATCGAGTTGTTACCTTTTGGTTATTGAGTTGTTGCTCTTTGATTATCGAGTTGTTGTAATTTCTTTATCGAGTTGTTGCTCTTTGCTTATCGAGTTATAAACTTGCTAAGGTTTTGTTGTTTCTTGGTGAGTTGAGTTGTTTAGTTTGTTGTGTCAATTCACTACTTGACTCGGTAATGCACGATATTTAATTTCCGTTTAATCTCATTTTTGCGCAAAATGATGCGATGCGGTGCTCAGAAGGTAAAATACAACACTTTTTGAACAAAAAGCTATTTTCATTCCATCATAGCTTCTTTTTTACAACGTTTTACAACAAGGTACAAGTTTTAAGGAAAATAAAAACTGCCTAATGATGTACAATGTGCTACAACTACATGTAAAAAGGAAAATAAAGTAGGAACATCTGCATCGGTGCTATCAAGCTCAAGACTGAGAGGCCCTCTTTGCCCTCTTCGGCTAACTAGCCTCTGCACCATTGCCGCCAGCGCCTTCATCTGAATCGGAGTCGCCGTCCTCGGAATCCTCCTCGGCGTCACCTCCGCCCTCAGAATCAGAACCGAAGTCATCATCTCTGCCTGCAGATATCTCTGACTGAGGATGCGCAGACTCCTCCTCCTCGCTGGACTCGTCATCTTGCCTGGCAGGTGCCCTACGTCCTCATCGGCTGCGAGTCGAGGCCCCTCTCCTAGCTGCTTGAGAAGGCTTGGATGGCCCGGGCCCTGGCAGTGGAACCTGAAAAGGGTAGTTTAAATACATCAGCCAGAGTATGTATATCAGATGCAGATACGAGTATGATGCATGAAATGTGTGCATGCAGATATAATATGTGAATGTGGTGTGTCAGATGTGCTCTACACATGCAGTGAGTCAATGCAGTGAACTATTCAGTTTCAACATGTCATTAGAAGTATGATAAATACAGGAAATTGAAAAGTACCGGAATGCCAGAGGCGTACAACAGCGTCTCCCTCTGCAAGACCATGCTCTCGAGTGAGGCCACCACTCCGAGCAACCCCTCAGTATACTCTCTGGGAGGCTGCAGATGCAAGTTCAAGTCATCAGTGAATGAATGAATGTTTAAATATCTGAGTGATAAATGAAAAATTGTGGAGCATACCAGTGGTCAGTCGGGGTCACTGACGTATCGATGATCGGGCATTGGAGGCTCCAATGAAATCTAGTAAGGTGTCCCATACTGCCAGCCCGTAAGCTCGGTCGGAAAATCTAGCCACCCAGCATACTGTCAAGTCGAGGGCATCCTTCTAGCCCTACCTCCTGAACTACTGGCCCTGCTAGTCAAGGGAATATCTGTGGCTTGGGCTCGACTCGATGATGGCATACCAGAAGCTCTCCTCGTAGGAGTACGAACACCTGTCAGTGAAGGCATTAGGAATGTGTGAATGTATGTCGCGTACTCCCCCTGCTCCAAGAAAAGGACTGCATCGGCACCCAGCATAAGGTCATCAGTCTCCTGGGGGGTGAGACTCTCTGTGGAGCGCATGTCCAGTGGAGGCACTGAGGGTATCTCCTGGGCCGGATTGCCCATCGTCTGGTGCATGAAGCGCTCCCCGAGAAACCAGGCTCTGCCCACAAGTCCCTTGAACAGAATCTTGTACCGAGAGGCGCCCCATGCCCCAGCAAATCGAAACCGGGAATACCCTGGCATGGCTATCCATGGCTACCAAGTAATCTACGGATATCAAATGCATCAATTGATCAGTTGTCATAAATATGCAAGGTGAATCAAAGTTGAAAGCATGAAGAACTGAGAGTTCTGGATTACCTCCGTCGCCTGTACAATGTCAAATTACTGTCGGAGATATAATAATGTCTCACGGGGCCTACACTGGCACCGACCATCGAATCTGTGTGAATACGGTATCTCAAGCGGGGCCTCGACCTCCAGCTCGGGAGCGAGTGTTGGGAAGTAGGCATAAACCTACAGCTGTGAAAGGCAAGACAGTGGCTGTCAGAATGCAGAATGTATAGAAAATACAGAACGTTGAGTACAGAATGCAAGGACAGAATGTATAGAAAATGCAAAATGCTGAGTGCAGAATGCAAGAACAGAATGTATAGAAAATGCAGAATGCTGAGTGCTGAATGCAAGGATAGAATGTATAGAAAATGCAGAATGCTGAGTGCAGAATGCGAATACAGAATGTACAAAAAATGCAGAATGCTGAGTGCAGAATGCAGAGTATAGAATGTAATGTGTGCAATGTGTGCCGTGTGTAGTGTACAGATAATGAAAGGCAGAAATGTAAATCAAGAGGGCAGAATGTATCTCCCAGGCTCTCCAGTAGCCACCTACTATGGTCCCGCGCCCGCGGGAGGTCCAGCGCCGCCCCAATCATACTGTTGGACCTGTGATAGGTCTACCAGAGCGCTCAGCAGATATAGCCCAACTATGTTCCCCCTGTCAAAGAACAGTGTGGTCCCGAGAAGGAATATCAGAAACCCCCGGGCATACTGCTCTATCTCCATAATAATCTCAGGCATAGTCCTCCTATACTACTCGACGAACCATGTGTACCTGACCCTGCCTAATGATCTGTCGATCGGCGGACGAGCTCCGAGCAGATAAATCCAAGCGGCCTCCCACTCACCCATATCCACATTGTATGGGATCGGCCGGCCTCCCGCGTCGAGGCCTGTCAACATAGAAAAGTCATACGGGGCCATCGTCATATCCTCGGTGGCTGAGAAATGAAAGGAGTTAGTGGTGTCCCACCATCTCTCTACTAGTGCGCCCAGAAGGGTCCTGCTCGCCGGAAGTCGCGACACCCCCATACAAAACGGGCCAAACCCGGCCTCATCTATGATGTACCGAACAACATCTGGGAGCTCCGTGTACCACTCCCTAGCAATGATCGACCTGTAACCCCGTGTGAAATGGGAAGATACCTGCATATAGAATGAACAGATGTATTCAGTTTCAAATAAACATGAAATGCTGTGTTATGAACTGTGTGTTTAGATTGAGCAGTGTTATGAGCCGTAAGCAGAATAAACAGAATACTGTGTTATGGACTGTGTGTTCAGATTGAGCAGTGTTATGAGCCGTGTGCAAAATAAACAGAATATTGTGTTATGGACTGTGTGTTCAGATTGAGCAGTGTTATGAGCCCTGTGCAAATAAACAGAATGCTGTGTTATGAACTGTGTGTTCAGATTGAGCAGTATTATGAGCTGTGTGCAAAGTAAATCGAATATTGTGTTATGAACTGTGTGTTCAGATTGAACAGTGTGCTATGTATGAGCTGCGTGCCAAATAAACCAAATACTGCGTTATGAACTGTGTGTTCAGATTAAACAAAATACTGCGCTATGAACTGTGTGTTCAGATTGAGCAAAAGATTGCATTATGAACTGTGTGTTCAGATTGAGCAAAAGACTGCGTTATGAACTGTGTGTTCAGATTGAGTAAAAGACTATGTTATGAACTGTGTGTTCAGATTGAGCAAAAGACTGCGTTATGAACTGTGTGTTCAGATTAAGCAAATATTGCGTTATGAACTGTGTGTTCAGATTGAGCAAAAGACTGCGTTATGAACTGTGTGTTCAGATTGAGCAAAATACTGCGCTATGAACTGTGTGTTCAGATTGAGCAAAAGACTGTGTTATGAACTGTGTGTTCAGATTGAGCAAAAGACTGCGTTTTGAACTATGTGTTCAGATTGAGCAAATACTACGTTATGAACTGTGTGTTCAGATTGAGCAAAATATTGTGTTATGAACTGCGTGTTCAGATTGGACAAAATATTGTGTTATGAACTGCGTGTTCAGATTGAGCAGTGTTATGAGTTGTGTGCCCAAATGAGTTGTGTGCCCAAAATGAGCTGTGTACCCAAATGTGATGTGTGCCCAAAATGAGTTGTGTGCCCAAATGAGTTGTGTGCCAAATTAACAGAGTGTTGTGTTGTGAGCTGTGTGCCAAGTCAGCATTGTGTTATGAATAAGCTGTGTGCCAAGTCAGCATTGTGCTATGTATGAACTGTGTGTTTAGAATAAACAAAAATATTGTGTATGAGAATGTGTTCAGAACGAGCAGATAGAATACATAGTAAAAGCATGAAATGCACAAGAAATGCAAAATACATCGCGGAGAATGTAAAAATGAAGTACGCACCTCTTGAGCATGATGAGATAGGTGAGACTCAGGCTCCCGTAGTAGCAAGTCTACGGGTGCTTGCCGCACAAAATCGGTGAAATGATGGAAGGTGCTAGGAGGAAGGATGTGCTCCTACGGGCGATACCTCTCCGGGTCGAACGGCCGCATCCTCGGCGGCAATGGCATAATGTCTAGCTCCTCCACTACCCGTGGAGAGCCCCCGTCATGCGGAATATGGTCGGCCATCTGAAGAAACCTGCAAAAACATGCAAAAATGAGCGAAATGCGCCAAAATTGCAAAAAGTCAACAAAAGTCAACTCTCGGGAAGAGAGAAAGTCAACAAAAGTCAACGCCCGAGAAAAGGTGCTAAACTTCAAGACAAACATACCTCAAGTGGTGACAATGGAGAAAGAAGCTTCGAAAACAAATTCTAATCGGTTCCAAACGAAGAGAATCGAAAGTTTTCGCGAAACTTCGCGTGGGGCGTTGGAAAACGCATATAAAGTGTAGATCTGAGAGAGAAAATGGTCTAGGGAGAAAGAGAAGTTGATTTCGGCCTTGGAGGTGCGAGAAAAAGTGATTTGGAGCTGTCCACTTAAAGATCCGGCCTTGAAAAGACCAATCTGTCCCTATTTCAGTAAACTGGTTGGCCAGTCAGTTTTTCTGGCCGGCCGACCACTTAAGTGGTCAACAACTGATCGGCAAGCTACCTAGGTGGTCTGCAGGCCTCCTGGATGATCTTCAGGGCTCCATTGTTCTCCCTGTGTGTTTTGGTGATGATTGGAGTCCTTGGCTCTCGAGAAAGTGCAAGAAAAGTACACTTTTTTGCCGCGAAATTGTCCCCGCGGGAACTTCAATTCAAGTCTTCGATGTGTGGCTCATCGTCACTCATCAAAAGCAAGGTGTATCCTTTTTGAGTATGTTGTCATCCCTCCGAGAGGTAACTCGGAGGTTACGTTTGATTTGCTCGCGTTAAGGCTTGTGTCTCCTTTTTCAGTATTTTGTTTCAAACGTACTATTGAAGTTACACCTCTCTCACACTGTTATGCACACTTTTCTCGCATTGTTGTGCACGTCTCGTTACATTGTTATGCACACCACTTGCTCGCATTTGTTGTGCACGTTTCTCATTGCATTGTCATGCACTCTACTTGCGTTGTCACGCATGTTTTACTTGCATTATTATGCATGTGTCTCTCGCATTGTCATGCACACTCGACTCGCGTTGTCATACACTTTTCACTTGCATTGCTATGCATATTTCCATCAGCATTGTGTATGCATGCGTTTATTCCGTATTAGAATTATACCATGATGTAACGTGGAGCATGTGTTGCTACTATAATTGTACCTGTTGAGTTTCTTTCTTTTGCAGGCACGATATTGTATGCACGGTTCATTCAAGGTAGGTTCCGG
Organism: Camellia sinensis; assembly: GCF_004153795.1. Classification (NCBI taxonomy): domain Eukaryota; kingdom Viridiplantae; phylum Streptophyta; class Magnoliopsida; order Ericales; family Theaceae; genus Camellia; species Camellia sinensis. The sequence goes on along the minus strand of NW_021025011.1, from coordinate 3,461,224 downwards.
CCCGGTTTGACTGTTACCCTTTCTCCTCTCGCGTTTGGATACCTTTCCTCTCCTGCGTGTGATACGCTGAGAGATGTTGTGTTTGAGACTCTGGGTATTCCCGATAGTCACTTTTAGCCTACTCCGCGTGAGACACAGTGAGAATTGTATAATTTTCTTGCATCCTTTCTGCATGAGTTGTAGTTTGGTTCGTATTCGCTTGCTTAAATTGTTGCATTTATTTTGCATAATTGCTTCATTACGGCTTTCTTTGCATGATCATAAGTTATGTTCGGGATTGTGCATGTCTTTTGCATTTTGCCCCTGCCTGCGGGCATATCTCTTTATTATCTTGCCTGCTTGTCTAAGTCTTCAGCCTTGTCAAAAATGGGTCATCTCTGGGCTTTAACATTCACTCCCGTCACTTATTAACTTCCGAGTTCTGTCAAAGAGGGGCAACTGTAGACACCCCATTTTTGACTGACCTTAAGACTCAGACGTCATCGATTGAGCGCTCGGTGATTGTGCATGTTGTACTCGTTTCGAGGTTTCGGAGTTTTCGGCTGAGTGCCTTGCCTCCGAGCCTCTGAACTCTTTGTGTTTTGGCTCGGTTTGTGGAACAAGCCTTGTTTCCCTTCCTTGGAGGGAGGGAGAGGTCTTGTAGACCAATTTTCGTGGTCATAGACCACTTTTCCTGCTTGGAGACTAGTTTCTGATTTTCGGAGCGTTCGGCCGCGCGCCTTGTCTCTGGACTGCTTAGCGTTCTCCGTTTGGCTTGGTTTTTCAACCACACCTTGTTGCCTCTGCCTAGAGGGACACTGTGATCTTAGAGACCATTTTTGTGGTCGTAAACCACTTTTGGTGCTCGTAGACTAGTTTTCAAGGCTCTCGACTGCACGCCTTCCCTCCCGAGCTCTTATCTTACATCCTTTTTGGTTTGTTTTTGGTACAAACCTTGTTTTCCTTGTTTGGAAGGTGATACAAGGGTGGGAGACCAATTCTTCCCCTTGGAGACCACTTTCCTTCCTGCCAGCCAGTTTTCTGGTCGGGCAACTGGTTTTCTTGGTCTTTGGGCCACCTTTTTTGGTCGGCCACCACACCATTGCCTTGCTTTCATGCTGTAGACCATCTCCTCCCCATGGCCGTCCACTTCCACTAGTCGGCTGACCAGTAGAAGTATCACCTTTTTAGAGATATTTTTAGGCCAGTTGTTACAGCTGGAAGGCACAGAAGCCATCCCCCATACACGTGTATAAAGAGATGGCTTTAAGTCAAAAGCTTGTCCAACAAGCTTGTTGCATGTTCTCTATATAAGAGAACCTCTGCCCTCCTCTTCCAGGTTCAGATTTTGGTGCTTAAGAGTTATACATACATCTTTGTATCTATCTTGCATCTTCTCTTCATTATTGTGTTCAAAAGTGCATTTTTATCATACTATTGCGCACAAACACACACTCAAACACCATACTCTTGTTGCTGAGGCTCTTTGAGGTTGGTTTTGGAGTCTTTGGACTGGTTGTGATCAAGGAAAGTTGCTGGAGTTGCAGCTTTAAAGGGTTTCTACAAGGGTGAGAAACTAACCTCTTAAACCCTTCTTTTGCTTAAGCTTTTAGCTCTATTTGCATGGTGTTTTAGGCTTGACTTCCTACTACAAAAAGTTCTATTTTTTAGTCCTTAGCATGTTTGTTTAAGGTCTCTTTTGTGTTGGGGGTAGTCTACCTCCTTTTAGGCCTTGTTTTTGTGCTATCCTTTTAAGCTATTGGGACCACCTTGTTTTGGACTTCTCACCACTGAAACTCAGAGGAATTTCAGTGGTGGAAATGGTGTTTTGAGGTCCGAAATATGAGAGGGTAATCCCCTCTCCTTGTGTCTTGTTTACTTGCTTTGAATGCCTTATGTTTGAGCATGTTTGTTAAGCTTATGTTGGCCATATCTTAGCATGTATTTGGGGTTATTTTGGTATGGAACACCACTATTTTTACTTGGTTTTGTCATCCCTTGCATGGTTTATACACTTGTAGTGTGTTTCTCACAAACCAGTCTTGTATGCTTCATGAAGTAGCATGCCTTTCTAGCATGATTTCATTCTATTTCAGCATGTTCTTGGTGTTGTTTTGCCATGAGATACCTCTGTTAAGGTTTGGTTTGATAGCTCCATGCATGCTCCATGCACTTGTAGTGCATTTCCATGAACTAGCCTAATGTGTATCATGCTTTAGACCATCATTCTAGCATGATTTTGGCTTAACTTTGAGAAGCTTTTGTCCATGTTTTAGTATGCTCTTGCTCTGATTTGTGTTATTTTGGTCATGCATGCCATGCTTTGTATAGCTATAATTCATTCTAGCTTGTTAGCTTTGTGTATCAAGTCCACTAGCATGCATTACTTGGACTATTTTCATGATTTAGCATCATTTGAAATATTATTTCAGTCCATATAGTGTGTTCATACACTCGCATTTGTCACTATTTCCATGCTTTGGAGGGTTTGTGTTTTATGCCTTAACATGAGTCATTGCGTATGCCTTCATGCCTAAGCTTGCGAGTTATCATTTCAATGTGTTTTTGGGATTATTTTGCCATGATATAACTCTGATTTTTGTTGGCGAAGCCATCTCATGCTTGGTCTTGATAGGTGTAGTGTAATCCACCTTATTTGCCTTGCATCCATCATGCCTTATGCCCTTCATGGTAGCATATTTTGGCTTCCTTCCATACATGTTTTAGACTCATTTTAACATGTTCTAGGATTGTTTTGGGTTGCCCTTGCCATATGCTTCATGTTTTGCATAGTAGTAGTGCAATTGGCCTTTTTAGCCTTATGTTTTGATGCCTCATGCATGTTATCTTTAAGCTATTTGGATGATTTGGCATCATTTAATACTTGATTTCAGAGCATGTAACATTGCCATATTCTCATGCATATCACTCTTTAATTGTGGTTTAAGAGTTGTGCATTGTTGCCTTGTTTGTGGCCAAG
>NW_021025011.1:3357501-3457721 GCF_004153795.1 Camellia sinensis | reverse complement strand
CTACTTATATATGTTGATGATATTTTGCTAATTGGGAGTGATGGTTCTTATATTACCTCGTTGCTTGCTCAAATGCATAAAGTTTTTTCCATGAAAGAGTTGGGTTTTCTGAATTATTTCTTGGGCATCTCTGTTCACACTTCTGCTGCTGGTTTCTTTTTGCATCAATCTAAGTATGCCACTGAGATCTTAGCCAAAGCTGGGATGTCCCACTGCAAGCCCTATGCCTCTCCCATGGCTACTAAATCCTCCAGCTTCCCCGACTCTGATCTTCCTTTTGCTCAGCCTGCTTTGTATCGCAGTATTGTTGGGGCTCTTCAATATCTGACCATTACTCGCCCCGACATTGCTTTTGCTGTCAACTCTGCCTGTCAACATATGCACGCTCCTTTGGTTAGTCATTTTCATGCTGTCAAACGCTTATTGCGTTATTTAAAGGGAACTCTTGATAAGGGACTTCAGTTTCAGCCAGGCCCTCTTGTTCTCACTGCCTATTCGGATTCCGACTGGGCTGGGAATGCCATTGACCGCAGGTCCACTACTGGATTTTGTATTTTTCTGGGTCCCAACTTGGTTTCTTGGTCTGCGAAAAAACAACCTACTGTTTCTCGCTCCTCCACTGAAGCTGAATATCACGCTCTTGCTCAGACTTCGGCCGAGCTTAGCTGGCTTGGCATGCTTCTTCGGGATCTTCACATTCCTCTTGCCCCACCTACTCTATGGTGTGACAATCTCTCTGCCATTGCCCTGTCTAGTAATCCGGTTTTTCATGCTCGGTCTAAACATATTGAAGTGGACTATCATTTTGTCCGTGAGCGTGTTGCTTCCAAACAGTGGCTTATCAAACATCTTGCTACTACTGACCAGATTGCTGATATCCTCACCAAACCCCTTTCAGTTTCTCGGTTTCACTTTCTTCAACACAAACTTCTGGCTCATTCTTCTCCTATCAGCTTGACAGGGAATGTTAAGCAACCTCAGTTGCAAACTTCAACTTCAATACTGCAGAAGCAGCTGCACCAGCATGACCAAACCAACTCCACCTCATCTGAAGTCAGCTAGATTAGTCAGCACTAATTAGTATTACCTATAACAGTTGTAAAGTTGTTAGAACTATAGTTAATTGTAACTATAGTTAGGTAGAGTATATTAGTTTATAAATACTGTACATGATCTAGATAGATGCGTATTTTTTGATTGAAATGGTTTATGAATAAACAAAACTGTTTTTGACTCTTCTTCATTTCTTGAATCTTCTTTAATACTAATGAATTTTTTTAGAGTGCTATATTAGAATATTACGTTTGAAAAAAGTACAATAAGTATTTTTTTGGGGGAGTGTTACAGTTTGAAATTGTACATTTGCCGAAAACTTATTAAGGAGTTTTTGTACTCTTTTTGAAATGTTTGAAGAATCCCACATCTTTTTGAAATGTTTAAAGAATCCCACATCTTTTTAGAATGTTTGAAAAATCCTATATTTTAAGTCATTTTTATACTTGTTTTGAAATGTTTTCCAAATAAAAAAGATTCTTATATAAAAATTCATTCCAAATTTGATTTCATAAATTGTGTACACTTTCTAGAACAAAAGATAAAAAAGAGAAGGAATCATAATAGAAATAAGGGTATAACCGTAAATCTAATTTTTAAAAAATATATTAAATCTACATTTCCAAAATCAATGAGACTAATTGGTCTGTAAAAAAATCTTTGGGACTAAATAGATTACCATTTCTTAATATAGGATTTATAGGTAAATTTTCCAAAAAAGTATTTGGTCTTGTTATAAAATAAAAAAAATCTTTAATTAAGATAGCTTTTAATGTTATGCTAGTTTTTAAGGGTAATGCTAGGGATACCAATTTTTTTTACCAACTAAATTACCAAATGCCTCATATGGGTGTGGAGTTTGCAATTTTGTAGACCCCACACCCATGTGAGATATTTGATTATTTATTTAGTAGAAAATTTAGAACCTATAACATTTTTCAATTTTTAATAAATATACTTATTTAATACTTTCCTAAAATATACTCTTAGGCACATATTAAAAACTTTAGTGATATTTGCCTTTGATTAACGCTCATCTATAAGTACTCTTTCATATCAACAACATATCATTCACAATTCACAAAGACAATACAACAAGATCTAGCAAAGCATAATACCTGAAAATGCCCGAGCCCTTATGCCCAGGTAGATTAGGTTTTGCTAAGGATTTGGTTTAAATCATGTTGACATGCCTTTTTTTCTTTTTTTCCCTATAAAAATGTACTTATGAAGTTTAATTCTGTATATTGAGTTAATAATTCTTATTCCTTACCTATTAAAAGAAAACAAAAGATTAGTTGATATATTGTTATGCTGTGATAGATAATGATTAGGGTTGTAAATGAATAGAGCCGTTTTGTGAACAGGCTTAAGCTCGGCTCAATAAGAGCTCATTTGAACTTGGTTTGTTAATTTTTTATTTTTATTTTTTTTGCGTTCGAACTCGAACTCATTAAATTTTTAATAAACTAGTCCAAACATTCTGAAACTCGGCTCGTTAGTTCGCTCGTTTAATATTTATTATTTATATATAAAATAGTACAAAAATATGTATAAAAATAAGATAAATATGTTATTTATATACTTAAAAAATATAAATGTATAGATAGTACATTTATATAATAGTGGTAGTAGATATTATTATTTTGGTAAAATATTGACTTTTTTTTTTTAGAATGTTTATATATATTGTATATATAATTGTATAATCAAAGTTTTAATTGTAAATTTGATCTCATACGCAAGTATAAATTTATAAATTTTTTGGTTCGTGAACAGGCTCGAGATTGAGTCAAGCTTAAGCTAACTCCGTTCGAGCTCGGTTTATTAAATTTTTATTGAACTTGAACTCGAATTCGGATTTATCAAAATCTTAATAAACAATTCCAAACATACTAAAGTTTGGCTCAACTCGGCTCCTTTGCTGCCATAATAATGATACGTTTCCGATAAATTATTTTAAACTATGTGTAGAAGGCAAATACAAGTTGTTATATTTATGCAGGTAAGGCTGCATGGCCTGAGCTCCTTGGGGCAGAGGGCAAAATAGCAGCAGCGACAATCGAGAGGGAGAAGAATTATCTGGTTAAAGCCGTGATTGTGCTGATAGGAACTATTGTTATCGAAGATTTTGTCTGCACTAGGGTTCGCGTTTGGGTTGATAAGACTGGAATTGTTGTTAAGGTTCCTGTAGCTGGTTAGAGTACTTTGAAGTGATTCATTGTTGCTTTGTTGGCTGATTATGATTTATCAGGCTATCTTATCTCAAAGGAAGCCCCGAGAAAATAAAGATTAATGGACTTTGTATTCTCCATTTGTTAATAAGTGCGGCTATGATGTGTCTAAAATTTGAGAGGAAAATGGCTAACTGCACTGGTGAATTTTATTTTTATGTTTTATTTATGTCGGTAAACCATGGCAGTTTTAATGGCAAATTCAGTTTTGATGCTCGATTATGATTATCACTCCATTCGTTCTAAAATATTAGTCTCATATTTTATTTTTTATTGTCTCAAAATATTAGTCCCTTTTTAAAAATCAAGGAATAAAATAATATTAATTTACTATTTTACCCTTATTTCAAATTCATTAATAACACAAAAAGTACAATTATGATAACTAATATTTCTAAAAAAATGTAATATCAAAGGGAAATTTTGAAAAATTAATATTTTTAAAATGTAATAATTGTACTATCAAAAAAAATTTAAATTTTCTAAAGGGACTATTATTTTGGGACGGAGGCAGTATTATTATTTTGACTTGGGTGGTTTCCCTCCAGTCGCTTATCGATAGTTACGTAATCAAATCAGTTTTGTATAAAAAAAATAGATGGTGAAAAAATAAAAAGGTGGCAGAAATCTGATCTAATGAAATAACTATCGATATCCGATCAACGTGATTTTTTATAAGCATATAGTACTCGACGAGTTTTACTTATTAAACAGTTCGAATTATCGAAACAAGACTCTTGCTACCTCTCTACGGGCTTTACAATATTTTCTAATCTAATATGAAATTAGAGGGAAGCCAATCGCTCTGACTTTGTGTTTGTAAATCTACCATTCTTCTCAAATAGGTTAGTGCAAGTAGAAATGACTAGTGTTTAGGAATAAAGACAAACCTTTAAACACTAACTGACATGAGATGTGGTAGTGCAGAAAATATATGAATTTATTGAGGTTATGTTTGGATCATTGAAATGGTTGAAGATTTCAAAAAGAAAAAGGAAAAAATAGCTTTATTTTATTTAAATGATCCAAGCACAAAGTTAATTTAATTTGGAGGATTAATGTATAGGTCTTAATAGACGGATTTATTATCTAGTAGGTATTATGATAATTAATGGTGTTTTTTTTATCAAACATTATTAAAAAAAAGTCATTAATTATTAATTTTCAGTGATAGTTTGAAATTTTTGTCACAAAAAATGTCATTGATTATAGCTATAATTTAAAAAAATCGTCACTAATTTTCAACTTTCGATGACAATTTTGAAAAATTTATCATAGAAAAAAGTCACTAATTGTAAGTTTTTGCGACAATTTATAAAAATCATAACAAAAACAGTCAATGATTGTCAATTTTTAGCGACATATGCAATAAGACTTATTTTCAATGGTTCTTGATGAGAATTAAATCAAAATATTAGGACCTACTATTGGTAGTTTACCCGTTTAACTAAGCATATGTATAGCTTCTTCTTCTTCTTCTTTTTAATTATCAGCCAAAAAAAAAAAAAAAAAAAACATTTATTGAAATTGTGTACAAAGTCATTTATAGAGTAATGCCACTCCTTGGATGAGGATTTTAGCCAAGCTGCTACTCTGATTTTTGTAAGTTCAGAAAGTTCCCAGATATCCAGTTTAGCATCATTGAACACGCATTCGTTCCTAAGCTTCCAAATGGATCGCAGAGTTGCTAGAGGGATAGCTCTGTAGATTATCGTCTATTGTTTCTTGAAATTACCTACTTCCCACCATATCAGCAATCTCCCAATGGGAATTGTTGAGATTCCTATAGCTGCAGAGGGACAGTTAAGGTTCCTGTAGCTGCAGATTATTGTACCTAAGCTGCTGAGGGGAATTGTTGTTAAGGTTCTTATACCTGGTTAGAGTACTTTGAAGTGATTCATTGTTGCTTTGCTTGTTGATTATGATTTATTAGCTATTTTATCTCAAAGGAAGCCCCAAGAAAATAAAGATTAATGGAATTTGTATTCTCCATGTGTTAATAAGAGTGTGGCTATGATGTGCCTAGTTCTTGAATCAATTTTATTTTTAATTAATTCCAGAAAATTTGAGAGGAAAATGGCTAATTGCATTGCTGAATTTTATTTTTATGTTTTATTCATGTCGGTAAACGGTGGTAGTTTTAATGGCAAATTCAGTTTTGATGCTTGTTTATTATTATTACTCTATCCGTCCCAAAATATTAGTTCCTTATTTCATTTTTTATTATGCCAAACGATTAGTCCCTTTTCAAAAATCAAGGAATAAAATAATATGAATTTCATATTTTACCATTCTTTCAAATTCATTAACAACACAAAAAAGTACAATTATGACAATTAATATTCTAAAAAAAATGTACTATCAAAGGGTAATTTTGGAAAATTAATCACTATGTTTGGTTTCATTTTTTTGATTTTTTTTTTTCTTTTCAAAAAGTGATTTGAAAACTCTATATTGAAAAGAATCTTTGTTTGGTTTTCAAAAAAATGTATCAGTGTAATTTCAAGTTTCCCTCCAATTTAAGGGGAGAGACAATTGAAAAAATAAATAAAATTTGTCACATCAAAAATACCCCCATCTTAGTTATATATATATATATATATACGTACATGCTATATATATATGAAAACATAATTTGGTATATATCTATTTATGGGCACATATCCTACCATTAACTGTGTGACTTTATCATAAAATTTCACTCATTTCAACCACAGAAAACGTAAATGTTTTTTCTGCATAACATTTATGAAAATTTAATTCTACGAAAGAAATTTTTTAATGCCAATTTGGAATTTTTTTTTTTTTATACATTTTATATGGTTGAAATGAGTTAAAATTTTATGATAAAGTCACACATTTAATGGTAAGATATGTATCTATAAATGACTACATACCAAATTATGTTTTCATACATATATAGCATGTATATATATATTTTTTTTTTCAAAATTGTCTCTCCTTAAATTGGGGGAAACTTCAATTTGAAAAGTCCTCAACATATCATTTCTAAAATTGTCTCTCTCCTTAAAATCCTGAACTTATCATTTTGAAAAGTGAACTCAGCTTTCGGAATAACCAAACAAATGCTCTAAAATTTTCAAGAAATTGAGTTTGAGAAACAACAACCAAACATAGTAAATATTTTTAAAATGTAATAATTGTATTATTCAGAAAAGTTAAATAGTTGCACTTGGTATAAAAAAAAAATGTATTGTTCCTGACATCTGGGTGGACGATCGAATAGACTCAATCTGCTAACTATTTTCTAATTTCACCCTCTACCCAGCCAAGATTATCTCTCTACTGATGGGGATTATTAATGTCACGACCCGCTCACCGTACTTAAGGGTTAAGTATCGTGATGGCCAGTAACTGAAGTTACCTCTGGCCAATTCTTAAACAAATTACTAAACGCGAGCGGAAAAAATATTTAAGTGGGGATACCAAAATAATCATTAGAGTTTCTATTTTTATAACAAAATTTATTGGCCAAAAAGGCCGATATTTACATATGAAGAATAGAATTATAAATACTATAAAAGTGTTGTGTGTGTCAATTCTACAGCCCCGCGTCTAAGACTCTCCAAAAACTATTTCTGAATTACATTGTTTTCGTGAAAATTGCTAAATAGTTATAAGCACATGGCAGAGTGAAAAATATTATACTAAGGCCTAGTTTGGGAAGATTGAAAAAAGACAAAAAGTCAAAAAGTCACTATCCTATTTAAGTCACATCATCTTATTTAAGTCACATCACCTCTCTAATACATGACTTCAAACCCAACCCAAACCCAACCCATATTTCATAAAAAATCAAAAAGTGCACTTATTTAGTCTTCCCAAACTAGGCCTAAGAATATAAGGGCATAAAATCACCATGGATAATTATTGGCTAAACAAAGTTTGATATTAAAATACAGAGTACATAATACGAAAATCAGTTGACATATAATACAAAAATCAAAATAATCATAACAACGGTACAGAACGGAACAAAACAGATGCATGGACTCAAGAGGTGGATCGTACGAACTCTAGAGGTGGCTCCCACCATATTGTAGCACTTAACTCTATGCAACACTTCGCCCCACACCAGAAATCATAACCACATTACAAAACAAAACAGATGTATGGGACTCAAGAGGTGACCCCCACATAAAGCACTTTGCTCTACACCAGAAATCAGAGTGTCAATGAATCCATGACAGACAGATGGTCACAAAGTGACTAATCAAAGAGCCAATGGTAGTTTAAGTCCCTCCAAGGCATAAGACCTCCATGGTGGTACTCATAAAATAATTACTCAAAATACATTTTAATAAACAGTTATTGTAGCTCGACTTTTCGCGCTCTCTTTCGGAAGAATGGATAAGCCCTACAGTTCAGACTCCACTTGTGGGTTCTGAATCTAATTTCACAAGTTCAATGTGAAATCGTGGAAACACAAAAAGAGTCCAAATCCTGCAATTTCTTTTTGGAAAATCAATGTTTGAATCAAATGCTAAAAATGGACTGTTTTGCCAGATTTTAGAGTCGCCACCTAAATATTTATTTTGAAAAATTTAGGAAACCCGTGACTCGTGCCATCGTTACCAAAGTGTCTTGGTTCGGGAATTTAGACATGAGAGGGGAAAGTCATTAATTGAGCACCCCACTCGCCCGATCAAAGATCGGCCTCTATTAATCATGATGTGATTCTTATGTACAATATATGTTCTCATTCTGATTAGTTAATAATTTCTCAAAATTTACTATGTGAAGCATACAAGTATAGACTAATTTTGTAAGAATTGGAACAATTTCAATTTCATGTTTGTTTTTTGAAAAGGGTTTGAATTTGCCACCTTAAGTGGGCCTAAAGTTTGTGAATTTGTCACTACAAAGTGGGCTTAAAACGTACATTCGTTGAATCATTCCAATTCAAGTAACAAGTCTTCATCCACAAACATTCAAACAGTTTATCAATTAAGCACTTAGCCTCATGGTAAGATGCTAAGCATAATAAAAAAATTATGTACAAGTGGGATGTTAAAGCATAAAAACTCATAAATTTACCGATGTCCCACGAATAGTTACAAAACAAAGTTAGGAAAATATGTATGATTCCTAACTATGCAATATGGCAAATGCAACACATATGATATGCAATTACTAGGCTCGACTACTAATATGGCATATGAAATGATTGGATAGCATGCGGTCTAAGCACGTATTCAAAGAAGTATTTAAATAACAATGCGAATTGGAATGATGTGCCGAGCCTTGGTGCATGCAATACAAGTGGATGCAAACATGAAGCATGCTAAATTAAACATGATGTACCTAATCTAACCATTGTAAGTTGGTAAATAAAAGGGAGAAAGACGTGGGGTTGGAAGACATACACATTATTAAAAGTTTGCGCCCTCACGCAAGAGGGTCTGATTGAACTAACTAGCTAACTTATTACCAAACAAATTAACTATCTATGCTAACTAACTATTTTAGCTAATTATTACAAATTGAAACTAACTAATTAATTAATTATAAAATTCTAATAAACTAACTAATTAATTACACTAATAAAATTCTAATGAACTAACTAATTAACTACACTAAGTAATTAATTATAAAATTCTAATTAACTAACTAATTAATTACAACACGAATCATATATCCAAAACTCCTATTACCCCCACATCATCACACACTTCATCACCCAACAAAACTGGCCTTGACCCACCACCATCAGCAGCCACCAATCCCGAACACTTCACCACCTCCACCTCTGATTTTGAGTTCAATGCTGTCTTTGTAAATCCTTCAACCAACCCATCACATATTACCTCATTATTCAAATCATTCCTCACTTCATTAGTTGCATCATTACTTGACCCATTGTACTCATCATTCCTTGCCTCGACATTCTCATGCACCATCATGGGAACAGCCTCAGAGCCTAGTCAACCTCTGCATCCAAATCTTCATCTGGGTCATCCCTTCTCCTCCTTATTTGCTGATGTTGTGCCAACCTGGGCTATTTCTTCAGATGTGCTAATCATCCGTGCTCGGCTCTTCAAGTTTGTCACCACTGCATCAACAGCCCATTGTGATCCCACGTCTCAGGTCCATGGCATTCATTCCAGCTAAAACTGACTTGCATCCCTCAGAATATATGGCCCATCAACGATCTCAATCTCAGCTGCCATAGCCTTTGTTTCCTCCTCTGTATATGCCACACCCACCAAGTCACGATATGAAATCAGGGACATTGAATGACAAGAAGCACAGATTTGCTGGTAAACTCGGTGACCACGATGGATCGAAGCATGGTCATATGAACTGAGAATGCCTTCGTGAGGCCAAGGATAGTTTGGACAAGGTAGAGACTCCGAGAAGTGCAACTGCTCTCAGGGACTTCATTCCAGCAGATCCAGCTGCTTCATGAATGCTGCTTGGTCCTCTGCTGTTCCAGTGAATCGTGGTGGTCAGAGCTATGGGCTGCGGTGGCATGGCTGTGCAGTCGCAATGGTGATGGCTCTTGGTTCTTCTTCTCAGCTGCTGCTGTATGTGTATGTTTTTAGCTTCAAAAAAAAATGCTGTATCCCTGCACATCGAGACAGAGAGAGATCAGGTTGAGAGAGAGAGCAGCTCCCTCGAGAGAGAGAGAGAGAGCCGCTCCTCCCTTTGTGTGTGTGTTTTTGTGTGTGAGTGTGTGTTGTCTGTGAGTTGTTCTCCTCCCTCAGAAAAGCTCTCCCTTTTGAAATCAATTTTTCACCCCTGCCCATGAACACCACCGACAGAGAGACTAGTGCTGTGTGTGAGTTGTTCTCCCTGTCAGTGTCTTCTGTGTGTTGATCCCTTTTTCCAACTAAAGGAGAAGAGTTCGTCCCCCCACCCGAGAGAGACATATATAGAGAGATAGTGTTCAGAGCCTTTTTGCTGAAATTCTATCCCACCGTCTAAAACAATAATAAATTCCATACCACTTGTGTCCACAGACACCCATCCTTCTGAAGAGAGACTCTTTTCTTTTAAAACTCATCCTCTCTTTTTTTAAACATATCCTCCTCCACCAGAGAAATCATCATCATGCTGACCATACACCATCCTCTAAAATCATAATTCTCCACACACTCACTCTTTTTTTATGATTGTATTCTCCCCCCCACTGGCCATAATATCTCATCTTTCATGACTATACTCCACCCACAAACTCATCATAATACCAAGCCCATCCTAACCAAATATCATGTATATTATATAAACACACACACACACATATATATATATATATATATATAGAGAGAGAGAGAGAGAGAGAGAGAGAGAGAGAGAGAGAGAGAACCCACCTCTTTTTTTTATTGTATTATTTTTTAATTATAAAATATCTAAAATGTATTATTTATACTAATTTTTATATAGAAAACACCTAAAAATACGTACAAACACACAAATTATAAAATACTACAAATTAATAATATAATAACATATTTTAGTGATATAAAATAATTTCGCCAAAATAGGTGAGGTTTGGGATTAAAGTTTCAATCTGATTTTTTTTTCCTGAGAAATTCATAAAATAACATAGTCCAATTTTCATCAGCGGGTGTAAACAAAGTCCCCAAGTATTAGGGCCGGTCAAAATAGGGTGTCTACAGTTATATCCATGGGTTTTCTTTACTATATAAAATAAGGTTCATAAATTAAAAATGCTAATATAATTTATAAAATACAATTGAGTAAAATAAATTATGGAAACTCAAAACATACATAAAATATATGATGGTGACTCAAGATATAATATAACTCACCTTAAAATTAATACCTCGCTCTTTCTTCTTTACTTCTAGTATTTCTTTCCCTTTCCTTGCTTCTATTTTTCCTTTCTCCACATCCTGAGCAAATCCCCCCCTTTATATAGAAACGCAAGCATGGGCACCACGCCACACAGCTGCCTACGCATCTCATCCATATTCCTTAGCCATTAATTCATGCTTATCTTGATCATGTTTTCTTCTTCTTTTTTTTTTCTTTTTTTTAAAAATACATAATCCATTACACTTTAACTCATATATTACTTTTACGAAATATTTAATTAAACATTTAGGATTTTTCTTATTTATAATTAAATAATACTAATATAAAATTTAAAAGACAACTTAAATTTTCGGGTTATTACAACTAAGTCCCTTAGACTATCAATCCGCCCTCTCATTTCACCACCAAACACACTATGGGTGGGATTTACAACCATGGTAGTCCAATCCGATCACTCAAGCCGAAAACAAACATGACCAGATAGATAGAATACTGGCAAGCTAGAAAGCACTAATTTCATCAATGTCAACCTACCTGCAAATGAAAGAAGCCTTCTTTTCTAACCAACTGTAGACACCCCATTTTTGACAGCCAGTAAGACTCGGACGCTTTGTCATGTGCACTCGATGATGAAAGTTATGTTTTGTGTGATTCAAATGCTCAACGAAGGAATCTGGTTTCGATTTCTAAACGCATCACAACCTTCCATACCAAGTTGTTTCTATGCCTCTAGACCACAAAAATTCATCTTGTGGGACTGTGCCACCCTACACTGAGCTTGAAACGGAGGAACATGGCAGCACATTGGGGCCTGGTCGTGTCTCATTGGGAGCCGACTGTGGCCATTTGGGGCTGGCCGTGCCTTGGTAGCGATAAATAATGTTCTGGGTGGGAGCCCGCCAACTGTCCATATTTGAAGATATTTGACCTATTTTGCTCAAATTCTATAAATACGAGGTTATATCTCTATTTTGAGGGTTGAACGATTTCGAAAGAGCTTATATACACACTTGAGACCCCCTTCTTCTTGTGCAAGCCACCTTTGAGCAAACCTATCCCTCTTGAAACATCTCTATATGAAATATCTAGAAATCCCCTAGATGTTGATTTGTGATTATGTATCAATTTTAAGCAGTATATAACAATCCTAATCAAACAATCAAGACAAATCGACACAACGATTTTACGTGAAAAAATCACAATTGGACACCTCCAATTGTGATAAAAATCACGGGCAACAGCCACAAAACAATCCACTAAGAAGATATAAAGGAATTACACAGGTATACTCTCAATTACCTAACGAATTCATGCCCGAATTGAACCAACCTCTATGTGTCTCTTCCAATCCCGTCTTCACCTCGGAATTGTCTTGACGATGAGCCACTCCGGAATCCACCAAAGCTTCAGGCTCGAATTCTTCAGAATTCACTGAAGAACAACTCTCTCTTTTGTGTAGAACAAACAAATATTCCTTTGATGTATACTCTTTCAACCATGAGTTGAATACTCAATCAAAACATCAAAGAAAACTAGCAAAATATCTCCAGATATAAACCTTAGAACCCAAAAAGAAGATTTGGAGAAGTTATCCTAGATTTGGACTGAAACATGTATTTATAGAAAACTGTCCTGCGATCTCCGCTCGAGCGGACCTACGCTCGAGCGCGGAAAGTTCTGCTCGAGCGGGAAAAAACAACATCCAGTATTTTTACAGGCGAACAAACTTCTGAAACCCAGCATTCTCCGCTCGAGCGGGGGAATGTCCGCTCGAGCGGACAGGCAACTTGGAATGCATTTTTGTATTTTGCTTCGGGTGCGCTGCCCCTCGACCCCGCCGTGGCGCTGCCCCCTCGACCCCCGCGAGCTGACCGGGCAGCTCGATCCCCGTCATAATCAGCGAAGTGGCAATCTTTTAAGTATTAACATCACAAGCTTCTCTGCAAGGCACAATTCAGGTTGGATTCGCATCTAAACACTCATAGCCTTACTGAAATAAAAAGTGCGAAAACAAATATAACTTAAAGGAGTTTTGTCAAACGGGGTTGCCAAGAATAAAAACCTAACACTATACACCACATACAACCTCAGAGTAAAGCCTTAGAGCCTTTGTTGATCCTTGAGAATCACAATTTAGGCTTGAGAGTGTGCTTGGACAAAGTTTGATTCAAAACAAGAGCTTGTCCTCTTTAAGAGGTATAAGCTTACCACCTTTTCTCTTGCTTTTATTTCTATCCCTTAAGATTGATTTCTTATGTCTTTGTATTGTTTTGGATCTATTTCAAGTGGTGGAACTTGGGTTTGAATAGCTACCAAAGGTAGAAAGGTTTAACATCCCTTTCTTGCACCTTACTTCATAGCTCATACCCTTGTCATTACACTTATTGTTTAGTCTTCAAGCTGAGTTTTTAGAGTTCAAAATAGGCTAGAAAACATGGTTTGAGGTTTCAAAAATGGAGGGGCTAGCCACCTCTCCTTGCTCTTGTTCACTAGCCTTATGATTCTTTACTATTTACTATCTTTTTCAAACTCTTTAAACATCATTTTAGTCACTGGTTTTTACATATTAGGAGCTATTTAGACTTGTTTTAATTCATTTAATTGGTTCATCCTTTGAATACTTTGCCTATCACGTTGTAAGTCCTCATGACTTTGCTTGTTTAGGTCTTAGACATCAAGCCATTTGAGTTGATAGCTTTTCTTTGCTTGGTTTTCATATTAGAAGTCTCCTTCTTCTAATCAATCTCACAATCATGTCTGCAACCTCCCTCTTTTCTTCTTTTCTTTTGTTTGAGAGTTATCTCAAAGGATTGATGGTTATTCAACGCATGGAAAAAAGACCTATGCCCAATGGCTTAACCTTTACGGGGGTTCATCGTCAAGACATAGTCCCTTTTCTATGCTTTGGATCACTTCTTGTTTGATGTTCCTTCTCATGTAGTGGACTTAACCATCATTTTGGGACAAATTGATTAAAGAATGGGAAGGACTAATAAAATGAGCATAAAACCAATGAAACCGACATAAAGAAAATGAGTAAGATTGCTTGGATTCGGCCGGACGTTATGCCCGGTCCATAGTGTCAAGAGTTGTCATGTACCAATTCATGATGCGTTGATGAAATTTGAAGCGTATCTACCTCTCTCTTTGAGCTCACTTCATGATAGGAGGGAGTAGTGGTTATTCATTGCATTTATTGATTTTTGTCCAATTGTCTCTGAAATCATCAAGCGATCAACTTGCTTATTGATGGTTTTGGAACCAACTTCATTATTCTCTTGAGCCTCTCAATGACAGAGAAAAGTAGAGGGGGCAGACAGAGCTCAGAAAAGCTCTATCTGCACTGTTTTCACCTCAGAACAAAGAAGCAGGCTTTTGCATGAAATTAGGGCACGACTGGCCTTGTTTGGGCTCGGCCAGGCCTCATTGGGGGCCGGTCGGGCTCCAATATTTGGTCAACAATGTGTTTTGCAGAAACAGATGGCAGTGGCTGAAGGTGAATCATGACAGATTCCCGGGAAAGCAGATAGAGTTGCTTCTGAAAACAGTTACGTACATGCAAACCTTGTGCATCTTTGCTTATATCAATATTGTAAATTAATGTTCCCATTATTGTTGTAATTAATTAATTATCATTATAGTTAGCATTGTTGTAATTATTATGAATGTTCATTGTTGATCAACTTAGATAGTTAGTTTTATTGTTCATCCTTGTTGTAATAAATTAGATAACTAGTTAGTTATTTAGTATTCATTAGCTTAAATCCTTCATTTGGTTTTGTAACAGTTAGTTTATTTCGGACACTTAGACATTCATTTGGACCCTCTTACATGAGGGCAAATCCATGTAATAAGTGTATATGTCTTCCAACCTCACGTCTTTCTCCCTTTTATTTACTCGCTTATGATGGATAGTTTAGAGCATCACATTTCGTTTAGCATTTCTCATGATTTGCATTCATTATCTTGCATGCGTTAGGCTTGGCGCATCATTCTAACTCACATTGTTATTTAGTACTTCTTTGAAAACGTGTTTAAACCGCATGCTATCACATTGATTCACATGCCATGCTAGTAGCCGAGCCTATGATTGCATATTGCATGTGTTTCATTAGTCACTTGCATATTAGAGCATGCATTTTTCTAATTGTTTTATTTCTTTTGGCCTTCCTTGGAGTACTAGGTGAGCATTTATTGCTTTAGCATATTGCATGCATGCGAATGTTGCCATGTCAAGCATACCTTCCATAAGGCTAAGTGCTTAAGTGATATTCCTGTTTGAATGCCGATGGATGAATGCTAATTGTTTGAATCAGAACAAATTGATTAATGTACATACAAACTCACTTTTTTAAGTGACGCGTATTCAAAACAATTTTCAAACAAATATGAAATCAAAGTGTTCTAATTTTTCCAAATTAGTCTATACTTGTGTGCGTCACATAGATGTTAGCCTAATAATCAGAACAAGAGCATGTAATGTAAATAAGAATCACATCATGATTAGTAGAGACTGATCTTTGATCGGGCAAGTGGGTTGCTCACTTGATGACCTTCCCCTCTCCTACCTAAGTTCCTGAGCCGAGATAATCTTGGTGATGATGAACACGTGGCCTTTGGCACGAGTCACGGGTTTTTCAAAATTTTCAAAAATATTTAGGTGGTGACTCTGTATCTGGCAAAGTAGTCAATTTTTGGCATTTTTATTCAAAATCGATTTTCCGAAAGAATAACCGAATTTGGATTAATTTGAGTTTATCTATTTCACATTGCACTTGTGGAATCAGATTTAGAACCACGGGAGTCCGAACTGTAGGGCTAGTCGTATTCGAAAGGAGCACGAAAAGCAAGCTACAGTTTCTAGCGACTCTGTTGGAGAAATTAGAGAACTTGACTCGAACTTCATGCTTTGAAATTTTATCTACACTTATATGTTCTTTGCACTGCCTTTACATTGGTGCTCTTAAAGTCATTGTGTTTGCAATTTGCTATTCCTTGACGGTTTGCTGGAGGCTTGCCCAAAAGTTTCCCAAAAGGCTGACCGGTCGTGGGCTCTGTTATGTTGAGAGCACAACCCTTAGATCTGGAGTATCCTCGTACCGTTTGATTCTCCTTTCACTTCTCGGTGTTAGGTGTAAGAGGTATATTAGGTAGTCTTGCTGAGGTACCCTCTTTGACCATTTGGCATAGTTGCATATAGAAAGCCATAGAGACTGTTGCAAACTAGGACATGATCCTCACCCGTGTGCAGGATTTTGTGTGAAACTGCTTGATTGAAATAGTAAAACCCTAGTTCATGCCAAATACTAGGACAGGGTAACCCTATCCTCTCATAGGGGTGTTTTGGCTCTCTTTTAACTGGCATGTGCTTTAGAGTAAAATTGTACATCAATGTGCATATTAGTTGCACGGTTGTATCTGTTTTGGGACAAGATTCAGTGTGGAGTACAGTTCTACAACTTTGAGCATATCTGTTGATAACATCTTAGCTGAGGTGCTGTGCTGTTTCTGATTACTATACTTTTCTTTATATTCTTTTGCTAGGCAGTTAAAAACCATAGCTTCAGAAAGTTCGGATACCCCTCAAGTACTTTGGACCCGAGTTGGAAGACTTTGCAAGGCCGAGGATCTTGTTCGGGAACAACCTGTGTTTACCTCACTCTCACCGGTTACAAGACGGAAGAGAATTAGACAGAGTTCGCCAGTCCAATTCTTACAGCAATCACCTTTCCGCTCACCTGTGTTTAGTCTGGTTCAAGAGCAGTCACCTACTTCCAGTTTGATTCAAAACCAGTCACCTATTCCAATGGCACAGTATCCCCCGACTAGGAATTGCTACTCCACCTGCAACAAATAGTTAAGACCCTACAGCATGATGCGGCCCATTAGGCTGAGGTCATAACTAGGTTACAACAATAGCAACCACAACCGGCTGCGGCCTCTGCATTCCATGCACCCACTGCGGGTATTCCTGTGCCTAGTGCAACTGCTAATATTGCCAATGCTCAAGATCCACAAGGGGTTAATTCCATTCCAGACATAGAGGATGGATACACTGATTTCGCAGTTACATTGTCGAATCGATTTAAGATGCCACACATTGATTGTTTTAACGGTTATAGGGATCTGATGGTTCACTTGCGACTGTTTTCAGATATCTTACAGTCGATGGGCTTAATTAGACTACAAAAGTTGTCTCTCTTTGATAGCACCATGTTGGGTATAGCGGCCATTTGGTATGCTAAGTTGGAAGATTCCATCAAACAGAATTAGGAGGAGATGTCCGAAGCCTTCATTGTTCAGTACTCTTACAATACGCAGATTGAGGTCACAACTTGTGATCTCGAGACAACACGCCAAGAGTCGAAAGAGGGTTTCTCTGAGTTTGTGATAAGATAGAGAGCTAAAGCCTCGATGATGGCCACGAGACCTTCCGAGAAGGACCAGATTAGAATGATCTTCTGGAATCTGCATGGCAAGTTGTTGCAAAAAATAATTGTGCTTCCGTTGTTTACGTTTACAAAACTTCATGAAATGTGAGTACAAATCGAAGATGCCATGAAACAGGGGCTTATTACAGATAAGAAGGAGCCGATAAAAAGGCCGTTTGTTTGCAGTTCCAATGCTACCAGTGATAGAACAATTGCTAGGTCGTCAGATTTAAGTGTTGTCACCACGACAAAAACTGCTGACCCCTTTACCAATACAGGACCACAAACATCATCCAACCATACCCGACCCAGAGCACTTTTAACAAGCTATACATAACCCTTTCCAAAGCCATGTAAGTGCTGATAAAAAAAGGGCCCTTCAAACCATTAGAACCTCCCCCACTTCCAGACCCTTTTCCACCCAAGCATAATCCTGCAAAGTATTATGCTTTTCACTAGCAGCATGGTCATGACACTGACCAGTGCTACCGTTTGCATCACGAGATTCAGAATCTCATTGACAACAAGGTTATCATTCCACCTCAGAAACTAAATGTAAACACAAATCCGCTCCTAATCCATAATCAAGTCCCCCTCCTCAAAACCTTAACCTTATCCATACACTGGCCACCTCTTATGACCCCAGCGTATATATTACCCCCTTCCACCTACCGAAACCAATATTGTTCATTCTTAAGGGCATATATTTGTGCATGATGGGTGCATTTAAACCACAATCTGAGGCTCACAATGTGGTGGCAATACCTGTGGTAAAGGAGGGTTTGGCCTTTAAGGGAGGCATTAGCCTATCGTCAGAGTGTCCCGGGCACTTGGTTGAAAAGGCATATGATCCGAGTTGCTATATTGCGCCAACCAGTCAAACCAAGCCTGAATTGGTACTACCAATCTTGGCAGACATCAATGTGGTTAGGGAAGATGGTCCGAGCCAAGGGTTGGATGATTTGGCAGATCTTGAAGAAGATTTGGACAATCTGCAGTTCTTTGATGAGCATGATTAGGGAGATATACAAATCGGGTGGTTCGACCTGAATGGATCGACTGACAACACTGGATGGCTGAGCGATGAGCCAGACAAGGAAGAAGAAACTAGAATGAAACCGGAGGGAAAGGAAGCAGAAATAGCTACAGTGGCCTGGAAGGTTGATGAGAAAGGAAAACGGCCGGAGGGCACATATGTGGGAAACCCAAGTTAAGAAGTGGGAGTTGTGAATACTGTAGCTACTGAACATGAAGCTACATTGAGGCAGTTTGAGAGAGAAAGAGTGGAGGGCAACCAGAAAACTGCAACCACGTGTCGCCCTGAGGGGGGCACTTATACTGTGAAAATGATTCAGGTAGAGCTGGACAACTGTTTGTCAGCAGCTGATGGTGAGTGGTGGGACGACAATGATTTGCATTTGGCCCATACCGATGAGGATTGGGAGGCTGTCTCCCGGATAATACTTGGTATACGGAGGAAATAAACCATCTTACCCACAGTGGGTGGTATTTTAAGCCGCCGCACCTGGATTAAGCAGAGTCGTCTGGAAGGGATAAAGAGGACGAGAAACAGAGGGAGAAACAACTAAAAGAAGAGTTAGTGCTGAAGTGGCTCAAGAAAATCCAAGCTGATATCTGTATCTAGGGGCTCTTTATGGCTTCACGGGTGCACCGACAGGCAGCATTGTTGGCAATGGACAAGGCCAAGTTGTCCATTGATACTACGATTGAGCAACTTGTGGGCCTGGTTTTTCCAGGTGGTGCCAAGCCAACGCTCACTTTCTCGGACAAAGAGTTGCCACCAGAAGGCTCAACCCACAATAAGCCATTATACATTTTTGTGAAATGCAAGGAGAAGTGGGTGCCGGTGGTGCTAGTAGATACTAGTTCTGCCATTAATGTCTGTTCGTCTTGTACTGCCTATACAATTGGCCTTAAATCGGTGGACTTTATCCCCACAGCCCAAGTGATACGGGCATATGACAATACAAGCAGAGAAGTCATAGGTATTGTTAAAGTACAAGTCTAGGTGGGCCCAACTGAGCAAGAGACCGAGTTTCACGTCCTGGATGTACCGGCTACCTTTAACCTGCTATTAGGGAGGCTTTGGTTACATCACGTGAAGGATGTGTCCTCCACTCTCCATTAAACGTTAAAGTACCCTCATGGAGGAGGAGTAGCAATTTTTTTTGGGAACACATCCATCCATTTGCCTCCGGAGGTGACTACACTAGCTCTAGAGATCAATCATGGTGACAAGGATGTATTCCTCTCAGGATTCACTATAGCTAAAGCCCGGGTAGTGCAGACAATTCTGGCCGCGGACGAAGGCATGTACGTCAGTGCCTAGTCCATATACTTCATGAACAAATTGCGCATGTTCTGGGAATAGGGCTTGGAAAGAGCGAACGGAAAGGTGTTGCAGCATCGGTAGAGGTGCCACACAACTCACATACCTTTGGATTGGGCTATGTGCCCACCAAAGAGGACTGGATAAGGAAGGGAGAAGAGATAAGGGGCAGAACCAAGGCCAAGAGAGCTGGGAAGGATTATGAGCTCGTCCACAGGCCAATCCAAGGGACACTGAATGGCCGTTTTGTTTTAGAGTGAGAGGACTTCCTTTTTGTGGCTTTCCTGAGCCCTGGATAAATTCCTCGAATGAACGTGTCCCCGAGTTCGAGATCTTCTTTGGCCATCAGCTATAGGACAACGATGAGGATAGGGGTGAACCAAACATCAAAGCCAACCAGAGCATGAAAGATAACTCAAACGACAGCGAGCCTGGAGTAGGGACAGCATTGGCCAGTCTCCTAACAGATCTTGTGGCCGATCTGGAGAACTTGGGAGATAACTTTACCGTCTCCATGATCGGAGAAGAACCAGGTGTGGACCCAACCAATGGCATTCTGGATGCATTGAGGACACCGCGTTTTACTTGGCAGCTGGAGGAAGGCTACCTTTCCAGTTTTGAGTCGGGTGATGAGCTAGAATTTGATTCCACTGAGTCTGTGTGGTCGGGATGAGATTCAAGTCAGTTTAGGGGGTCTGAGTCTGGTATTTCTAGGGGAGGTAACCCAGATACCAAAGCCCTATCTAGGTCTTCATTCAGCTTTTCTTTTGAGTTTGTAACTGAAGATTTGGACCTTTTGAATGAAAACTCTGTGGATTCTGTGTACTTCTATGTGCCACTTATTTATTGCATTAACTAAGATTTTTAGAATTTTAACGAAAACAAAGAGGAAGAAATTCCTCTGGCTTTGAAAAACTTGATTAATCGAGAGTAGGAGAGGTTTTCTAAGCCTTGTTTTGATGAAATAATTGCTATTAATGTGGGTACTGAGAATGATCCACGCTTGGTCCAGATCGAGTCCACGTTGTCTTTGGAGGAACGCGAACGGTTAATCGTTTTATTAAAAAACTTCAAAGATGTTTTCACGTGGTCTTACAAAGACATGCTTGGAATCGATCTTGAGATCATACAACGCTAGATCCCTCTTGACCCTAAGGTCGGGCCAGTCAAGCAAAAGCTGCGCAAAATTTGTCTAGATTGGGTATTGAAAATCAAGGAAGAGGTCACCAAGAAAATTGATGCAGGATTCTTGTTAGTATCTGAGTATCCGACTTGGTTGGCTAATATTGTCCTAGTGTCGAAGAAGGATAACAGAATTCTGGTTTGCGTCGACTTTAGAGACCTGAATAAGACGAGTCCAAAGGATGACTTTCCATTGCTGCATATTGATAAGTTGGTGGACTTTACTGCTGGCCATGCCTTGTTTTCCTTTATGGATGGGTTTTCTGGGTGCAATCAGATTCTGATGGTATTGGAAGACCGGGAAAAGACTGCTTTCACCACGTCATAGGGTATGTACTGCTACTGAGTCATGCCGTTTGGGTTGAAGAATGCTGGGGGTACCTATCAGAGAGCTGCGACCACCATTCTGCATGACATGATCCACAAAGAGGTTGAGGTGTATGTGGACAACATGATTGTCAAGTCCAAAGAGCGAGAAGCCACTACACCGTACTAGAAAAATTCTTTCAAAGGCTCAGGAAATACAAATTGAGGTTAAACCCGCAGAAATGCACTTTCGGTGTAACGGCAGGGAAAATACTGGGCTTCCTGATCACGTAGAGAGGAATTGAGGTAGATCCTTCCAAAATCAAGGTCATCCTAGAAATGCCACCACCAAGGACTGAAAAGGAGGTGCATGGCTTTCTGGATAAAGTGCAATTCATAAGACGGTTTATTTCCAAATTAACCTTGACTTGTGAACCACTCTTTGGTCTCTTGAAGAAAGGAAAGAAATTCTGATGGGATGATCGATGTCAGTTTGCCTTTGAGCAGGTTAAACAATACCTCCTGAATTTTCCTGTGTTGTCACCACCAGAGTCGGGAAAGCCTTTGATTCTGTATCTGTCGGTAACGGACTCAACCATGGGGTGCATGTTAGCTCAAGAATCTGAAGATAGAGTGGAGAAGGCCATCTATTACTTTGAGCAAGAAGATGCTAGACTACAAGACCCACTGCACTCCCTTGGAGAAAGCTTACTTAGCCTTGGTATGGGCTACTAGGAAGTTGAGACACTCTGTAATCCTGGTTTTGAAATTAGATCCCATCAAATATCTTTTTGAGAAACCAGCACTTACAAGTAGGCTAGCTCGTTGGCTGCTTCTTCTCTTCGAATTTGATCTCAAATATGTTATACACAAGGTAGTTAAAGGAAGAGCTGTAGTGGAATTCCTGGCAGACCACCCGGTAGAAGAAGATGAGGCAGTGGAATACTTATTCCCAGATGAAGACATTTTGTATGTCGAAGAGGAAACTTGGACAATGTATTTTGACAGAGCGTCCAATCAGTATAGTTATGAGATAGGTATGTTGCTGATAGCACCTGATGATTCCCATATACCTTTAGCCTTCAAACTCCGATTCAAGGTGTCCAACAACGAAGTAGAATATGATGCGTGCATTGCTGGTTTGGAAACTACCCTAGGACTAGGGGCAATAAGGTTTGATGTCATTGGGGACTCAAACTTGGTTGTTTCTCAAACAAACGGAAATTGGAAAGTCAAAGAAGAGAAGATGAAGGTTTACCATCAGGCCGGGATATTCTGATTCCGAGGTTTGAAAAACTAACATTTACGCATCTGCTTAGAGAGAACAACAGGTTTGCTAATGCTCTGACAACTTTATCCTCTATGGTACACATCCCGCTAGGAGTAAAGATGCGTCAAATCATTATCAAACAGAAATACACGCCGGCCTATGTGACAATTGTTGCAATAGATGAAGTGCAAGACAAAAACCCCTTGTTTTACAACATTTATAACTTTCTGGAAAAGGAGACGTATCCACCAAGGGCAAATGCCAAGGACAAGCGGGGAATACGGCATCTGGCCGTCCAATTTATCATCTGCGGGGGTAAGCTTTATAAAAGCGGTCATCTGGAAATGCATAAGCTGAGTGTGAAGGAAAAGGAATGGTAGCGTCTTATGGAGGCTATTCATGGAGGAGAGTGTAGGGCACACATGAATGGTGTGATGCTAGCTCGGAAGATTGCATTGGTTTTGTATGGCGATGCCACAAATTCCAAATTCATGCCAATCGCATGAACATACCGTCGTCTAAGCTTTACAACATGACTTCACCATGGCCTTTCTCAGTTTGGGGAATCGACGTTATTGGTGTAGTCTGGCCTTTCTCAGTTTGGGGAATCGACATTATTGGTGTAGTCTTGCCAAAGGGATCAAATGGACACGAGTTCATCCTAGTGGCGATTGATTACTTCACGAAGTGGGTGGAAGCTTAGTCCTATGCTATGTTGAAAGCGTCGCATGTAGCCAAATTCATCAGAAATAACATCATCTGCTGGTACGAAGTTCTGAATGAGATCATATCGAATAATAGCTCATACTTCAAGAAAGAGGTGGTGGATCTGCTTAGGAAATACAACGTGGCTTTTCATAAGTCATCGACATATAGACCATAGACCAATGGAGCTATTGAGGCCGTTAACAAGAATATCAAGAACATCTTGTACAAGATGGTGGAAACATACAACGACTGGCCATATAAACTGCCATTCGCGCTCTGGGGCTACAAAACCTCAATTTGAGCATCTACGGGGCAACCCCCTATTCTCTCGTCTATGGGATGAAGGTTGTTCTCCTAATTAAAATTGAAGTTTTATCGCTGTGAGTCATGGCTGTGTGTCAGATAGCGGAGGCGGACTGGCAACAGAGTAGATTTGAGGAGTTAATGTTGTTTGATGAGAGAAGACTTAGGGCATTGTATCATGTCCAGGGCTACCAACGCCGAATTGCTAGGGCTTTTAACAAGAAAGTTAAGTCTAGGAATTTCAATGAAGGGGACATGGTACTAAAAGACAACTGGACTCCCATCCACGATCCTAGGGGCAAGTTTAGACCTAATTGGATTGGTCCTCACATCATCAATTCTATCTGGTCAGGAGGGGCGATTATTCTTATGAACTTAGATGGCCTAGAGTTCTCACAGCCGATCAACATGGACAAGTTAAAGAAATACTATCCCTGAGAGGCTCGCTAGGCCAAAAACTCGAGGCAGTGACCTAGGCAAACGTTAGAGCAAGAAAAATTAGAAATAAAGAAAAACTGAGCTCGCAAGGTTAAAAACCGTAAAGAGCGACCTTGGCAAAAGTTAGAGCTCAAAAGAAGTGAGTCAATACTCGAGTGAACCTGAATCGAACTACGTAAGGCCTGATTCCCATATTTGGGATACGTAGGTAACTTCATTTCGAAGTTCGACGGTAACCATCTCTCACTCAACTATCTTATCCATTTGTCTGATTAGGTCATCATTGCCCATCATTATTTATCTCGGTTGTGTTACCTCTATTTTTGGTGAAAGGGCTAGTTGCAGGATAGAGCAATGATGATACATGCAGTTGTGGGCAGTTATGATCTTCTGATTTGGGGTTGTACATCTTGAGGATTGATTCCGTGCGTGTTAGGCAGTGATCATTCCTGAAAACAGTTTTGATAAAAGTTGATTTTGTTCAAAATTTTACCTTTTTACAACTTGGACCATTTTGGGGCCAAAAGGAAAATTTTTAGTGCTCGCAACATTAATTCTATTAATTTCAACACAAAGTACATTCTCCAATTCCCTGATATAAATCAAAGTTACGTTTACATCATAAAACTTGAAAAGAAAGGTCAAAGCAATAAACTAGGGGCATAGATAAGTTAGGTGGTTCTTCGTCCTCTGCTCGTGGTTTCGGAAGTCTCTGCAGCAAAAGCTGGCCCAACTTGTGCTTCGTCCTCAAGCCAAGCCAAGAACTCGCTAGAAAGGGCGTAGCTGAAGTTAGGGACAGGGGCCAGAAGCTTTTTCGTCCTCTAAGCAATGAGATACTGAGGCAAGTGTGAACCATGAATTGGAAATGAAGCTGAGTATTCCACCTCTTCTTCTGGACAAGTCTGATCATATCCAAATTGGCGTTTGAACCGAAAAGGAAAATAGAACATGCAGTGCGTGAGGCCAATCAACTGTTGTAGACACCCCATTTTTGACCGTCCTCAAGACTTGGACGTCATCGTTTGAACACTCGATGATCATCCATGCTCGTGTTCGTTTTGAGTTCTCAGAGGTCTCGGCTACGCGCCTTGCCTCAAGATCTCTCAACTTATCTATTTTGTGCTTGGTTATGGACCAAACATTTGTGGTTTTGCTTCTAAGGGAAGAGGGTGGCTTGTTTGCCATCCCCTCAACCCACCGACCATGGCATTGAGGCCATCGGCCCCTTTTTCTTGCCATCGGCCAAGAGTGTTGGCCGATCGACACTATATTTGGTCGACCGGCCATTGTGTTGGTCGATCAGCCATTTTTGCTGGCCGAACCCTGTTCATTTGCTTTATGCAGATATTTTGTTCCAGCTGGCACAGCTGGCGCCCATTATTCACCTCCTCCATATACGTGTATGAAGGGATTTGCTCCTTTCTTGGCTTCTCTTGGAAGCCTTAGAATTTGAGCCTCTATAAAGAGGGAGCCCCTCCTCCCTCCTCCAAGGTTCAGAAAATTTGTTCTTGAGAGAATAGATATAGTGTTGTATCTATTTTACTTAGTTTGGTCTTGTTTTGCGACCTAAAGTGAGTTTTGTCTTGCTTTTGCACTAGAACACCTAGCATTACACCATGCTTGGGTTGTTGAAGCCTTAGAAGGTTTTTTTTAGGATTCTTGGACTGGTTTTGACCAAAGAAAGGTGCTGGAACTTTGTTCCTGAAGAAGGTCTACAAGGGTGAGCATCCTTACGTTAGTTACCCCTTTCTTGCTTAGGCTTTTAGCCATTCTTGCTTATGGTTTTAAGCTTCGACTATAACTGATAAAAGTTCTAATTTTGTGTGCTTTAGAACTTTGTTTAAGGTCACTTTGAGGTTTGGGGTTGTCTCCCCCCTCCAAGGCCTTGTTAGGCCTTGTTTTAGGCCATACCTTTTGGCCATTGTTTTGGTCTTTGCATGACGTCTCTACCACTGAAATCCAGAGGATTTTCAGTGGTGGAGAGGTTGTTTTGAGGTCCTAAAAAGGAGAGGGTCATCCCCTCTCCTTGTTGTCTTTAATGCTTGCATAAATGGCTTATGTGGTAGCATGTGTGTTTAGTTTGTTTTAGCTCCATTTCAGTATGTATTAGGCTTTGTTTTGCCATGATACAACTCTGTTTTGAGTTGGTTTAGACATGCCATGTATGCTTCATACACTTGTCTTGTAATCCCATGATTTGGCCTTAACATGCATCATGTTGTAACATGTGTTTTTAGCATGATTTTGGCTCAACTCCATGAAGCTTCTAGCCTTGCTGTAGCATGCTTAAGCTCTGTTTTTCATTATTTGGTTATGCTTACATTGTTTTGTATAGCCACAATGCAATCTAGCTTGTTAGCTTTGAGTGTCCAAGTTGCTAGCATGCTCTATTTGGATCATTTCAGTGGTTTGGCATCACTTAGAATGTTATTTCAATCCATATTTCATGCTTGAATACTTGCACTTATCACTCCTTTAATGTCTTAAAGAGTTTGTGTTTTACGCCTCATGAGTGTGTCATTGCGTATGCTTCCATGCTTAGGCCATTTGGATGCCATCTAAGTGTGTTTTTGGCCTTGTCTTGACCTGTATTGGGACTGTTTTGAGTCCCTTTGACCCTTTGGGACTTGCCTTGTATGGCCATGGTTTGAGCCCTTTGGTTAGCCTTAGGCCTTGGACCTTCTTCCATGCTTTACTTGCTTTATTTGGTTGATTTGGCATCATTCCTTGCATATTTTCAGAGCTCAATGCATTGTCATATTCTCATATTTATCACATCTTGCTCATGCTTGAGGATTGTGCATGGTTGCCTAAGTGTTGGACCACTCACATGTGCATGATTGTTTTGCATTTTCATGCCTCCAATTCTTGACTTTGGCCACTGATTTGGGCTTATTTGAGAGTTGCCCATTTTGGTTTAAGACCATCCCCGCATGTTGTTGCATGCTTGCCTTGTATGTTGTCACATACTTGTTGCATATTTGGTAAATTGCATGTTGTAGCATGCTAATTCAATTGTGCCTCGTTGTGTACTTAATCCATGACATGTTGTCACATGCTTAAGTTGTAATACATTTGGCATGCATTCTCTTTTTAGTTACTTAACAGGTTGTCACATGTTTGCCTCATAGTTGTTGCATGTTTATCATTGGCATTGTTGTTACATGCTTTGCATGCTTGTTTGTTTAGGTTGTATGCCTATGCACATTGCTTGCTTACATGCCTAGGTTGCATAGCATTAAGCATGCATCATTTGCCTCTTGATCAACCATGATGGATGTTAGGGCCCCCTTTCGTGTTTATGTGCATTCATTGTACATTAATTCGCACACTCAGCTCCTTTGGCCATCATGCATTGAAATGCGTGATTGGTGGTCCGAGGGTCGAGAACCATGCTCCTTTAAGTCTCAAACATGCTGAGGAGGGTGGTGGTGCACACATTGCTTTGAAAATGCATTGCCATACTCTGTCTGTCCTCTGCTGCAGCAAAACAGGATTCTGCAGGAAGAGATGGCCGGTTGGCCATCTTCAGTGCCTGCCGGCCATGTGTCGTTGGCCGATATCCCCACAAATGGTCGATGACCAGTTCCCCATGGCCGGTGGCCTCACCTCTTGGTCGGTGACCTCCCACAACCCTCAGGGAGTAGTTCAGAAGTAACTTTGAGACTTGCGCAGTGTTCAGAGGTGCAGAATAGTGTAAACAGAGGCAGCATGAGTACGGCGATGAATTTCCGAGCGGAGCCGAGCGTGCAGGCATTCATCCCTCTTCCCGAGGCCTCTTTACTGCTTTCTTAGCTTAATTAATTCATTCAATTAATTAAGTATTGTGTAATATTTAATTGGCTTGTTAGTTAATTAATTTGTATTATTCTTTCAGTCCCTCCCTCGAGAGGGCGCAATCATGTAATAAGCGTGCGTGTGTGCGATGCATGTCTTCCAACCTCCACTTCTTTCTCCCTTTTACTTAACCGCTTATGATGGTTAGTTCTAGGGCACGTTTCAATTAGCATCCTTATACTATGCATGTTTGCATCATTCGTCTATATTGCATGCACCGGGCTCGGCGCATCATACTAACTGCATTGTATTTAAATTCCAAGTTGAATACATGTGTCGAATTGTCGTATCTCATATGCCATTTTAGATTAGCCGAGCCTATTCTAGTTGCATTTTTTCTGCGATGCATTAGCCATCTTAACATGGACTTGGATCATACATTTGATTACTAACATGTTCTTTGTTTTGGCTCGGAGTATACTGTGAGTGTTTATGCTTTAGCATCTTGCTTGTATGTGAGTGTTAACATGAAAGCATGCTTACTACGAGGCTAATTGCTCATGTGATATAACTGCCTGAATGCCTGTGGGTGAAGGTTGGATTGCTTGAATTGGAATAATTCATCGAAATCGGTGATTTAGCCTACTTACGAGTAGCAAACTTCAAACCGTTTTTTCAAACAACAAATATGCAATGTTTTGTTTAAATTAGGCGACTTAGTCTATACTTGTGTGTTGTGCGCATCACATAGTAAGATTAGCTAATTAACCAGAATAAGAACACATATGTTTTTGAAACTCGATATCATGCTTAGTACAGGCCGATCTTCGGATCAGGCGAGCGGGGGTGCTCATAGCTAACCTTCCTCAATCGTACCCAAGTTCTCGAGCTGAGGCAACTTTGGTGATGACGAACATATGGCCTTAGGCAATGAGTCAGGGTTTCCTAAATTCTCCAAAAATAAATATTTAGGTGACGACTCTGTATCTGGTAAACCAGTCCATGTTTGGCACTTCTTTCTTAAAAATCAATTTTCGAAAACGATTTGCTGGATTTGGACTCTTTGGTGATTTATCGGTCTCACATAGCACTTTGCGGGATTAGATTCAAAACCATGACACTTGAGTCCGAACTGTGGTAGCATAAAACTCGAGGGCGCGTCCACAGTTTCTGGCGACTTTGCTGGGGAGTTAGAGAACTTCACTCGAACTCATGATATCTTGTTTTGATTACATTTATGTGTTTCTTTGCATTGCATGTGCACTGGTGCACCTAGGACATCATGTTTTCCATCTGCTATTCCTGAACGGTTTGTCGGAGGCTCGCTTTGAGAAGCATGCCATAAGGCTGACTGGTTACGGGCTCTGCCACGATGGGAACACAAACCCTGATTTTTATCGGGGCACCCTTTTTGACCATTCGACCTAGTGCATATTCGGAATCCATAGTGACCATTCCAAACTAAGGCAGGTTGCTACCCGATTATAGGTTGTTTGAAACCGTTGCGTGTGTAGTGAAACCCTACCGCAACATAGGGGTGTTTTAGCTCTTACTTGCATGTTATGTGCTTTTTGAGTTGACCTCTACAGGAATGTACATATCAATTTGCAAGTACGGGTATCAGGCCTGTGGGCATTAGTGTTTTGAGAATAAGTTATATCTGTGGGTATCAGATTCAATTTTCGGATAAGTAATTTGGGAACAGTAATCCGTGATCGAATACAGTTATTCAGTTGTGCTCACGATTGTTTGTGTAAAATTGGGTTGAGATGCTGCCTATTTTCTTTTTCAGGGGGGGAGTTTCAGAGATTTAGTTTAGAATAGCCAGTGTTCTCCTTTGCCGAAGCAAGGCAGACATCTGATTCGTCAACCACCGGTCACATCACCTCCGTTCAGTTCAGCAGACTTATGATGGCACAAAATTCAGAGGAAATTGTGGTTGTGGCAGCCGCATTAAACCAAGGGATCGTCTTACAGGGTGAAACCGATGTTGAGGTACCACACCTACCCCGGTCGCCCGCTGCGCACCTGATCTGGGAACCCCAGTTGTTTCAAGCTCGCGAACCCACCACGTTTGAGTTAATGGGAATGATTGGCGACCTCCAGAGATCTGTGGCTGATCTAGCCTATGGAATGTCAGCCCCGCCACCAACTGCATCGTATGTTGGGAATTTCATGCTGCAAGAGCCCCCGCTACTGGGGCGAATTGTAATTGAGCTCAGCCAACCTGAAGCTGTCTCAAACTTCGACACTGACACGTCGATGATGACGGGGCTTCGCACTGAAGTAGCAACCCAAACCGTCCACCAAGCTGAGGCTAGTGGAAAGAACAAGATGAAGGCAGACGCATCTGCCTATGCACAACTCCAGCAAGCTGTTGAGGCTCTGAAAGCCAGGGGGTTGAATAAGCAACAAGTACTTGCGGTTGTGGCTAAGACCGTGAATGACATTTTCCCCATTCAGACCGAAAGCAGTACAAGCCAAAGGTAAAATTGGGATAGGGACCGTCATATCCGAACAGTTCCTTCCCATCCTAACCCTGCACTTGGGAAAGATCAG
The DNA here is from genome assembly GCF_004153795.1 of Camellia sinensis. NCBI lineage: Eukaryota > Viridiplantae > Streptophyta > Magnoliopsida > Ericales > Theaceae > Camellia > Camellia sinensis. The sequence goes on along the minus strand of NW_021025011.1, from coordinate 3,427,307 downwards.
AGAGCCAAGGCAGCACATGCTGATCCTTTTGCTAGTGTGTCCAGCAAAGGTCCACAGACTTTGAAGTATCTGCCCCGAGGACGCAGGGTCTTTCATGCCCTCTACATGCCTCTGTCCAAGGCTCTTCGAATCCTCACTGAAAAAGGTCATCTCAAACCTCTTGAGCCTCGGCCTCTCCCGGGTAATCTCCCTCTCTCACATGATGCTACCCTGTACTGTGCGTACCATCAACAAGCTGGTCCAAGGTTTTGAAAAGCGGTTGCAGTCGCCGTAACGGTGACGGTGGCATGGTTGCGGTTGCAGGGTGTAAAGGCCGTAGCGTAACGGTTACAGTAACCGAAACCGTGAATTTTTTTATTTTTCGCACAATTTGAAAAAAAACTTACCGTTACGCCCATTTTTTTCCATGATTATATTTATTGGATTTTAAAATAAATATTGATCAATTTTTATAAATTTTTAAGTTTGATCCAATATATTTCAGATTTTTAAATAACTATAAACTGAGTTTTTTACATTTTATTTTAATAATTAATGACTTTATATTATACAAAAAATCAATCACTAACTATTATATATAAGATAAACAATGACAAAAGTAAGAGAATAAATAAAAGCCTAAATATATATATATATATATGTTAATCAAGCCAAATAGATAATGACCACACTTATTATTATTATTATTATTTTCAAACAATATATAGATACACACAAAAACAAAATAGTTGAATGATAGCAACTGAATAGAATAGCATAGGTCTTACAATTTCAACAAATCAATAACATGTTCTTCATCTTCCCTATTCTCTCTCTCTCTATCTCTTGTTCCTCCATCTTCCCTCTTCTCTCTCTATCTCTCTTCCCCATTTTTCAACTGTTTTTTTTCTTTTGTGTTTTTTCGAAAGAAGCAATTCGGAGTCATTACGTAACGGTGCGTAACAGGCCGTTACGGCCGTTACGGCACCGTTACGACCGCTATATCAGCCGCTACGGCTGATACATCTGTGAATCTTAATCACACTGCAAAAACGGCTGTAACGGGTGGCGGTAACTACCACAACCGTTACGTAACGGCGGTACGTAATGGTTGCGGCCGCTTTTTAAAACCTTGGGCTGGTCACACCACCGACAATTGCTTTCGTCTTCGCCACGAAGTGCAAGACTTGATCGATGATGAGGTCATCCTCCCACCTAGCTCAGCAAAGTCTGTCACCACTGAGTTTGTGGACTTTGAAGATAATACAAGTATGTGATCAGGGGTTGGCCCACCTGCGGACGGGGCTCGGTTTATTTCAGATGTGGTATTTGGCACGCACTATTTTGAGCATTTGCGAATGCTAATTTTTGTACTCTTTGACTTTGGTATTGAGTCAGTTCTGTGGTTTTATTTCGAGTCTGTCTCGTTGTTTTGAGTTAGTGTTTTTGATTAAGGTCTGTCTTGTTGTATCGAGTCAGTCTTGTTTTGTTAGAGTCAGGTAATTTCGGGGGTGTTACCTCGGACATCACTTGTTTGTTTTGGTATTTGTCTTTTACATTCTTTTGAGTATGTTTCTGCCATGTGGCAAGTTGCAACTAGGAAATTTGAATGAAACAGCTGTGGCTGTCATGTTTCTGTGCTTATTGCTACTTTGAGCCTGTTGTGCCAGCAAGTTGAAAGTGAAACGACAGTGCTTTTCACCTGCTCTTCTGTGCCTTGAAATCATTGCATTGACTTAAGTTTTTCAAAACTTTTTGAACATTGTGATAAAAAACGAAGAGGAAGGAATTCCTCGGGATTTGTAAAAATTTGATCAATTTAGAGAAAGAAAGGCATGCTAAGCCCTTAATGAATGAGATCATGTTTGTTAACGTGAGTACTGAGAAGGATCCTGGCTTGATCCAGATTGGTTCTACACTGTCTTCAACGCGAGCGATTGGTCGCTTCGAAAAAAAATTTCAAAAAATGTTTTATGCGTCCTGCGCAGACCTATGTGGAATCGCTCTTGAGATTGTGCAGCTTAGGATCGCTCTCAGCCTCAAGACTCAACCCCTTACTTTTAAACAATTGAACTTGCATTCAGAATGTTCAACGGTCAACCATAATGTGAAGCTTTTATGGCCAGATCAGAAGCACCCTTCGAACAAGGGGCAAAAGACGTCAGATAATGCACTCGAAGAGTCCAAGACGAAGATCGGCAAGAATGCCAAATCCCAGAAGGGGGGAAAGAAGAAAGTACTGCCGGAGAACAACCGAGTTCCTATCCACAACACTAGGGGAAAATTTAGCCCCCATTGGATGGACTCCGACATCATCAGCAAACAACAGCCACTCTCCAGGATTCAGATGGCTTTGAGATCTCAAAATCATTTGACATGGACAAAGCTATACTTTTACCCTTGAGAGGCTCGCTGGGCCGAAAACCCAGAAGGGCGACCCAGGCAAAAGTTAGAGCAAGAAAAGAAAAAATGAAAAAAAAAAAACAAACAAACAACAACAAAAAAAGAGAAGAATTGAAAAGAAATGAAAGAAGAACAAAACTCACAAGGTTGAAAACTCGGAAAGGGCGGCCTTGGCAAAAGTTATAGCGTAAAAGGAGAGGTTAATACCCGAGTGTACCTAACCCGAACTACGTAAGGCTTGATTCCCATCTTTGGGATACTTAGGCAACTTCATTCTGAAGTCCAGCCATAAACACTTCCAAATGGATTGTGTCCATACAATGGTGTTGATCATCTTTGTTTTCTCTGTATCCGAGAGTTCTATTGTGATCGTCACTCTGTAGGCTGATTACAATGCGCTGCGGTGCTATCCAAACAAGGGGCAACTTTCCGTTGCCATACAGTGTGCTGCGGTGCCATTCGAACAAGGGGCAGCCTTCCGTTGCCGTGCAGTGCCATTTAGGCAAGGGGCAATTTTCCATTGCTTCCGATATGAGTTGGTGCATCTCAAGAGTAGATTTTGTGTTGGTCGAGCAGTGGCCATCTGCAAAAACAGTTTTTGAGAATTTTTACTGAGGTTGACTAATTCTCTCAAAAATTATTCTATTTTTCCAAAACTGGACCATTTCTTGGACCTAAAAAGGAAACTTTTCAGTGCTCACAACCTAACTTGCATGATTTTAAATCAGAAAGTTGAACAAGCATGTTAATCTAACTCTCATGTTGGTCAAAATTGTTTTAGTAGAAAGCCAAAACAAAAATGGTCAAAATGATGAACCAGGGGCGCAGTTGAGTCGGGTGTTCTGTCTTTTCCCCCATTGTCAACTTACTTGCCGGAAAAGGCACTATATTCGCCAAAAAAGGCACGACTGAGGTTAACAATAAAGGGTTAAAAGCTCTTGTACCCTCCAAACAGCGAGGTATCAAGCCAGGTGCGAAGCACGAATTGGGATGGACTGAGACATTTCACTCCCTCATCCGGGGCATCGACTAAACGCCACCAGAAGAAATAGCCGTGAGTTGATAGTGTTGGGGCATGAACCCACAACTTCTTGTCTATCCATCAACCACCTAGGGGAGGGATAAAAAATGAGAGATTGAAGAATAGAGAGATGTGCGATGAGAGAAAAAGTGAGCAAAGGGCTTTTTCAGGACAAAAACAGAGCCTGAGGGCTGAGTGATGTGAGAATCACAAATGAGAAAAGGTGGGAAACAATACCCGGAGAAACAGGCTCCTTGTGTACGTTTGAGTGTCGTGTCTTTTGTTCTATCTCAATTTTTGTTTTGAGTCGTTCCGAGTGTTACTCGATGTGTTTAGGTTGTTACCCTTTGTTTTTCGGTTGAGTCATTTTTGCTGTGTTTAGCCGTAGGCTCAATACCCGGTCAAAAACTCATTTCTTATTTCAAAATAAGTTATTTTGTGCTTAGAGTGTTGTGTCATTCTTCACATTTGTGCAAAACAGAATTCATTATTTCATAAAACCGCAGGGTTCAACCCAGGTCACGTGAGAACAGTAGAACCAGGATCTATCTGAAGCTATAGGTTCCAGACTACGATGCAAAAGAAAAGAGGAAGGATTCGGAGCATCTGAGTTTGTTTCGACTTCTGCAAATGCTGTCTTTGCATCCTGTGTGTTCAAAATGAATAGAATGCTGTGTTATGGGCTGTGAGTTCAGAATGAACAATGTTCAGAATGGGTTGTGTGTTCAGAATCAGCAGTGTCCTGCATGAGCTGTATGTTCAAAATAAACAGAGTACTGTGTTACGAGCTGTGTGTTCAAAATGAGCAGTCTATATGTTGAACATATTGAGAACTTGTGATTAGTTCCACTTCCAGTGCCTTTCAGTGTTGATTTTGAAAAGTCACACCTGTGTTACTTCAATTTGCTTATAGAGTTGTTACTCATTCGCTTATCGAGTTGTTGCTCATTTGTCTATCGAGTTGTTGCTCATTTGATTGCCAAGTTGTTGCAATTTTGTTTATCGAGTTGTTGCTCTTTGCTTATCGAGTTGTAAACTTGTTAAGGTCTTGTTGTTCCTTATTGAGTTAATTTGTTTTATTTGTTACATTGGTCTACCTGACCTGGTAGTACATGAATGTTCAATTTCCATTCGATTACATTGTTATGTAATATGGTGTGATGCGATGCAATGTACAAATGCAACACTTTTTTCAGCAAAAAGCTTCTTTCATTCCATCATCTTTTCAAATACATAGTTTTGAGAAAGTAAAACCTACCTCAAGCAGTACAATGTCCTCAATCTGCTAGCAAAAAAAAGTGGATAAAGCAAAAAAGAAGAGAAAAGCAACGAAATGCCTGAACAGAGCAAAGAAGAAAAAGGCAGCAGAAAGTTTGGATCAAAATCAGTCATCTCAGGTATGGGGGTCGGTCCTGGTCCTCTTCTTGGATGAGGGTCCATGATCACCACCGCCATCTCCAAAATCAGAGTCCGAGCTATCTCCGGCCTCGCCCTACGACGCCGCCGCCTCCTCATCTGACTCATCGTCATCTGGAGTGGGCTCTCGGGAACTGCGCTCAGCATGAGTGCGCCTATGTCTGCCCCGGCTATGGATAGTCATGCTCCGCCTGACTCCTCCTCCTCTCCCTCCTCCCCGAGCAGGAACAGATGGTCTAGCTGGCGCACCTCCCGTGGCTGGAATCTGGAATGGGGTTGGAAAAGGACAAATGGCCAATGCATCAGTTGTAGATAAAACAGAATGTAGTGTTTGAATAGTGTATGAATGCCGTGAACAACGCTATGAGCAGTATATGGGTTGCAGTGCATCAGTACCGTGAGTGCTGTGTTTCAAGTGTCGTGTCAATAGTGTAATGTATCAAATTACGTATGAAATAGATTAGGCGGAGTTTGAAACTGCAATTGAAAGAACTTACCGGGATATTGTAGATGGTCAACAAGTCGAAACACCACTGCAGCATCCCTACCGCTGAGGCAGTCAACTCGAGGGACTGGCGAGTGTACTCGACGGAAGCCTGCAAAAGTATTGAAGTCATTAGTATTCTGCGGGATATCAAAGGAATTGAAATGACTATACAAAATGCAAAGTTTAGTAGTGCATATCGGGGTCGGGCCATAGACTCCGACGAGCTTGGAATCAGCCGGAGGAGGGGCGAAGGGAATCTGATAGATCTGCCTAGCCTGCCCTCAGCATGTGATCATCGTAGGCAGTGCTGGCCACTCAGCTCCCTGTGCCCTCCGGGACCCATTCCTTCCTCGAGCCGAAGGTATCCTCGGTGCCCTTGGTGCTCCTGCTCCAGCCGCTGGCGTCGCAGGCCTCTCCCTCTCAGCTCGACGAGCACTACTCAGAGGCGGCATCAGATAGGCCTCGATAAACTCGGTGCAGTCGCCCTCATCTCTAAAGCCCTCCGAGTCCCAACCAATCGTATAATCGGCCATCTCCTGTGGGGTGTACATCTCTGCCTGCCTCATGGTCGTAGGAGGAGGTGCTGGAACTACCTGCTCCGGTAAGCCAAAGGTCTGCCGCAAGAAGCGCTCACCAAAAGTGGCAGACTAGACCCTCCAGCAGAACTCTGAAACAGGCAGTCTCCCGAGCACCGACATACCACTCTCGAACTGTGTCAGGCAACGGGCCCATGGCTGCCAGGTGATCTGCAAATAAAACATAGCTTGTTATCTACTGTTATTGAAAGAATAATGTAAAGCAAAGCTTAAATGAACTGAAATGTCTGACATACCAACGCTGCGGTGATGGTATCAAAGTAGCGGTGGAAGAACATGAAAGACTCGCGTGGTCTCCGCTCACACCTCACGTCGAAGCGGTGAGAAAATGGAACACCGAGAGGGACCTCCTCGTCTGGCACTGGGGCAAGTCTCAGGAAGTAGGCATATACCCACAACTGCAAAGTATAACACAGCAAACACCAGTATGATTATCGAATAAAGCAGAATACAGAATAAAGCAGATTATGTGTATACCGTGTGTGTAGTGTGCAAACCGGTGTAAAGTAGATTACATGTGTGCAGTGTATAGAGTACAGATAATGTAAAAGTAACTGATAAGACAGAAAAGGGAACATGTACCTCCCAGGCTCGCCAGTAGCCTCCAAGCAACTGCCCGCTGAGGCGGGAGGATGAGCTCATATATCCGTAAAGAGTGGCCAAGCCTGCGCTACCCCAGTCGTAGCGACGGATCTGTGTCACATCCACAAGCGCGCTTAGCAGGTAGAGGGCGACGGTGTTCGCCAGGTCGGCGAAGAGCATGGTCCCCAACAAGAACATAAGGAAGCCATGAGCGTACTACTCCTCCTCCTCCCGGGTAGTAGGCGCCTGGATCCGGAAGTGATCCTCGAACCATGAGTACTGCACAAACCCTGCTCGAGCGAGAGGTGGCTGAGTGCCAAGCAAGTATAGCTGAGCGGCGTCCCACTCGTCCATGTCTGTATCAAAGGGGATCGAATCACCTCCCACTCCAATGCCTGTGAACATGGAGAAGTCGAAGGGAGTCATCGTCATCTCCCCGGTGGTAGAAAGGTGGAAGGAGTCGGTGGTATCCCACCACCTCTCCACCAGAGCAGTAAGAAGAGGCCTGCTCGCAGTGAGACGCGAGAATCCCATGCAGAAGGTCGCAAAGCCAGCTCGGTCAACAATGCGATGAGCCGCGTCAAGTAGCACCATGTACCAACCTCGGGCGACAGCATTTCCATACCCCCGGAAGGCATGGGAATCTCCTTGTGGTCAAAACAAATAGTTGTGAAGCAGTGTTACAAATATAGTGTTGAATGCGCTCAGAATTGATGAAAATGCAGCGTGTGTACACGTGTTCAGATTCAAACAAATATCGGGTGCGGGTGTGCTTGCAGTGAACTATAGCATGTGATGTATCAGTGTGTTTGAGTGGTTCAGTGGAAAATACAGCGTGTATACATGTGTTCAGATTCAAACAAATATCGGGTGCGGGTGTGCTCGCAGTGAACTACAACATGTGATGTATCAGTGTGTTTGAGTGGTTCAGTGGAAAATACAGCGTGTGTACACGTGTTCAGATTCAAACAAATATCGGGTGCAGGTGTGCTCGCAGTGAACTACAACATGTGATGTATCAGTGTGTTTGAATGGTTCAGTGGAAAATACAGCGTGTGTACACATGTTTAGATTCAAACAGATATTGGGTGCGAGTGTGCTCGCAGTGAACTACAACATGTGATGTATTAGTGTGTTTGAGTGGTTCAGTGGAAAATACAGCGTGTGTACACGTGTTCGGATTCAAACAGATATCGGGTGCGGGTGTGCTCGCAGTGAAATACAGCATGCAATGTACTAGTGTGTTTGAGTTAAGCAGTTAAAGAACAGAATCGACTATCGCAGTTATGTGTTCCACATTGCAGAAAATGAAACAAAGAAGAGTGTACCACAGAAGCGCCGAAGGACATATGAGACTCTGGCTTGTGCAACAAAAGCTCCAGTGGCGCGCCTCATGCATAGCTCCGGAAGTTGCGGATGTCGTCGGGAGGCAACACATGTATCACCGACCTGTAAGCCACCGAATCAAACGGCCGGATATGAAGAGGTAAGAGCTCGACCTTGGGATCCATGTCCATCTCCAAAGGAGCCCTACCCTGTGGTATGTCGTCCGCCATCTCAGAAAGAGTGCAAAAATGGCTGAGAATGTGGAAAATAGGCGAGAATGCCAAAAGTCAACCCAAAAGTCAACCCTGTGAGGGTGAAAAATGGGAGGAAAGGTCGGGGTGTGAAAAAGGCACGAAGATCAAGGTATGACTCGGGGAAAACAAACCCCAAATGGTGGAAACCAAGAAAAATGCACCGAAACAAAGATTTGTTCAGTTCAAAATGTGCGAAATGGTGAAGATTTCGCGAATCGAACGACGAAAAAGTGTAGAAAACACGAGAAAAACGAGGATTGAAGGTTGGAAAATCACCTAGAGAGAGAGGGGAGGGTTTTTCGAGCTTGGACGAAGTGAAAATATAGGGTTTGAGGCCCTATATTTAAACACCCGTGGCTAAATGTCGAAACTGCCCCGACTCTGCCATTTTTGGCCGGTTGGCCAAATTGTTAGCCGATCGGCTAAATAGTTGGCCGATGAACTCATTTTGTGGCCGATGGATGGCCAGTGGCCTCTCCTTGTGGTCGGTGAACCTCCCTGTAGACGTGCCCGTGGGCCTCACTACAGTTCGGACTCAATTTGTGTCACGGTCCTTAATCTGAACCAAAGAGTCCAAATCCGGCAAATCATTTTGAGAAACAGATTCTTGAAAAGAAGTGCCAAACATGGACTACTTTGCCAAATACAGAGTCGCCACCTAAATACTTTTTATGGGGGAATTTAGGAAACCCTGGCTCGGTGCCAAAGGCCACGTGTCCGTCATCACCAAAGTTGCCTCGGCTCGGGAGCTTGGGTACGATTGGGGAAGGTCAGCTATGAGCACCCCCTCTCGCCCGATCCGAAGATCGGCCTCTACTAACCATGATATCCAGTTTTGAAAACGTTATGTGTTCTTATTCCATTTATTAGCCAAGAATTACTATGTTATGCGCACAACAAACAAGTATAGACCAAATCGCCTAAATTGGAACAAAACATTGTATGTTTGTTTTGAAAATGGTTTGCTACTCGCAAGTAGGCTGAAATGTAGGTTTTGCCACCCTTAAGTGGGCTTTAGAAAAGATGGTTTTGCCACAATCTAGTGGGCTTAAAACTCACAGTTTTAATGCATTATCCCAATTTAGTTAATTCAACCTCCATCCACAGGCATTCAAGTAGTTATATCACATAAGCAGCTAGCCTCATGGTAATCATGCTGTCATGGCAATACTCACACGCATGCGGTATGCTAAAGCATAAATGCTTACCAAGTACTCCAAGCCAAAACAAGAACATGTTAGCAATCATGCATGATCCAAGTCCATGTTTAAATGCCTAATGCAACGCATATGGAATGTCACTAGAGTAGGCTCGGCTAGTCTATAAATGGCATGTGAAAATGCACAAGTAGCATGTATTTAAGTTAGATTTGAAATATTTATGCAGTTAGTATGATGCGCCGAGCCTGGTGCATGCAATACTTGATAAATGATGCACGCATGCATAGCATGAGGTATGCTAAAGTAAACATGTCCTAATACTAACCATCGAAAACAGGTAAGTAAAAGGGAGAAAGAAGTGGGGGTTGGAAGACATACACACATGCACCCACGCTTATTACAGATTCGCCCTCGCTCGGAGGGACCGAAAGAATAATACAAGTTAATTAACCTACAAACTAATTAAATATTATAGACCGATTAATTAATTAACAAATTAACTAATCTAATGAAAGCAGTAAACGGCCTCGGGAAGAGGGCCCAATGCAATGCGCGCTCGACTCCGCTCAGAAAGTCACTGCCATGCACAAGTTGCCTCTGCTTTGACTATTCTGCTTCTCTGGAAACTGCATAACTCCCAAGGTTGCTTCTATGAGTGTTGTGGGACACTACCGGCTGAGTGAGAACTCCACCAGCCATGAAGAATGGTCACCGGTCTATCGGCCAAAAATAAATAGCCAACCGGCACTGTATTTAGCCGACCGGCTAAAACTTCCCTGCTGAAACCTGTTTGACAGCAGCAGAGGGCAGGCAATGCGTGGCAATGTATTTCAAGCAAATGTATGCACTAACCACACTCCTTATCATGTTTATGACTCAAAGGAGGATGGGCCTCAATTCTCGGGCCACTAATCACGCATTCTCATGCATGATGGCCCAAGGGACCAAGTATGCATTTTGATTTCAAATACAATGCACACACACAAGCCAAGGCCCAATCCCTATCACTAGATCAAGGGACAAGGCATGCATGCTAGATGGCATGCAACCTAGGCATGCAAACTAGTATGCTATATGAACATGGGGGAAGCATGCAACAAAATGCAATAGAGCTAAGCATGTGTCAATAATGCAAGTAATGAACATGCAAACATTATGCAACCAAAGCCTGCAAGCATGTAGCAATGTGATCACATTTGAACAACATGCGAAAGGTGGACTTAGACCAATATGGACAAGCCTCGGCCATGTCTAACTAGGAGGCCAAAATGCTATGGAATGGTGGCAAATACACACACAAACAATGCATGCAAAAATGGCCCAACGCTTAAGCATTAAAGAACATCTTTTAAACACACTTAAAAGAGGATAATCATGGACAAATGGCATGCACATCAAACTCTGAAAATCATGTTAAGATGATACCAAATCCAACTATCAATGCAAGTAAGGTATGCAACCAAGCCCAAGAACTTAAACTATGGTTAAATGACACATGAAGCAAATGACCAAAGTGGACCAAAACAGTCCCAAATCATATTAAGACAAGTCCTAAAAACCACCTAGATGGCATTTAAATGATCTATACATGGAGTCGTGCACAAATGCTTAAACATGGAGCATACAACACCACCTCTTAGAGGCATCGAAGAGGCATCAAAGGCAAGCATACAAGCATGTTATAAGGACTGAAATAACATGGGAGGTGGTTCCAAACCACTGAAACGCTGCAAGTAACGCATGCTACACACTTACGCACCCAAGGCCAACAAGCCAAAATGCAAGGTGGCTATACTAAGCATGTGATGATCGACCAAAACAACCAAGAACAGAGCTTAGGCATGCTAAAACAAACATGAAAGCTTCACGAAGCTTGGCCAAAATCATGCTAGAATAAGGACCAAAACCTAAAGCATGTTAAGACCTAAACACGGCATTACAAGGCATGTATGCTAAGCAAGCATGGTGTACCAAAACCAACTAAAAATAGAGCTATACCATGACATAATAAGCATAAATATCAGTCAAGGCATGGCCAACATGAACCAAAACATGATGCTCACTAAAGAGGCAAAAATGGCCCTTTCCAAGGACAACAAGGAGAGGGGGTGGCCCTCTCCTTCCTAGGACCTCAAGGCACCATCCTCACCTCTGAAATCCCTCAAGATTTCAGTGGTGAGGAGGCCCAAACACAATGGTCCCGTAGCTCAATCGAAATGGCACAAAACAAAGGCCAAACAAGCCTTAAGAGGGGTCAAACAACCCCAAACCTTAAAACACCCTTAACAAACTATTTAGAGCACTCAAAAATAAGACTTTTCTACGTTATATACTAAGCTCAAAAATAGATGCAAGATAGGCTAAAAAGCTTTGCAAAAAAGGGGTAAAAAAGGGGACAAAAGTCTTACCCTTGTAGCACAATAGCAAATCAGCAACTTTTGGACCAAGAAAAGGCTTCAAATCGCCCCAAAAATCACCTTCAAGGACCTCAGCTCAATAAAGGGAGTAGAGAACTAGGTGTTTGTATGCAAAAGTGCAAAGAAAATGCACTTTTGAGCACAAACAAGTCCTAAACCTTAGAGAGAGAGGCAGAAAAATGTAGAGAGAGAGATTTTTTTGCTCCTTTTGTTGTATATCTGCTCCACTTTCTCTTGTCTCTCTCTTTCTTTTGAGAGAGCTTGATTGATATAGATATATCAATCTGCAGCCCCCTCAGAGCTCCCACGCCCAAGCATGGGCTGGGGTATGGCCTGGAATGACTACTGCCAGCTGTCTACAGAAATATCTGTTGAAAACCACATTTGGCCGGCCGGCCATCAAAGTGGTCGACCGGCAGTCAAATTGGCCGGCCGGCCATCACATTTGGCCGATGGCAACAAGACACAGACGGTGGCCTCAAGCCACGGCCGGCGGAGTGTAGGGATGTCCCAAAAGCCATTCCCTGCCCTCCAAAGCAAAAAAAACAAGTGTTTGGTGCAAAACCAGACACAAAACGGTCGAGTCGAGAGATTCTGAGGCAAGGCGCGTAGCCGAGGCCTCCGGGAACTCAAGACGAACACAAACATGGATGATCACCGAGTGTTCAAGCGGTGACGTCCAAGTCTTGAGGACGGTCAAAAATGGGGTGTCAACAGTTGCCCCTCTTTGACAGAACTCGAAAGTCATAACAATGACAGGAGTGAATGTTAAAGCCCAGAGACGACCCATTTTTGACAAGGCCGAAGACTTAGACAAACATGCAAGGCAAACAAGATATGCGCCTGAAGGCAAGGGCGAAATGCAAGACAATGCACAAAGCCGAACATAACTTATGATCATGCAAAGAAAGCTGTAACGAAGCATAACATGCGATAGTTTTAAGCTAGCATATACCAAACTAAACTACGATGCAGAAAGGATGTAAGAGAATTATGTAATTCTCGATACGTCTCACTCGGAGAATACAATACCGGCGCGGTTCGTCTGGTTGCACCAGCCTCAAATGAACCGTACATACAATATCGTGCCTGGAAAGAAAGCAAACTTAACAGGTACAGATATCGTTAGCAATATGCAAAATGAATGCAAAATGATATGCGATATATACAAAACAATGTATAGTAATGCAGATGAAAATGCAATGCAATTGAATCATAATCAAATCATGAGCGGTTCAAAACCACACAAATGTCAAATAGATTGATGGTAGTAACAAGTCCGTCTACCATAGAAAAGGTGCCGCAACCCCTAAACCAACCACACCAACGTGGAATAGGCGCGTACACATGCAGAACTATGAGTGATGTAGACGGACACAAGAACAAGTAATTGGTGGAATGACATAGGTGGGGAAATGACCCGCTGAAGAAAGCCCAATGACCTAATGCTGGATGCAAAAATTACATACAATGTAATATATATAATGGATATGACAAGCAGCCAAACCAAATCTGCCGAGGAAAGGCATGGACACACACAAACCACGTCTAACATAGAACGGTCATACAGAACTATGCGTGTATAGACGTAAAAAGTATGGGCACATACCAGACCAAGCTCAACATGGAAAGGCGCAAGCCCTAGATGGAAGTGATGCGGTGAATGCATTCAAGCTACAATGCAACATATACAAATATGCAATGGAATGGAATATTTATATGGATAAGGCACGCGGGCGAAACCAAATCTTGCCTAGGAAAGGCATGTACTCAAACAAACCGCATCTAACACAGAAACGGTGCCGCAACCCTCAAATCAACATACTAGCGTGGAATAGGCGCGTACACATGAAGAACTGTGCTTCGATGTGAAAAGTGTGGGCACATACCAGACCAAGCTCAACATGGAAAGGCGCAAGCCATAGGTGGGGGTGATGCAGTGAATGCATCCAAGCTACAATGCAACATATACAAATATGCAATGGATGGGCATAAATGCAATATTTACAGTAAGATGCATGACATATGCATTATTTACAGTGGCATGCGTCACATATGCACTATTTACAATGATGCATGACGTATGCATTATTTACAATGATGCATGACATATGCATTTTTTTTGTTGTTTGATTTTGAAATGCGCGACGACACGCGGCTTTTGGGATGCATGACAATGCATGTTGATGTAAGTGCGTGACCACGCACGTCTTTTGATATGCATGACAATGCATGTGAACCTGAATGCGCAACCACACGCGTCATTTGAAATGCATAACAATGCAACCGAGCGGGTTTAAGGTCTCGCCAGACCGTCAAATACATGATTTCGAAATGCGCGACAATGCGCGGCTTTTGAGATGCATGACAATGCATGTTGATGTAAGTGGGTGACAACGCATGTCTTTTGATATGCATGACAATGCATGTGAACCCGAAAGCACAACCACGGGCGTCGTTTGAAATGCATGACAATGCAACCGAGCGGGTTTAAGGTCTCCCCAGACCGTCAAATGCATGATTTCGAAATGCGCGACAATGCACGGCTTTTGAGATGCATGACAATGCATGTTGATGTAAGTGCGTGACAACGCATGTCTTTTGATATGCATGACAATGCATGTGAACCCGAATGCGCAACCACGCGCGTCGTTTGCAATGCATGACAATGCAACCGAGCGGGTTTAAGGTCTCGCCAGATCGTCAAATGCATGATTTCGAAATGCGCGACAATGCGCGGCTTTTCAGACGCATGACAATGCATGTTGATGTAAGTGCGTGACAACGCATGTCTTTTGATATGCATGACAATGCATGTGAACCCGAATGCACAACCACGCGCGTCGTTTGAAATGCATGACAATGCAACCGAGCGGGTTTATGGTCTCGCCAGACCGTCAAATGCATGATTTCGAAATGCGCGACAATGCACGGCTTTTGAGATGCATGACAATGCATGTTGATGTAAGTGCGTGACAACGCATGTCTTTTGATATGCATGACAATGCATGTGAACCCGAATGCGCAACCACGCGCGTCGTTTGAAATGCATGACAATGCAACCGAGCGGGTTTAAGGTCTCGCCTGACCGTCAAATGTATGATTTTGAAATGCGCGACAATGCGCGGCTTTTGAGACGCATGACAATGCATGTTGATGTAAGTGCGTGACAACGCATGTCTTTTGATATGCATGACAATGCATGTGAACCCGAATGCGCAACCATGCGCGTCGTTTGAAATGCATGACAATGCAACCGAGCGGGTTTAAGGTCTCGCCAGACTGTCAAATGCATGATTTCGAAATGCGCGACAATGCGCGGCTTTTGAGATGCATGACAATGCATGTTGATGTAAGTGCATGACAACGCATGTCTTTTGATATGCATGACAATGCATGTGAACCCGAATGTGCAACCACGTGCGTCATTTGAAATGCATGACAATGCAACTGAGCGGGTTTAAGGTCTCGCCAGACTATCAAATGCATGAATTTTGTTATTTTGAATGCATGATTATGACATGCGTGACAATGCGAGATGTGTGTGCAACGACGTGACAGAAATGACGCAAAATCAGTGCGCGTTCACGATAGAACGTTGTAATGTAACCCACGTGGGGCAACTTTCGAATCTTAAAAGAGGCAAAAGGATACAAAAAGGATACACCTTGCACATATTCGAGTGCCATGCACAGAAGACACGGTCCGAGGTCAACACAGGGGCTGGTTGAGCTTCGGAAATGCACTTTTCTTGTACTATCTTGAACAATAAAGGTTCCAAACCACAGATCTGACCCAAACAAGGTTGTAGGATGCTCACCGGCCGAAAGGGGAAGCCACCGGCCATCCACCGGCCACCAAAAAAACATCACTGGCCAAACATTTGACCGGCCGGCCAAAGATGTGACCGACCGGCCAAAAGTTACTGAGTCGGGACAGTTTAGTCTTTTTGCCTCGGGTCTTTTAAAATAGGGTTTCAAACCCTATTTCTTTCATTTTCCTTGGCCGAAAATAGTTGCTTTCTCTCTCTAGAGCATTTTCCCCTCTTCCATTCTCCGTTTTCCTTGATTCTCGCGCCCTTTCCGACGTTTGATTCGTGAAGTTCATCGCGTTTCAAACACTTTGAACCGAACATTTCTTCGTTTTGGTGTCTCCTTTGCTATTTCCACCTCTTGGGGTTTGTTTCCCCCAAATTTTTCTTGATTTTCGTGCCTTTTCTGCACCCCGACCTTTTTGGCCATTTTTCACCCTCCCGGGGTTGACTTTTCGGTTGACTTTTCATATTCTTGCCCGATTTTCACTCTTTCGGCCATTTTCGCACCACCTTTGACATGGCGGGTGATATTCCATGGGGTGGGACTCCGCCAGAGCATGAGATAGATCCAGAGGCTGAGCTCTCCCCTTGAGCGTCCGCCTGTTCGACCCGGCAACCTACCGGCCGGCGATTCACATCCTGCCTCCTGATGGACTGCGCCAGTTTAGGAGCTTCGAGAGGGGCGTGCCTCAAGAGCTTCTCTTGCGTGAGCCTACATCTCATTTGTCCTTCGGCGCTTCCGAGGTAACATTCTTCCCTCTGCTTTACTTTTCGCAATGTAGAACACTTAGCTGCCATAACTGATTATGCTCTTTAACTGCTTAGCCCAAATGCACTGAGGCACTGTACACTGTAATCGACCGTGAACACACTTCCAACTATTATTTGTTTGAATCTGAACGCGTGCACACACACTGCACTTGCCCTGAACCACCCAAATACACTGACACATCAGTCACTGTCGTTCACTACGAGCACACCGGCACCCGATATCTGTTTGAATCTGGAAAATGTGCACACATGCTGTATCTACAACAAACCATGCAAACACACTGACACATCACATGTTGTAGTTCACTACCAAATCTGAATGCTTTTCAAAACTGCACTTTAGCGTTTCTTCGCCATTGTCTGCTTGAAAACAGGGAGATTCCCATACCGTCCGGGGGTATGGGAATATTGCCGCTCGGGATTGGTATGCAGAGTTACTCGACGTGGTTCGCCACATCGTGGACCAGGCCGGCTTCGGCGTATTTTGCAGGGGCTTTCCAGACTGACGACGAGCAGGCCTCTCTTTGCCGCTCTAGCAGAGATGTGGTGGGACACCACCGACTCGTTCCACCTTTCTGCCACAGGAGACATGACGATGACTCCCTACGATTTCTCGATGCTCACAGGCATCGGGGTAGGGGGTGATCTGATCCCCTTTGATACTGATATGGATTAGTGGACAACTGCTCAGATCCATCTGCTCGGCGAGGTGCTACCTCTTGCGCTTCCTGGCTTCGTTCGATATTCCTAGTTCGAGGTTCAGTTTAGGGTCCAGCCAGCTTTGACCGAGGAGGCTCCGATGACTCAGGAGGCTGTGGAGAGATACGCATGCGGCTTTCTCATGTTTTTGTTTGGGACTACCATTTTCGCCGACCGGGCGAACACTGTGCCTCTCTGCCTGCTTAGTGCACTAGTGGATGTCAGGCAGATCCTGCACTACGACTGGGGCGGCGCCGCTCTGGCCACTTTCTATGGGTACATGAGCTCAGCTTCCCGTGGCAGTGAGTAGTTGCTCGGAGGCTATTGGCGCGCTTGGGAGGTACATTTTTCTTTTTCTACTTTACATTTTCTGTACTCTGTACACTGCACACACTGTACTTTCTGTCTCATGCTGATCATATACTGCACACACGGCACACACATATACCCTGCTTTACACTGACTGTACACTGCATACACCGTACACTCTGCTTAACACACTGCACAGTACACGGTCCTGTAATTTCTGCTTTATTCTGTGTTCTGCTTTATCTGATAACCCTTCTGGTATTTGCTCTGCAGTTGTGGGTCTACGCCTACTTTCTGAGACTCGCCCCAGTGCCAGACGTAGAGACCCCTCTCGTCATCCCATTTTCTCGTCGCTTTGACGTGAGGTGTGTGCGGAGGCCGCGGGAGACATTCATCTTTTTTTGCCGCTACTTTGACACTATTACCCCCACAGAGGTATGTTTCACTTACGGTTCATTTAAGCTTCGCTTTACATTGTATTGTCAATATCAGTAGATAACAAACTACATGTCATTTACAGATCACTTGGCAGCCTTAGGCTCCATTGCCTGCGACGATTCGAGATCGATTTGCCAAGGCAGAGGAGACTGCACGTTTTTGGATCTTACTGGAGGGCCCGGTCTGTCGGGCTTGGTACTTGGGTGAGCATTTCCTACGCCAGACCCTGGGCTTGCCAGAGCAGATAGTTCCGGGTCCGCCTCCTACCCACATGAGGGACACCGAGAGGTTCACCGCCCAGGAGATGGCCGATTACACGATCAGCTGGGACGCGGAGGGCTTTAGGGGCGAGGGCGACTACAGAGAGTACGTCCAGACCTACATTATGCGACCTCTGAGCGGTGGCCGTCGAGCTGAGAGAGAGAGACCCGCGGTGCCAGTAGCTAGGGCAGGAGCAGGGGCTGGGGCAGGAGCATCGAGGAGGGCTTGGGTCCGCAGCAGGAGTGGAGTTCAGAAAAGGCGGGGGGCTGGTTGGCCTGCTTTGCCCACGGCGATAACATGCAGAGGGCGTGGCAGGGCGACCTACTAGATCCCTATTGCTCCCCCTCTGTCTGATCACGAGTTGGTTGGTTTCTACGACCTGCCTCCGGTATGTACTACTACATATTGCATTCTACATGGTTACTTCATTTCATTTGATTTGATATTCCGCAGAATATTGATGCTTCTTAATACTTTTGCAGGCCTCTTCTGAGTACACTCGCCAGTCCTTGGAGCTGACCGCTTCAGTGATGGGGATGCTCCAGCAGAGCCTCGACCTTCTATCCATTTATAGCATTCCGGTATGTCCTTCTGACCACGGTCTCGAGCCATACATAGACTGTTTCACATACTCTGACACACAAAACGTCACCTGACATACTACCCTCACAGCATCTGATGCATTGTATTCTGTACTGATAAACTACTCATGGCATTCACACACTGTACTCATACACTGCATTCTGCACTGATACTCTGTTCACAGTATTCACACACTATACTCATACACTGCATTCTGCACTGATACTTTGTTCATAGTGTTCACACAATGTACTCATACACTGCATTCTGCACTGATACTCTGTTCACAGTACACTGATGCATTCGCTTTTTGTACTGTTCAACATCCCTTCCAGATCCCTACCGTAGGAGGTGTCCCAGCTGGACCTTCTGTTCCTACCGAAGGAGATGGGAGAGTATACCCCCGCACCAAGGCGGGATGCACCCATATCGGGAGTAGCTCACGGGCGCCAGTTTCAGGCGATGACGAGTCTGAGGCTGAGACAGAGGCGGAGGCAGAGTCGTCGTCAGAGGAGACCGGAGACCGCTCGAACTCGGACTCAGATGACAGTGTTGATGATGCTCCTGGACCTTCGTCTAGGAAGAGGACGAGAACTGTAATAACCCGACCCTCGTACACGTTCCTTGTTATATTTTCGGATCCTATTTTGTGATTTAGGATGCTTACTGTGTAATTCCATGAGAAATTAGGGATAAGAAAGTTACCTCCATGTTTAAAGCATATGTTTAAGAATGTCTATCTGTTCAATAAGGAAAGTATCTGTTACATGAGAAAGCTTAGATCGGAAATTGGAAGCCTTAAAGGCTTAATTATCTGAAATTGACTTCACATATATAATCAGCGTAATTTTTAAGTCATATTAAACATTTTTGGGAAATTTCAATTTCGGATGTTTAAACGATTGACTTTTGTCTTATTAGCCTTATATATATATGTGTGTTCTTTGAGCTTTGAACATAGTTCAACACATTTCATGAAAAAGGATGGTGAGAGTAAGAGTAGAGAGAAATTTGAAGGGAGTTTCACTAAAGGCTAGAGATTGAATAATCTAGAGAGACTTTGGGAGATCTCAACTCAAGGTAAGTTTGTATACCTCTTATAATTCCTCTCTTGAATTTGAGGATGATACAACCAAGATGATTGAATCCAAGGTGTAATTGAATCATGTTTTATCCATTGGATGAGCTTGAACTAAGTTGCTTATGTATGTATGTGGAGAATTTAGCTTGATTTCTTTCTTTCTCATGAAAGATCATGAAGAACTCACCCTATATATATATGTTGATGCAATATATGTGATGTTGGTGCAAAAAGGGGAAATTTGAGCATAGTTAAGAATTCAAGAATTAGTGTTATCTACTTTAATGTATGTATTTGAAGCCTTTGTAATATGAATTTTAGGTTATGTATTGTCAACTAAAAATGTTAAAATAAGCCTTGTGAGGATGTACCAAAAGATGGGATTTTGTAAGAAATTTTCGGAGAATTTTGAGCAAAATCGCCGCACGTGCGGGGGTCATGGCCGCACGTTCGGGAGGTGCTTCCGCACGTGCGGGAGTCATGGCCGCACGTGCGGGAAATGGTGAAAAACAGGGGCTTGGCCACTGTCTAAAAGGCACGTGCGGGGCATTTTGCCGCACGTGCGGGAGAGCTTGCCGCACGTGTGGGGCTCACAGCCGCATGTGCGGCCCATGCTGAAAAATATTGTTTGCTCCGTTTTGCGTGTAGAACCCTCTAATATTGTCGGAATATGTATTTGACGCCTTTTAATATGTATAAATTCCTTCGAAGTAAAACGAAATAGAAAGTAATCTGATATAAAAAGGAAACTAAACTCTAAAGGTTGAATGTGTGCAGGGCACACTCCGGGAGGAACAAGCACATCATCACAATACTGTGAGTAGTAATATCACTATCCGCTTCGCATATAGCTAATGATTTTCATTAGCATTTCGTTCACGCAATTATGTTAATGTTTCAAGTATGCGACTATGTTTATAATTCAAGTATGTATGTTAATGTTCAAGTATGTATGTATGTATGTATGTTAATGTTCAAGCATGTTCCAAGTGTGTAAAGAAAGGAATGGGAAAGATAAAATACCTTTATTCTATAAGACTCTGGGCCTACGGCCACTCAATATAAGCTATTATGATATGAAACAAAGTGCTACACGGAACTAAGTGCTACGACGTGAGCCACGTCTAGAATCCGTGTGAGACACCTCTTGAGTTCGTATAGGTATGGTTTCAAGGGCTTTATGCCACTTTCAAGGGCTTCAATGCCAACAAGTTACAAGGGCCTTGTGCCACACGTTTCAAGGGCCTTAGTGCCATATGTTACAAGGGCTTTGTGCCACCATGTTTAAGGGCCTTGTACCAATATGTTCAAGGGCTTTACGCCACCATGTTCAAGGGCTTCAAGCCATTATGATTTAAGAATGTAATATGTCAAGCTGTTATGTTCAAAATTAGGCCTGAGGCCGTTATAAGATGAATACAGAATCAGGCTAACTTTGTAATCTTTGTATTCTCATATGTATTGATATACGTCTTGTTTCAAGTTAAGCGTCATTTCACTTATGTATTACCATTCACCGAGCCTGGCTCACTTTCTGTTATGTCTGTTTCTGTAGGCAACCAACCCGGTAGTCAATCCTAACCTGTGACGCCCGGTTCCTTTTGTCAACCTTCGTGTATCCAAGCACTTACGAGGCCACTTATTTTGTGAAGTTTATTAAGATAATTAGCTTACTTCTTGGCCATCTTTCCAAGGTTGAATGTATATAACTTCAACAGTTTTTTTTTTATTATACGCCCGACTACAGGGCTGGGTCTGTATATGTGCTTGTGTATAAGTACTGCTAAGGAATATTTTTGGATTCTATCAACCTATTATGGTGCATGTAATGTATAAGATCCTGGCATGTTAGAAATGGCTCAATGGAGTTTGTTTGGTTTTATATTCTTCTAATATTTTGTGCTTCCGTCAAGGCCCCATATGCTATATATACCAGGTTATATGTCTGTTTTGAATGGGTAATGGCCGAACTTTTAGGGGCAAGTTCGGGGCGTGACAAGGACGGACCCGTAGACCCACGGCCTTTTGTCATTGATCCAGACTTTTGTTGTTTTTTTCTTTTCTTTTTCTTTTGTACCTTTTGCTGGTAGCTAGAGTACCTTGTACTGTCGCAGGCAGATTTTATTTCCAAAACCATGTACTTGAAAAAGATGATGAAATGAAACAAACTTTTTGTCTGAAAAAGTGTTGCATTTGTACATTTCATATATTGCATCGTATTGCATCATGTTACATCTCAAACGAAATGAAATTGATCTGTTGTCTGAAAATTGAACACTTGCATTGTAATAATCAAATAACGAACCAGCCAACAGCAAAAATGAACCATACCAACCACTGCACATCCTGAACACTCGGCTCATACTCTACTGGGGATTAATCTGCATACAGCTCATAGCACAGCGCTTGGTTCATTTTGCACACAGCAGATCCTGAACAAACAGCCCAAATCTGACAAGACGGACCATGAAGGTTGAATCTACTGAAGTTGAAGCACACTCGGATGCGATCTGAAACCCAGAAGCTTCAAAGAGGCCCAGTGTTTTCCTGTTCACACTTATCGGGGGTGGACCCTACAGTTGTATGAAAGAACCAAATCATATTTTTGCACAAATGTGCAGAATGGCACAGCATTCTGAGCACAAAACAATTTTTTTTGAAAATGAGAAAAGGGTTCTCAACCGGGTATTGAGCCTGTAACTGAACACAGCATACTATGACTCAACAAAAGGTACACGACCTAAACACATCGAGTAACACTTGAAAAAGACTTAAAACAAAAGTTGAGGTAAACAAAACAAAAGACACGACACACAAACATGTTATAAAGACAAGAGACCTCTCAGTTCGCGAGGAGCCAGTTTCTCCGGGTAGTGTTTCCCGCCCTTTCTTATTTGTGATTCTCACATCCCTTTGGCACTCAAGCTCATTTTTTTTTTCTCAAAACCCTTCAGCTCGCTTTTTCTCTCAACTTACACCTCTCTATTCGTTATTCTCTCATTTTTATCCCTCCCCGGGGTGTTTAATGGATGAATAGGAAGTTGTGGGTTCACACTCAACCGTATCAGCTCGCGGCTATTCCTTCTGGTGACGCTTGGTCGATGCCCCATATGGGGAATGAAGTATCTTGATCCATTCCAATTCGTGCTTCGCACTTGGTTCGATACCTCGTTGCTCGGAGGTTGAGAGAGCTTTCAGCCCTTTAATGACAGCTCCAATTGTGCCATTTCTGGCGGGTAGAGTGTCCTTATGGCAAGGAATGTTAACCACGGGGTAAAGACAGAACACTTGACTCAACTGTGCCCCTAGTTCATCATTTTGACCATTTTTTGTTTTGGCTTTCTACTAAAACAATTTTGACCAGATGAGAGTTAGGTTAACATACTTGTTCGGTTTTTGATTTGAAAATCATGCAAGTCAGGCTATGAGCACTGAAAATTCTCCTTTTGGGGTCCAAGAAAATGGTCCAGCTTTGGAAAATGAAATAATTTTCGAGAAAATGGTCAACCTCAGTAAAAATTTTCAAAAACTATTTTTGCAAATGGCCAATGCTCAACGAGCACGGAACCTACGCTTGAGATGCACAACCTCGGATCCAAAGGAAAATAGAAAATCGCCCTTTGTTCTAAGGATGCTGCATGGCAACGGAAAGTCGCCCCTAGTTTGAATGGCGACTCATGGCAACGGAAAGTTGCCCCTTGTCTGGATAACGCCGCAGCATACTGTAGTCAGTCCTCATTAGTGATGATCGCAACTGAACTCTCGGATACAGAGAAGACGAAGATGGTCAAAACCAATACATGGACACAGTCACTTTGAAAGTGTTGGTGGCTGGACTTCAGGATGAAGTTGCCTACGTATCCCAAACATGGGAATCAAGCCTTACGTAGTTCGGGGTTAAGGTACACTCGGGTAGTTAACCTCTCCTTTTTATGCTCTAACTTTTGCCAAGGCCGCTCTTTGCGGGTTTTCAACCTTACGAGCTATGTTCTTTAATTCTTTTCAATTCTTTTCTTCTTTTTTTTTTTATTTATCTTTTTCATCATTTTTTTTTTTACATTTTCTTCATTTTTTGCGTTTTTCTCTTTTGTTCCTTTCTTTTCTTTCTTTTTTTTTCCGCTCTAACTTTTGCCTGGGTCGCCCTTTCGGGTTTTCGGCCCAGCGAGCCTCTCGAGGGTAAAAGTGTAGCTTGGTCCATGTCAAATGGTTTTGAGATCTCGAATCTGTCTGAATCCAGGAGAGTGACTGCTGTTCGCTGACAATGCAGGAGTCCATCCCATGGGGGCTGGATTTGCCCCTAGTGTTGTGGATAGGAACTCAGTTGTTCTTCAGCAATACTTTCTTCTTTCTTCTCTTCTGGGGTTTAGCATTCTTGCCAGTCTTCATTGATTTGTAGGACGATCCATCTTCGGCTCTTCGAGCACATCTGGCATTTTTGCCCCTAGTTCCAGGGATACTTCTGATCTAGCTTTGCAAGCTTCTTTTGGCGACATCTGATCTCCTTGATCTGACTTTTCTTGCCCCTAGTTCATGGGTTGCTTCAAATCAGGCCACACAGGCCTCACATTGTGGTTGATCGTTGAACCTTCTGAATCCAAGTTTGAGGTTTGAAAATGAGGGGACGAGTCTCGAGGTTGAGAGCGATTCCACACAGGTCTTCGCAGGACTGCGCAAAACATTCTGTTTTTGAAAGTTTTTTTTTAAAGAAGCGACAAATTGCTCACTCTGAAGATAGTGTGGAACCAGTCTGGATCAAGCCAGGGTCCTTCTCAGTACTCACGCTGACAAGCATGATTTCAATCATTAAAGGCTTGGCATGCCTCTCTTTCTCTCAATTTGATCAAAGTTTGCAAAACCCGAGGAATTCCTTCCTCTTTGTTTTCACCACAGTGTTCAAAAAGTTTTGAAAAACTTAGGTCAATGCAATGATTTTTAGGGCACAAGAGAACAGGTGGAATGTACTGCTGTTCCATTCAAGCCCCCTGGCACAACTAATTCAGAATAGTAGTAAGCATGGAAACATGATAGCCGCAGCTGTTTCATTCAGATTCCTTGGTTGCAACTGGCTCTATGACAGAGACAGACTCAAAAGAAAGCAAAAGGGTAATTACAAAACAAAACGGTGTTCGAGGCAACAGCTCCGGAATCACCCAACATTCTGTACAAAGGGGACTGACTCGCTACAACAAGACAGACCTATAAGCAAAAGGACTGACTCAAGACAATGAGACAGACTCAAAACAAAACAAAAGACTAACTCGACACGCAAGCCAGGATTTACAAAACTAGCATTCCCAGATGCTCCAAAAATGCGTGCCAGACACCATATCCAAAATACACCGAGCGCCGCCCGCAGGTGGTCCAACCCCTGATCACAAACTTGCAGTATCCTCGAAGTCCAATAGCTCAGTGGTAACAGACTTTGCTGAGGTAGGCGGGAGGATGACCTCATTTTCGATCAAATCTTGCACTTCATGACGAAGGTAGAAACAACCATCGGTACTGTGACCGGACTGTTGGTGGTATGCGCAGTACAAGGTAGCATCATGCGAGAGAGGGAGATTCTTCGGGAGAGGCCGAGGCTCGAGGGGTTTAAGATGCCCCTTCTTAGCCAATATTTGAAATGCCCTAGACAGAGGCATGTAGAGGGCATGAAAGGCTCTGCGCCCTCGAGGCAGGTACTTTGCAGTCTGAGGGTTCTTGCTAGACGTACTAGTGAAAGGGTCGGCAGGCACTGCCTTGGCTTTCCGATCTTTTCCTGGTACAGGGTTAGGGATGACAGGGACTGTCTTGGCATGACGGGGCCCATCCTGATTTTCCGCCCGGCTTGAACCGCCTTCGGTTGGAGTGGGGAAAGCCTCATCCGTAGCTTTAGTCATGACCGCAAATACTTGTTGCTTATTCATCCCCCTGGCTTTCAAAGCCTCGGCTGCCCACAACAGTTGTTCAATGGGATCGGCATCTGCCTTCATTTTGTTCTTGCCTCTGGCCTCAGCCTGATTGGGGGTTTGGGTTACTACATCAAAGCGAAGCCCGGTTGTTGCTGATACATCGTTGCTGTAGCTGGAGGCAACCTCTGGTTGGCTGAGCTTGATCACAATCCGCCCCAGTAGCGGGGGCTCCTGTGGTATGAAATTCCCGGCATACGGTGCCGCTGGTAGCGAAGCCGACATTCCATAGGCCAGATTGGCCACGGATCTCTGGAGGTTGCCTATCATTCCCATCAATTCAAATGTGGTGGGCTCACGAGCCTGATACAACTGGGGGGTCCAGACCGGGTGCGCGACAGGCGACCTGGGTGGATGCGGTACATCGACATTGGTCTCGCTTTGCAGAGTGATTCCTTGGTCTAATGCGGCCGTCATAACCACAATCTCCTCTGAATTCTGCATCATGATAAGTTCGCTGTACTGAACGATGACTGACAAATCAGATATCAGTCTTGTCTCAGCAAGGAGGAACACTAGCTATTCTGTATCAACTCTCTGAGCTGAAAGAGAAAACATGCAGCATTTCGGACCAATCAGAACGGATGCTAGTATAGCTGAATAACTGTACTCTACTACTGATCACTTTTTCTCGAAATCACTGCCCTCAAAATACTGAATCGGATACCCACAGATACAACTGCTTCTCACAAACTGACACTGATGCCCTCAGGTCTGATACTCAAACTTGTGAACTGATATGTGTGTTCCCCTGCATAGATACACTCTAAAAACACATAGCAAGTAAAGAGAGCCAAAACACCCCTATGGAGGAGTAGGGTTTCCCTGTCCTATTTTTGTCAGGAGCTAGGGTTTTACTATGCACGCAGTAGTTTTCAAACAACCTAACATCGGGTAAGCAACCTGTCCTAGTTTGGAATGGTCACTATGGATTTCGATATGCACTAGGTCGAATGGTCGAAAAGGGTGCCCTAGTAAAATGGGGGTTTGTGTTCCCATACTGTCAGAGCCCACAACCGGTCAGTCTTATGGCATGCTTTGACAAAGTCAAGCCTCCGGCAAACCGTTCAGGAATGGCAGATGGCAAACACGGTGTCCTAGGCGCACCAACGCATATGCAATGCAAAGAGACATATAAATAAAATCAAAACAGGATATCATGAGTTCGAGTCAAGCTCTCTAAATTCCCCAGCAGAGTTGCCAGAAACTGTAGACGCGCCCGTGGGCCTCACTACAGTTCGAACTCAATTTGTGTCACGGTCCTTAATCTGAACCAAAGAGTCCAAATCCGGCAAATCGTTTTGAGAAACAGATTTTTGAAAAGAAGTGCCAAACATGGACTGCTTTGCCAGATACAGAGTCGCCACATAAATATTTTTTATGGGGGAATTTAGGAAACCCTGACTTGGTGCCAAAGGCCACGTGTCCGTCATCACCAAAGTTGCCTCGGCTCGGGAGCTTGGGTACGATTGGGGAAGGTCAGCTATGAGCACCCCCTCTCGCCCGATCCGAAGATTTGCCTCTACTAACCATGATATCCAGTTTTGAAAATGTTATGTGTTCTTATTCCATTTATTAGCCAAGAATTACTATGTTATGCGCACAGCAAACAAGTATAGACCAAATCGCCTAAATTGGAACAAAATATTGTATGTTTGTTTTGAAAATGGTTTGCTACTCGCAAGTAGGCTGAAATGTAGGTTTTGCCACCCTTAAGTGGGCTTTAGAAAAGATGGTTTTGCCACAATCTAGTGGGCTTAAAACTCACAGTTTTAATGCATTATCCCTATTAAGTTAATTCAACCTCCATCCACAGGCATTCAAGCAGTTATGTCACATAAGCAGCTAGCCTCATGGTAATCATGTTGTCATGGCAATACTCACACGCATGCGGTATGCTAAAGCATAAATGCTTACCAAGTACTCCAAGCCAAGACAAGAACATGTTAGCAATCATGCATGATCCAAGTCCATGTTTAAATGCCTAATGCAACACATACGGAATGTCACTAGAGTAGGCTCGGCTAGTCTTTAAATGGCATGTGAAAATGCACAAGTAGCATGTATTCAAGTTAGATTTAAAATACTTATGCAGTTAGTATGATGCGCCGAGCCTGGTGCATACAATACTTGATGAATGATGCACACATGCATAGCATGAGATATGCTAAAGTAAACATGTCCTAATACTAACCATCGAAAGCAGGTAAGTAAAAGGGAGAAAGAAGTGGGGATTGGAAGACATACACACACGCACCCACGCTTATTACAGATTCGCCCTCGCTCAGAGGGACCGAAAGAATAATACAAGTTAACTAACCTACAAGCTAATTAAATATTACAGACCGATTAATTAATTAACAAATTAACTAATCTAATGAAAGCAGTAAACGGCCTCAGGAAGAGGGCCCAATGCAATGCGCGCTCGGCTCCGCTCGGAAAGTCACTGCCATGCACAAGTTGCCTCTGCTTTGACTGTTCTGCTTCTCTGGAAACTGCATAACTCCCAAGGTTGCTTCTATGAGTGTTGTGGGACACTACTGGCTGAGTGAGAACTCCACCAGCCATGGAGAATGGTCACCGGCCACAAAATTATGCTCTCGGCCAAACCTGTTTTGCCGGTCGGCACCCAACACTGCCGGCCGGCCAATTCTTCCTGCTAAAACCTGTTTGATAGCAGCAGAGGGCAGACAAGGCATGGCAATACAATATGGACAACATGTTAGATACAAAGCATGCCAAATGCAACAACACAAAAGTGTGCAACAATGTGTCATGAGCCAAGTATCTACATATATAAGCATGCATGCAAACATGGCTTAAAACTTTAAACATCAAAAGTAACTCTCAAGCACACTTAAGAGGATGCAATCATGGACAAATGGCATGCACCTTAAGCTTTGAAATTGCATAGAAAAGAGGTGCTAAACAACTAATCAAAGCAAGCAAAGCATGTAATTGGTCCAAGGACCTAAAGCATGATCATATGACACATGAAGCAAATGACCAAAATAGGTCCCAAATCATATTAAGACAAGTCCTAAAAACCACCTAGATGGCATCTAAATGATCTACACATGGAGTCGTGCACAAATGCTTAAACATAGAGCATACAACACCACCTCTTAGAGGCATCAAAGAGGCATCAAAGGCAAGCATACAAGCATGTTATAAGGACTGAAATAACATGGGAGGTGGTTCCAACCCACTGAAACGCTGCAAGTAACACATGCTACACACTCATGCACCCAAGGCCAATAAGCCAAAATGCAAGGTGGCTATACTAAGCATGTGATGATCGAGCAAAATAACCAAGAACAGAGCTTAGGCATGCTAAAACAAACATGAAAGCTTCACGAAGCTTGGCCAAAATCATGCTAGAATAAGGACCAAAACCTAAAGCATGTTAAGACCTAAACATGGCATTACAGGGCATGTATGCTAAGCAAGCATGGTGTACCAAAACCAACTAAAAATAGAGCTATACCATGACATAATAAGCATAAATATCAGTCAAGGCATGGCCAACATGAACCAAAACATGATGCTCACTAAAGAGGCAAAAATGGCCCTTTTCAAGGACAACAAGGAGAGGGGGTGGCCCTCTCCTTCCTAGGACCTCAAGGCACCATCCTCACCTCTGAAATCCCTCAAGATTTCAGTGGTGAGGAGGCCCAAACACAATGGTCCCGAAGTTCAACCGAAATGGCACAAAACGAAGGCCAAACAAGCCTTAAGAGGGGTCAAACAACCCCAAAGCTTAAAACACACTTAACAAACTATTTAGAGCACTCAAAAACAAGACTTTTCTATGTTATATGCTTAGCTCAAAAATAGATGCAAGATAGGCTAAAAAGCTTTGCAAAAAAGGGGTAAAAAAGGGACAAAAGTCTTACCCTTGTAGCACAACAGCAAATCAACAACTTTTGGACCAAGAAAAGGCTTCAAATCACCCCAAAAATCACCTTCAAGGACCTCAGCTCAATAAAGGGAGTAGAGAACTAGGTGTTTGTATGCAAAAGTGCAAAGAAAATGCACTTTTGAGCACAAACAAGCCCTAAACCTTAGAGAGAGAGGCAGAAAAATGTAGAGAGAGAGGGAGATTTTTTTGCTCCTTTTGTTGTATATCTCCTTCTCTTTCTCTTGTCTATCTCTTTCTTTTGAGAGAGCTTGATTGATATAGATATATCAATTTGCAGCCCCCTCAGAGCTCCCACGTCCAAGCATGGGCTGGGGTATGGCCTGGAATGACAGTTGCCAGCTGTCTACAGAAATATCTGTTGAAAACCACATTTGGCCGGCCGTCCATCAAAGTGGTCGACCGGCAGTCAAATTGGCCGGCCGGCCATCACATTTGGCCGATGGCAACAAGACACAGCCGGTGGCCTCAAGCCACGGTGGCCTCAAGCCACGGCCGATGGAGTGTAGGGATGTCCCAAAAGCCATTCCTTGCCCTCCCAAGCAAAAAAAACAAGTGTTTGGTGCAAAACCAGACACAAAACGGTCGAGTCGAGAGATTTTGAGGCAAGGCACGTAGCCAAGGCCTCCGGGAACTCAAGACGAACACAAACATGGATGATCACCGAGTGTTCAAGCCGTGACGTCCAAGTCTTGAGGACGGTCAAAAATGGGGTGTCTACACTCCCACACCCTTGGTTGGGTCATTTATATGGTTTGGAAGCTCCATTACTCAAAACAGTGCAAGGAAATGGACTTTTAAAGTTTAACCGGCTTCGCGTTGACCTCGAACCATGCTTCCTGTATGCGATGCTCAGTACGCGCAAGGTGTATCCTTTTCGTATCCTTTGGTATCTTGCGAGATTCAATAACCACTTTTTCTTTTAAAAAAAAATGCTTTGCATTACAATGTTTGCCTTGTTTGTGATAAACATACATAGGTTACATCGTTATGCACGTCTACACGCGTTGTAACACGCACAACTTGCATTGTTATGCATTGTTCATTTGCATTGTCATGCATTTCAAAAAAGACGTGCGTTGTCACGCATTTCAAAAAAGACATGCATTATCACGCATTTGAGTTCATTTGCATTATCATGCATTTCAAAAAAGGAAACGTGCGTTGTCACGTATTTGAGTTCATTTGCATTATCATGCATTTCAAAAAAAAAAGTGCGTTGTCACGCATTTGAGTTCATTTGCATTGTCATGCATTTTAAGAAACGAGCGTTGTCGCGCATTCCAGTTCATTTGCATTGCCGTGCGTCCCAATAGGATGCATTGTCATGCATTTCAACAAATCATGCATTGTCATGGATTTCAATTACACGCATTGTCATGCATCTTTCATCTACATTTCAGTTCATGCATTGTCATGCATTCCCGTTCATGCATCGTCATGCGTGTCTCATTTGCATTGTCGTGCATCCCAATAGTATGCATTGTCATGCATTTCAATAAATCAGGCATTGTCATGCATTTCAATTACACGCATTGTCATGCATCTTTCATCTACATTTCAGTTCATGCATTGTCATGCATTCTCGTTCATGCATTGTCATGTGTGTTTCATTTGCATTGTCATGCATTTCAATAAATCATGCATTGTCATGCATTTCAATAATTCGCATTGTCATGCATTTCAACAACGTGCATTGTCAAGCATCTCTTGTTTGCATTATCATGCATTTCGAACAACTCGCATTGTCATGCATCTTCGTTTGCATTATCATGCACGTCAATCTCTCGCATTGTTGTATATTTCATGTGCATTGTCTCGCACCACTCTAACTTTTCTCCACTCACGTGCCGTGTGTGGACGTAACTAACGTTTCTCCACTCGCGTGCCGCGTGTGGACGTATCTAACTTTTCTCCATTTGTGTGCCGTGTGTGGACGTAACTAACCCTTACTAACCCCTTTCTCCCCTTTTCGCATTGTTACACACATTGCATGCATTTTCGCGTGTGCTTTACTTACACGTGTTTATGCACCCTTCTTGCATTGTTACACACATTGCACACGTTTTGGCGTATGCTTTACTTACATGTGTTTATGCACCCTTCTCGCATTGTTACACACATTGCATGCGTTTTCGCGTATGCTTTACTCACATGTGTTTATTCACCCTTCTTGCATTGTTACACACATTGCATGCGTTTTCACGTATGCTTTACTTACATGTGTTTATGCACCCTTCTCGCATTGTTACACACATTGCATACATTTTCGCGTATGCTTTACTTACATGTGTTTATGCACCCTTCTCGCATTGTTACACACATTGCATGCGTTTTCGCGTATGCTTTATTTACATGTGCTTATGCACCCTTCTCGCATTGTTACACACATTGCATGCGATTTCGTGTATGCTTTACTTACATGTGTTTATGCACCCTTCTCGCATTGTTACACACATTGCATACGTTTTTGCGTATGCTTTACTTACATGTGTTTATGCACCATTCTCGCATTGTTACACACATTGCATGCGTTTTCGCGTATACTTTACTTACATGTGTTTATGCGTCATTTTCGCATTATTACACACATTGCATACGTTTTCGCGTATACTTTACTTACATGTGTTTATGCACCCTTCTCGCATTGTTACACACATTGCATACGTTTTTGCGTATACTTTACTGACATGTGTTTATACACTACTCGGTTTGCATTGTTATACACCACTCGGCTCGCGTTGTCGCACGTGCCCTCCTTGCATTGTTATGCTTGTTTCAAATCGCACTGTTATGCACACACTCAGGTTGCGTTGTTATGCACCCTTTCCATCTGCATTGTCACGCACTTTTCACTTGCGTTGTCACACACTTTTCACTTGTGTTGCTATGCATCTTTCTAACAATGTTGTACCTGTTAAGTTTATTTCTTTTGCAGGCACGATATTGTATGTACGGTTCATTTGAAGCGGGTGCGACCAGACGAACCGGACAGGTATTGTATTCTCCGCGTGAGACGTAGCGAGAATTACATAATTCTCTTACATCCTTTTTTGCATTGTAATGTAGTTTGGTTTTTGGCTTGCTTAAAACTGTTGCATGTTATGCTTCGTTACAGCTTTCTTTGCATGATCATAAGTTATGCTCGGCTTTGTGCATTGTTCTTGCATCTTGCCCCTGCCTTCGGGCACATATCTTGCTATCTTGCATGCTTGTCTAAGTCTTCGGCCTTGTCAAAAATGAGTCGTCTCTGGGCTTTCACATTCACTCTCGTCATTGTTATAACTTTCGAGTTCTGTCAAAGAAGGGCAACTGTAGACACCCCATTTTTGACCATCCTCAAGACTTAGACGTCATCGTTTGAACACTCGATGATCATCCATGCTCGTGTTTGTTTTGAGTTCTTGGATGTCTCGGCTACGCGCCTTGCCTCAAGATCTCTCAACTTATCTATTTTGTGCTTGGTCATGGACCAAACATTTGTGGTTTTGCTGCTAAGGGAAGAGGGTGGCTTGCTTTCCATCCCCTCAACCCACCGGCCATGGCATGAGGCCATCGGCCCCTTTTTCTTGCCACCGGCCAAGAGTGTTGGCCGGTCGGCACTATATTTGGTCGACCGGCCATTGTGTTGGTCGATCAGCCATTTTTGCTGGTCGAACCCTGTTCATCTGCTTTATGCAGATATTTTGTGCCAGCTAGCACAGCTGGCACCTATTATTCACCCCCTCCATACACGTGTATGGAGGGATTTGCTCCTTGCTTGGCTTCTCTTGGAAGCCTTAGAATTTGAGCCTCTATAAAGAGGGAGCCTCCTCCCTCCTCCAACGTTCAGAAAATTTGTTCTTGAGAGGATAGATATAGTGTTGTATCTATTTTACGTAGTTGGTCTTGTTTTGTGACCTAAAGTGAGGTTTGTCTTACTTTTGCACTAGAACACCTAGCATTACACCATCCTTGGGTTGTTGAAGCGTTAGAAGGTTGTTGTTAGGGTTCTTGGACTGGTTTTGACCAAAGAAAGGTGCTGGAGCTTTGTTCCTAAAGAAGGTCTACAAGGTTGAGCATCCTTACTTTAGTTACCCCTTTCTTGCTTAGGCTTTTATCCATTCTTGCTTATTGTTTGAAGCTTCGACTATAACTAATAAAAGTTCTGATTTTGTGTGATTTAGAACTTTGTTTAAGGTCACTTTGAGGTTTGGGGTTGTCTCCCCCCTCCAAGGCCTTGTTAGGCTTGTTTTAGGCCGTACCTTTTGGCCATTGTTTTGGTCTTTGCATGACCTCTCTACCACTGAAATCCAGAGGATTTTTAGTGGTGGAGAGGTGGTTTTGAGGTCCTAAAAAGGAGAGGGTCATCCCTTCTCCTTGTTGTCTTTAATGCTTGCATAAATGGCTTATGTGGTAGCATGTGTGTTTAGTTTGTTTTAGCTCCATTCCAGTATATATTAGGCTTTGTTTTGCCATGATACACCTCTGTTTTGAGTTGGTTTAGACATTCCATGTATGCTTCATACACTTGTCTTGTAATCCTATGATTTGGCCTTAACATGCATCATGTTGTAACATGTGTTTTTAGCATGATTTTGGCTCAACTCCATGAAGCTTCTAGCCTTGTTGTAGCATGCTTAAGCTCTGTTTTTCATTGTTTTGGTTATGCTTACATTGTTTTGTATAGCCACCATGCAATGTAGCTTGTTAGCTTTGAGTGTCCAAGTTGCTAGCATGCTCTATTTGGATCATTTCAATGGTTTGGCATCACTTAGAATGTTATTTTAGTCCATATTTCATGCTTGAATACTTGCGCTTATCACTCTTTTAATGTCTTAAAGAGTTTGTGTTTTACGCCTCATGAGTGTGTCATTGCGTATGCTTCCATGCTTAGGCCATTTGGATGCCATCTAAGTGTGTTTTTGGCCTTGTCTTGACCTGCATTGGGACTGTTTTGAGTCCCCTTGACCCTTTGGGACTTGCCTTGTATGGCCATGGTTTGAGCCCTTTGGTTAGCCTTAGGCCTTGGACCTTCTTGCATGCTTTACTTGCTTTATTTGGTTGATTTGGCATCATTCCTCGCATATTTTCAGATCTTATGCATTGTCATATTCTCATATTTATCACATCTTGCTCATGCTTGAGGATTGTGCATGGTTGCCTAAGTGTTGGACCACTTACATGTGCATGATTGTTTTGCATTTTCATGCCTCCAATTCTTGACTTTGGCCACTGATTTGGGCTTATTTAAGAGCTGCCCATTTTGGTTTAAGACCATCCCTACATGTTATTGCATGCTTGCCTTGTATGTTGTCACATACTTGTTGCATGTTTTGTAAATTGCATGTTGTAGCATGCTAGTTCAATTGTGCCTCGTTGTGTACTTAATCCATGACATGTTGTCGCATGCTTAAGTTGTAATACATTTGGCATGCATTCTCTTTTTAGTTACTTAACATGTTGTCACATGTTTGCCTCACAGTTGTTGCATGTTCATCATTGGCATTGTTGTTACATGCTTTGCATGCTTGTTTGTTTAGGTTGTATGCCTATTTCACATTGCTTGCTTACATGCCTAGGTTGCATAGCATTAAGCATGCATCCTTTGCCTCTTGATCAACCATGATGGAGGTTAGGGCCCCTTTTCGTGTTTATGTGCATTCATTGTACATTAATTCGCACACTCAGCTCCTTTGGCCATCATGCATTGAAATGCGTGATTGGTGGTCCGAGGGTCGAGAACCATGCTTCTTTAAGTCTCAAACATACTGAGGAGGGTGGTGGTGCACACATTGCTTTGAAAATGCATTGCCATACTCTGTCTGTCCTCTGTTGCAGCAAAACAGGATTCTGCAGGAAGAGATGGCCGGTCGGCCATCTTTAGTGCCGGCCGGCCATGTATCGTTGGCCGATATCCCCACAAATGGTCGATGACCAGTTTCCCATGGCCGGTGGCCTCACCTCTTGGTCGGTGACCTCCTACAATCCTCAGGGAGTAGTTCAGAAGTAATATTGAGACTTGCACAATGTTCAGAGGTGCAGAGTAGTGTAAACAAAGGCAGCATGAGTATGGCAATGAATTTTCGGGCGGAGCCGAGCGTGCAGGCATTCATCCCTCTTCCCGAGGCCTCTTTACTACTTTCTTAGCTTAATTAATTCATTTAATTAATTAAGTATTGTGTAATATTTAATTGGCTTGTTAGTTAATTAATTTGTAGTATTCTTTTGGTCCTTCCCTCGAGAGGGTGCAATCATGTAATAAGCGTGCGTGTGTGTGATGCATGTCTTCCAACCTCCACTTCTTTCTCCCTTTTACTTAACCGCTTATGATGGTTAGTTCTAGGGCATGTTTTAATTAGCATCCTTATGCTATGCATGTTTGCATCATTCATCTGTATTGCATGCACCGGGCTCGGTGCATCATACTAACTGCATTGTATTTAAATTCCAAGTTGAATACATGTGTCGAATTGTTGCATCTCATATGCCATTTTAGATTAGTCGAGCCTATTCTAGTTGCATTTTGCCTGCGATGCATTAGCCATCTCTAACATGGACTTGGATCATACATTTGATTACTAACATGTTCTTTGTTTTGGCTCGGAGTACACCGTGAGTGTTTATGTTTTAGCATCTTGCATGCATGTGAGTGTTAACATGAAAGCATGCTTACCATGAGGCTAATTGCTTATGTGATATAACTGCCTGAATGCCTGTGGGTGAAGGTTGGATTGCTTGAATTGGAATAATTCATCGAAATCCGTGATTTAGCCTACTTACGAGTAGCAAACTTCAAACCGTTTTTCAAACAACAAATATGCGATGTTTTGTTCCAAATTAGGTGACCTAGTCTATACTTGTGTGTTGTGCGCATCACATAGTAAGATTAGCTAATTAACCGGAATAAGAACACATATGTTTTCAAAACTCGATATCATGCTTAGTACATGCCGATCTTCGGATCGGGCGAGCGGGGGTGCTCATAGCAGACCTTCCCCAATCGTACTCAAGTTCCCGAGCCGAGGCAACTTTGGACTCTTTATCTGGAAAAGCAGTCCATGCTTGGCAATTCTTTTTTAAATATCAGTTTTCCAAAACGATTTGCTGGATTTGGACTCTTTGGTGATTTATCGGTCTCGCATAGCACTTTGCGGGATTAGATTCAGAACTGTGACACTTGAGTCCGAACTGTGGTAGCATAAAGCCCGAGGGCACGTCCACAACTGTATACCCGGCTGGCAGGACATGCTGTAGCTGATCTCAGTCACATTAAGCCGGGGGCAACGCCAAGTTATATCAGCTGCAGATCTACTGCACATCCAGTCGCACCACCATCCCTCTTAAGGGAAGTCTACTAGCCTTTGGCGGAAAAAGTAAGCTCTGGTTGAGTACTCGGGGCAAGGGTCCACTACTTTCAGTTTATTCATGAGCCATATCTGGGAAGGGATGAAAAATAAGAGAGATTAAAGAGTAGAGAGATGTACGTTAAGAGAAAAGTAAGAAAAGGGGTTTAGAGATGAACATAGATAGTGAGTGCCGAGTGATGTGATGAATCATAAATAAGAAAGGGTGGGAAACAATACCTGATGAAGTAGCGGACTCCCTACAAATCAGGTAGTCTCTGGCTGATGAAGGCCATCCAAACCCATCAGGGTCTCGGCTAGTGCTAAACTAATCCAGCTCTTACTCTCTTTCAGGCATTGGGCCACCTCAATCACCCTAATGCTGGCTCTGTCATAACTAGGGACAAGAAGGAAGTGTGCAAGTGAGCACAAGCAGTAGCCGTGTTGCCGATAACCCTGCCAAAGGAGGTCGCCTTTGTCTCCAATGGAAAAAAAATGACGAGTCAAACCTGGGATGTCCAACTCCCTATCATGAGCCAAGGATCAAGCCTCGAGCAAAGTAAGCCCACACATTCGTCCTAAAGACTGGGGCATGGCCAAAACGGGTCTGAGCCATGATTTCTTCGTCACGCTGGGATTCCATTACTGCTTGAAATTCTTCAAGCATCGGACACATTTTTTACTACAACAAAAAAGGTCTTTGGTGACAGACTGATCTTGTCTCCAGACATCAAATTTTCGTCACCAAAGTCATCTGTGATGAAAAAATTTTGTCACCACGTTCTTTATCTATTTGTCGTCGCAGAAAGGACCTGGTGCTGAAAAATTATTTCGTCGCCTATTCGTCATTTTTAGAGACGAAATTTTTCGTCTTTGAATGTTGAATCTTTTGTCCTCTATACCATCCATTTTGTCACTATAATTAAATAATATTTTATTTGTAATTGTTTTGGCGACGAAATATTTCGTCACAAAATATTAAGATAAAGGTTTTAGTGACGAAATTTATCCTCACCAATGATATAGATTAAGGTGACAACAAAATTCGTCACTAAAATGAGCACAAAATAAAAATTTTCAATGACAAAAACAATTTTGTCACCAAATATTTCAAGTTAGTGATGAAATATTCAGCAAACGTGACGAAATTATTTGGTGGAACTATATCATTAGTGACAAAATTATTCATCAATAAAAGTTGTTTGAAAACTAATAGTGACGATTTTTTATTTCGTCGCTAATAATAATTAATATTTTTAAAAATAGGGAAAATATTTTCAATTTTCAATTTTTTTTCACTATAAATTCCATGTACATTTTAATAACATGTTTAATAAAATATCTATTACAGATCAATACAAAAACTTGTTCATCTTCATAAATACCACAATTGAAATATACCGCATAATATCCACAAAAATACAATATCACCTGCGGATTACAAAACATGTCTCCTA
Source organism: Camellia sinensis (assembly GCF_004153795.1). NCBI lineage: Eukaryota > Viridiplantae > Streptophyta > Magnoliopsida > Ericales > Theaceae > Camellia > Camellia sinensis. The sequence goes on along the minus strand of NW_021025011.1, from coordinate 3,389,062 downwards.
ATATCCACAAAAATATAATATCAAGTGCAAATTACCAAACATGTCTCCTAATATATAGAAAAATATAAAATTTACAACGCAACAAAGTACATGTAAGGTAATATTAACAAAAACACAAAATGAGCAAGCTACTGCTCTCTAGATTACCAAACACGTCCATCTCTAATCTCCAATCTGCAACAAAACAAAAAAAAAGAGGAAGACAATTACTATCTTATCAATAAAATATAAAAGTTAACATTTTTCGACAAGTGCATTTTTTGACTTAGTTTTCAAACCGGGAGTCCTGTGCTAGTTCCATAGGTTTGCACAACTTACATTGGTCCCTCCAGAGGTGTTCGGGGTGTTTCCCGAGCCTTCTCTTGGTTGTTTCACGATTTTGGCCCCCAATAGCCTATTTTCAAGCCTAAGTGTTGGAAAAAGTGCATTTTTCGACTTAGTTTTCAAACCGAGAGTCCCGTAGTAGTTTCGTAAGTTTCCACAACTTACATTCGTCGCTCTTGAGGTGTTCGGGGTGCTCACTGGGCCTTCTTGTTGTTGTTTTACGATTTTGGGAGTCTCGTGCTTGTTCTATAAGTTTTCACAATTTACATTGGTTCCTATCGCGGTGTTCATGACGTTTCCCGAGCCTTTTTGTGCCCATATGAAGCTTCCCCTCCTCCCCAAGACTTATTTTCGTGCCTAAGCATTGGAATAGTGAAAATTTCAAAGCAGTTTTCAAATCGAGAGCCACGTGCTTGTTCCGTAAGTTAGCACAACTTATGTTGCTCTATCTCAAGGTGTTTGTGATGTTTCCCGGACCTTTACATGCATATTTCACTATTTTCCCGGGGATTTTCGTGCCTAAATTTCAAAGTAGTTTTTTATTCTACCCTAGTTGAAGAAGAAAGTTTATACTAAATTAACATAGAAACATGATATACTAACCAAGAAGCTTGTCCATCAGAATCTGAACTTTCCCCACTCTCAAAATTTCTCGTGATACCTTTCTGCCTCAGACACTCTATGATACTTTGTATCTTCTTGCTTTGTTTTTTCTCTGACTTTTGAAACCTTGCAATTTGTTCATTTTGCTGTGCTATTTGCATATCAAGGCGTTGAACATAGTCACTATTTTCAGCAGGTGTAACAGTAGTCTTCATAGAAGAAGAAGGCCTCATGCCGAGTCCTTTCACATAACTTGCCCTTGGCTTAAGCACCTTGACTGACAACTCCTCTGGGGTCAAGGGGATTGCACCAGTCTCTGAGAGGTGTTCTGCTTGCGTCTGTATCATGTTGTCCTATTAATTTGAAATAAATCAAAAAATTATTAGTTATTCTACCCTACAAAGGAAAATAAATAATTATATCAAACTCACAAAGCATTGCCTTGTACATACATAATTAACTTGGCTCTCCGACGAAATCCATTCATGCGTGTCCGAATTGTAGTGGATGGACTTGTAAAATTCTGCCAAATCGGGCACTTTTCCATTTTCAATTATCTGATTCATTTGTTTTTTTTAATGTAATTTCAAATATTTAAATAACAAAGCCTACTAATCTAATAAAAAAATTAGTAGAACGCACCGAGCTGTACACTCTGACCGGGATTGATTTTGATCCACATCGATGTTTTGTTTTTATTTGCATCCTATTATTCACATTAGTTAGTGATTGTTCCTACACGATTAAAACACCAATAAAAACAAGGAAACTTAACATTAGTAAAAAGAAACTTAATTTTTGACAAATAACATAACATATTTTACCTTGAATTCTTTACTATTTCACTTCTTGTCAATTAGAGATGTCCACTGATCAAGAGTAACACTTGCATGTGGGTTGCTTCTCATGTACTCCTCCCTCTTGCATCCTTAAGTTGTATGTATTTTTTGTGCAACCTATAGGTGAAGCCACTCAATCGCCGACCAAACTGTGTGTCTAAAGCCTTTGCTACATCACTCTCATTTCCTTGTAGATCAAACTGATCTTGCAAAATCAAATCATTTTTTTTCATAAGTTAAATAACCTAAATTTTGTTCACATACACAATTAGACGTGGCAACAACCAACTGTGAAACATAAAGGCTAGGCTATATGAGTAACTCTACAATCCCTATCCATATAACACACATGAAGCACAACACACACACACACACACACTCACACACACACACTAACTAGGAGCAACCACCAGTCCATAGAGCAATAACAATAGAGAGCTAATCAACAAAAAAATAAAAATAAAAAAATAAGTGGTAGAGTTTTTAAATAGTAGAGTTTTTAAACACTCTAAGGCTAATGAAGTTACAATTATTCACCAGATCAACCTGCTCTTCATGTCTGCAACCTCCCTTCTATCACTATTGATTTTAGCAAACCTGAGAATGACACTCCACATAAGTAGGCGTCATATCCAGAAAATATAAAACCTACACCAAATCTCACCACACAATGAATTCCTAAGTCACTCAACCCACAAATATGCGTCACACTCAACAAGAAAAGCAGGTACTTGGGGAATCTACACACAATTTTGGTATCACTACACTCAATCCACTTTTACGAACCACACAACACTCAAACTCACAATACTCCCTCTTGTACCTGCAATAGAAGATACACATAGATAGGCAAAAGATAAAATTAGTATAAACCCACAGATATATGGTCTCACACAACTCAACCCACATTTTAGTAATCCTCACAATCCTCAAATCCAGCTACACCTGCAAAATAACACACAAAATTAACATAATTACACTCCATATATGCTCTCAACACTCAACAGCTCACTCTCTCAACAACAGGCTCACTCAATATATGCTCAGTACCACTTAATTCTCAAACAAAATAGACAACCTCAATGCTTGAGAATTGTTCTAGGAAGTCTTCAGGTGCTAAGAAACCACTCATCACTATTGGATTTTTTCACATATAATAGAGCCATAGCTCCAAATCTGATTTTCTTTTTTATATAATTTGGTTCCTACATCTAGCCATCAACCAAATGTGGTGAGTGTTTTTCCCTATATAGTCTGGGTTGATCTACTTTATTTACTCACTGGTGGCTATTTTCTTCTCATGTTTCTCATATTTATTGGTTGGTCTGGACTTAGGTCGGGGCTATATACAGCAGCAAACCACAAAGCTACTGTAAAAAGGAATCATATGAAAGAACACAACAATAAGCATGGTTGGAGTCACAGTCAACATAATAGCAGGGCAACAATAACAAATTAATTCATAGCATCCACAAGGTCATGCTTTTTAACTCACCAAAGTTACATTAGCCACCTATGATCAATAGTCTTTTATGGGGAAAAAAGAAAAAAAGAAAAAAAGAAAAAAAAAGAAAAAAGAAAAAAGGCAACACCTAAATAAATAGGAAAAGCCAAACTATCCAAAACAATGAAAACTAAATGCAATTTATTATTATTATTATTATTATTATTATTATTATTATTATTATTATTATTATTATTATTATTATTATTATTATTATTATTATTATTATTATTATTATTATTATTATTATTATTATTATTATTATTATTATTATTATTATTATTATTATTATTATTATTATTATTATTATTATTATTATTATTATTATTATTATTATTATTATTATTATTATTATTATTATTATTATTATTATTATTATTATTATTATTATTATTATTATTATTATTATTATTATTATTATTATTATTATTATTATTATTATTATTATTATTATTATTATTATTATTATTATTATTATTATTATTATTATTATTATTATTCACCCCACTCTCCTATCCTTCACCTTAATGACATACAAACACACAAAATGGTCATTGGCCTCAAATTCCACATATTTTATCTCTTTAACCATTGGCCTCTAAAACCAAAGTTCCAGAATTATCCAGCAAATGGCTCTTTATATTCTAACACAAAAGCTCATAACATTGGGCAATCAAATAAAAGTGGTAGTTATTATTTGTAAAAGCACCATCAGATGTGAATTGACGTGAGTAAATACCACTAACACCTTGCAAGCAACTTGAAAGAAAGTATTATCAATTGTAAAAGTACCACCAAATAAAGCAACTTCAGTTGAGTATGCTTTCTATATATTTTTTTTAACCCTTTGAAAGGATAGCAATTAATTAGTATTTTTTTAACCCTTTGAAAGGGTAGCAATTAATTAGCACTATTAAGCTTTATCCTCTACTCCTTGTAGTTGTAAACCTGATTCCTCCAGAAATGATCAACCTGTTTGGATGCTTAATCCTGATTTGGAATTCACTATCAAATCTGCCTACGATCATTGGAGGCATAAATTTGACAAAGTTACTAGCCATAAGCTTATCTGGGGACCTCACATGATCCCTAGAGTTAGTTTCATAGTTTGGATTGCTCTTCATTCTAGACCGAATATTGGGGATAGGTTGTAACAATTTGGCTTGACTCCTAACCCTACCTGTCCTTTCTGTCAAGGTCCTGTTGAGAGTCATTCTCATCTTTTTTTTTTTTACTGCTTGTTCTCCACTAGGATCTGGAATGTTCTTAATGCTAAGTCCAATGTTAATTGGCCTAACCTTCAATGGCCTAATTTGTTTTCTTATGCCACAACAGAGACTAAAGGTAAATCCTGGAATCAATAGTTATTAGACTGTCCTTGTTATGCTATATCTATCACATTTGGCTTGAAAGGAATAATAGAATTTTTAACAAAGAATTCAAACCTGAAGAGGTGGTTACCAAAGCAATTATTCAGATGATAAGGGGAAGAATTTTGTCCATAAACAATCTTCCTAGATCAACAGGAGATGACTGGTTTCTTGCTCAGTGGAATTTTTCGGAGACTATCTTGAAGCCCCATGTGACCAGAAATGGGAGATTGGTGACAGATGTGAGTTCACTAAATGAGAGTTGAGTGAAGGTTAGCATAAATGAGTGTCACACTAATTTGTTTTCTTGTTGTGTAGTAGGTTGAAGAGCTTAATTGCAGGTTGTGATGGTTGAGTGATTGTGAGACATATAGTCTAAAATGTTATATTTTCAGATCTGTGAGTGTGAATTCTGTGGGTTGAGTGTGTTTAGGCCTGATATGAGTGATGTACTAATGTTATTTATATGGTAAAGTTTTATATGCAGGTTAAGGAAGCTGTTACAGAGGGACGTGAAATCCTAAATTGTGGGTTGAGTGGTGTGAGCTAAAATATTGTTCATTACCTCACAGTTTTCCTTGATTCGCTTATTTCTTTGTTTATCATATTCTGTTAGCTTCTTAGTTCTCAAATCACTTGGTTTCAGTCATTGTTTTTTGCCTTTGACCATTTTCTACAACTATATAACATAATTCAACTTTAATTGGAAAATATAGACAATTTAACTATGCACCATTAAATAAAAGAAGAAAAAGAAAGTAAGATAAACATATAAAGAAAACATTACATTAATTAATAACATTTGTTCAAAAAGAAAATATAAAATAAAAAGTTACATATCATAATCCGTATTAGGATCCATATCAATGTCAGGAATATCATGTTCTTCATCTCCTTCGTCATCTCTATTCTCTTCCATTATCTCATCTAATGACCCTACTGCCGAAATAACATTGAATTCAACATCATCCCTACAATATCGAACAATTGGGTCAATGTCAATTGGAACAACATCAGTAATGTTTTCTTGTTGGAACACATCATTATTTTCTGCAGGATCCAATGATTCTCCATCACTAGCTTCTGGAACATCAAAGACACCCCTATGTTGCACCCTTTGTACGACATTCCAAGGTTCACCCAATTTGGTGTCATTTAGATAGAAGACTTGCTTAGCTTGACTAGGTAAGATAAACGGGTCTGATTGGTACCACCGACTGTTCATGTCAATGCTTGTGCAATACGTATCAAATTGTATTGTTTTGTTTCTACTAGTGTTACCGGTGTTGTACCGTTCACACTAGAACAAAACAACCTTTTTATCACACATGTAGTCAAATTCCAAAACCTTGCACAAGTGACCGTAGAAGTCATGCAATTTTCCTTCGCGATCCCCTTCTGTAAGCACACCACTATTCTGACTCTTACGACAATTGTCTAGATCTCGTGTATGGAACCGTCTGCCATTGATTATGCAACCTGCAACCTGAGTATTCTTTCACTGGTAAATTAGGACCATTTGCTAATGACCACAATTCATCGGTTACCCCTAATGACTCTGCAACTCTCAAACTATTTATGTACAATTACATGTAACAAACAATAAGTAAATAATTTATAAATGACGAAATTTTTATAAAACTTTAATTTTGTTTAAATTGTAAATGTCGAAAAATTATAAATGTTTTACCCTTTCTTTGAACCACTTGGGAAATTCTTGTTGTTGTATATGGGTTATGTCATGTCCAGCTCGAGTTTGTAATAGATTTTTGTGTTCCCTATATATAAAAAATGTGATTACTATGTACCATTAATAAAAAAAGCTAAGCATAAACATAATTCAATGAAACACATACTCCAAATACTTCTCTATCTCTGGGCTATTGTACAACACAAACCAACGAGCAATATCACAAATTTCTTGAGACATTTCAGCATCCCATGTGATTAGACCAATTGGACATGCAGTTTCTATGAATACTGTCAACCTTTGTTGACGTTCACCACGATCTTCATTCTGCTCTGGTCGATTATGAACGGTTTCAATCCCATCAACGTACATTGAACAAAAAGTAATGCACTCTTTGACAATGTAAGCTTCAGCAATTGAACCTTCCGGTCGAGCTCGGTTGGTCACAAACTTTTTTAATGCTCCAAGAAACCTTAAAGAGAGAACCAATTAAGAGTATAGTTACACCTGCAACACAATTACGCACATCTCATTTACAAATATAAGCGTAAAAAATACCTTTCAATTGGGTACATCCATCGATATTGCACGGGTCCTCCAAGAATAGCCTAATGAGGCAAATGAATAGCCAAGTGGATCATCACATCGAAAAAGGCTGGAGGAAAGATCTTTTAAAGCTTCCATAAAATGTGTATTATACGTTCCTCTAATTTCTCTAGTTCACTCCTCCTTAGTGTCCTAGAGCATAGGTCTTGGAAGAAATTGCCTAACTCAAAAAGTGTTGTGCTAATTTCTTTATCCATATAACCACGCATTCCAATGGAAAGAATTCTTTGTATAAGTACGTAGCAGTCGTGGCTTTTTAGGCTTGTTAATCTACAATTTCTTGCATTCACTGATTTGGATATGTTTGCAGCATACCTATCTGGATACTTGACAGTTTTTAAGAATTCAAAGAAACCCTCCCTTTCTGCCGGTGTTGATGAAAAGCTTTCTTGAGGCTTGACATATGACCCATCGGATCGTTGTGTTAGCCATAGCTTTTTCCTTATACCCATATCTTCCAAGTCTAACTGTGCCTTGTCTGTGTCGTTGTTCTTTCCATCAATGCCTAGCATAGTTCCGAAAACATTTTCACTAAAAATTTTCTCCACATGCATGACATCAATGTTGTGTTGAAGTTTTCGCTTCTTCTAATAGGGTAGCTCATACAAGATGCTTACCTTTGTCCAATTAGGTGCTTGACGGGGCCTTTTCCTATTACTCGGATGCTTTCCATGTATGACACCTGTCATGTTTTCCAATTGCTCTTGTATTTTTTCCACCGGCAACTCCAAAGATCTCTTCCTTTTCTCATTCTTGCCATTGTAAGCCCTACTCTTTCACCTTTCTGGGTGGTCCTCAGGCAAGTAACATCGATGGTTAGTGTACCCAGTCTTACTTCTCAAAGATTCAAAATATGGTTCATCATTGCAAGTGTAACAAGAATAATGACCCTTTGTTCTCCACCCAGACATGTCACCAAAAGCAGGCCAATCGTGTATTGTCCACAACAAAGCTGCATGCATTTGAAAAGTCTCGTTGGTGGAGGCATCGTAAGTTAGTGCACCATTTGTCCATAACTCATTCAACTCATCCACCAATGGTCGCATGTAGACGTCAATATCAATCCCTGGTTGCGATTCTCCAGGAATAAGTAATGACATCAAACAAAATGAATCCTTCATAACCAACCAAGTTGGCAAGTTGTATGGAATGAGAATGACGGGCCACGAACTATAAGAGTTGTTCATGTTCCCAAAAGGGTTAAACCCATCAACAACCAACCCTAGCCTCACATTTCGAGGCTCCAAGGCAAACTCGGGATGTTGTGCATTGAATTCCTTCCACTCATCACTGTCAGCGGGATGCCTCAATATCTCGTTGTCCCTCGTTTGTCTTTGTACCATCTCATGTCCTCAGCCCTCTTCCTTGACATGTACAATCTTTTCAACCTTGGTGTCAAAAGAAAGTACCGCAATACTTTATGGGGGATCTTCTTACCCCTTCCACGATTGATCTTGTATTTAGATGTCTTACAAGTCAGACATTTATCTAGTGCTGCATTCTCCTTCCAAAATAATACACAATCATTTATGCAAGCATCAATGAGCTCATATGACAAGCCCAAGTCACGTAGTATTTTCTTAGCTTCATAAGTTGACTTTGGAACCAAATTTTCTTTCGGCAAAAATCTACTTAAAAACTCTAGCAGCATGTCAGCTGACTTATTGCTCCAATGATTTGTTACCTTCATATTAAGCACTTCGATCACAAACTTCAACAAAGTATAATTTGTACAATTTGGGAACACCTCGCGCTTGGCATCGGTCAACAACTTATCAAAAGTTCTCATTTCCTCTCCTTGGGTTGCATCAGTTGATTCCCTTCTTATTCAATCTTCCACTAAGGCATCAATACCACCTAAAATTTCATCACCATCAAGTTGTATCTCATCATCATAATAAGCCTCGTTTGAAACATGGGGTTCCCCATGCTGGTGCCATATAGTGTAAGTTTGCATAATCCCATATTGAAGCAAATGAATTTCCACATTTTAAAATTTTTGTCTACAAACATTCACACACTTTATACACGGGCACAAAATATTACCATTCTGGTCTAAAACCCCCATTGCAAATTGAAGAAATAACTTGACCCTATCATTATATAGTTTACTCATCCTTTCATTAGCCGTCCTACCTAGGGCAATCCAACTTTTATCCATGTCTGATCACAAATGAAAGATTAGAAGCAATATAGTATAATTTAGAGTTGTGTATTTATGAACTATTTAAATTGAAAAATTCAATAAGAGTTTCACCAAATATATGTACAATCTTTAATAAAGATTTTTATAAAAGTTCTACGGTTTTATGCAAGGAAGAAATAAAAACTAAGAAAAATGGTCATTAATAATTTTAACACATCTTTAAAAAAAAAAGGACAAAATTGAAACAAAAACAAAAACAAAAATATTAGATGAATCAAATTAAACACCAACTCTCCTGTTGATCACTAACCACTTGACCCGTCATTACATTTGTTTTATAACATACTGACAAAATCATATTTTAGGTTCCCTATCAATGGTCAAATTGACTAGGCATAGCAACATTTTGCCACACCTATCTAACAAACAATTAATTCAAGCTAGGAGGTGAACAAAAACACACTTTGTGATTGATTGAAATAGCATAATAGGTTTAAATATTAGGTCCTAGTTAAAGTGTAATAGATTGATTTAAATAGAAAATCCCAATATTTGAATCAATTACAAAGTATGTTTTGTTCACCACCAAAACACTAGATCCCTAGACAATTACATCTCACCCTCTCACCGTTTACTACCAACATGTACATTCAAAGTTGAATAGAAACCAATAAATAAGAAAGCATTAAGTTGTTGAGAAAACAAATGAAAAGAAAAAAAAAATTCAAAATTCATTGCATATTTGAACTTACTTATTTTTATTTCTAGCAAACAAGCAAAACCCAATTCAAATGATTTATATATATATATATATACATATAATACATATGTCCCCAGCAAAGAATCCAAATCCCAATTCAACTAATTTTCAAATTTGCTTAACAAATAAATATATATAAATTCATGGAACTTATGGTTTTTATCCTAGTAACAACTAAAATTGTGAGTATCACCATTTCCATCAATCACAACACAGCTGGGACATCATATAATTATATCTCAAGACTACCAAATATAGGGGAAAAAATGAAAGAAAACAATTTCACAACATGAGAGCAGCTGGCTTTACATTGACCAACACCAATTCTCACTTTTTAAAGAAAAAAACACTTGGGTGGATATGAAAATTAAACAAGAATTGGACACATAAATTAAATATAAAAAATAATACGAATAAGATTTTATAACATCTTCCCCACTCTAAAAACTCTTACATTTATTTTCTCAATCTAATTTGTTTTTCCCACTCTAAAAACTCTTACATTTATTTTCTCAATCTAATTGTGTCTCTAGACTTATTTAAGAAGGAAAAAAAAGAGATTCACATTTTAATTTTTTTAAATGAAGAAATATTCAAATAGAATAGAGGAAGAAGATAGAATATTATTAAAAAAGATAGTTGAAAAAAAATAAAAATTCATTTTTTGACCAAATTAAAATAAATAATTATATAGGAGTTGCTGGGTATGGACTGAGAATAATGCAGGATGATAGCTCTGTTGTTAACATGTCTAAATATTTACAGAGGCTGAAAGTGAAACATGGTTGCGTTCTTGTTTCCTTCATTGCTTGATTTCGTTCAGTAGAATCTTTTCATTTGCATATCTTCTTCTGCAGTGGGCTACCAATTTTATGATGTTATGAAGATGGTCTGCAAATAGCTCCAATTTGTAAATAATGGTTAAAGATCTCATCTCATAATCATTAATATGATTTAGGTCCCATTCAGCTTCCTCAACCAATATTCTTATGCAACCAAATTGGGGAATACAATCTATAAAAATGTGCGAGTTAGAGCCTTAACGGAGACTTGACTTACTTTTTTTTCCTGTTTTTATTTTTTATTTTTTTTAAATTCAGGTTTTGAAGAATTTTTGGAAATGTTTTTCCAATCCTAGGAACATGATTTGACCAAAGTATATATATCGACCATTATAGTTTTGCCATAACAATTAACAACATTATCAATCAGTTAATTGAAAACATAACAAGTAGATCATCACAATTCCAAAACCCCACATAAAACTCAACCCATTTCCACCAAATCCATAACCCCCATCGTCTCTCTCTCTCTCTCTCTCTCTCTCTTTTCTCTCTCTATCTTTCTCTCTCCCTCTCGTTCTAGGTTTCTTTCTAGTTTCATACGCAACAAAAAAAATTCAACATTTTGGGAGATCCATCTTCGCCACCGCAGCAGAAAAGGAAGAGAAGAGGGAGAGAAAGAGAATAGTAGCAGAGAGAAACAAAACTGAGATAAACAAACAGAGAAGCAACAAAGAGAGAGAGTCTGAGGAAATACTCACCGGATTTGTGTCGTCCGCCGTTCACCACTGCAACTGTTGGATAGAAAGAGTCTGAATGATGCCAAAACTAGTGACATTCGAGAGAGAGAGAGAGGAGAGTCGAAAAAAACCCTCTATTCATAGCCCTAAGATTTGTGAATGTGTGTTATTATATTTGGGTGAAGAGAACGGATTTGGTGAGCTCTCTGAATAATTTTGTCTATTGAAATATTTGGTGACAAAAAATATTTCCTCACTAATAACATTTTTAATGGAGACGACATGTTTTGTCACTAATTTGGCGGCATAATTCCCTCCAAACCTTTTAATGGCGGGAAAAATGTTTGGCGACGAAAAAAAAAAATTAATGACGAACAATAATTTCGTCACCTAATTTTTTATTATGTATGTACATTAGTGACGAAATTTTATTTTTCTCCCTAAAAATGATACATTTAGAGACGAAATATTATTTTCTTCACTAAAAGGTAAGGCTTTTGTGACAAAATTTATTTTCATCATTAGTTTTCGTCTCCAAAGACTCTTTTTGTTGTAGTGTCTTGTGATCTGAAGCAAAATACATGTGTGATCGGGTTCCAGTATCGAGCAACGGCATGGAAAAACAAAAAATAAAGCGACGTATGGCTCAAAGAAAAAAGAGCGTTTAGGCCAAAACCACGAAAGTTCACCTTTTCCGAGCTGTCCAGAGTGGCTACCCAGTCTCAGAGCCTATTGTTGAGTAGCATCTTCATCTTGAGAGAAAATACCAAAGACTTGTTATTCTGCCATAAAAATAGCATAGGGAGCAACATTAATAGATTTTGAGAAGAGGTAGTGCATGACAGCTAGACCGCACTCACCGACAATATTTTGGGCCCGGTCGTGCCACATTGAAGCTGAGCCGTGCTTATTTTGACCCGGCCTGGTCTAAATGTTGGCTAGACAGAGCAGGTTGTAGGAAAAGGGCTGGCTTTTGCCTTTGTGTGCTTTGGCTGTATTTTGGGTTTTGTTTTGTTTATATCTAGTGTCCTTTAGTTTTTTTGAGTTTTTTTTATTATACTTTTCTATTATCGAGTTATAGTTTACATTTTGCCCGATTGTGGGTTGTTATCCCATCCAAGAATGAATGAAAGAGCAAGTATTCGCAGTTTTAAAGTCTTGTACAAAGTTACCACGCAAAGGTTATGCCATTCATCACATATTATGCAAGGGTATCATTTCTTTCTTTTAATAAAACTGGTGGCTCCAACCCTGATCATTGTTTACAAAGACCAAAAATAAAAGATAAGTCTTCAAAAAAAAAAAAAAAATTACATAGGTCTATCTGAAGCTATATAGTTCCTAACTACAAAGAAAAAGAAAAGCAAAGAAAATCAGCAACCCATCCTCGCTCTCTTCCTCCTAAGCTGCGGATGAGGTGTATCACTCTTATCATTGGGGCTGCTAGACTGCATGTCGACCTCCTCCCCCTCCTCCTCAGGGGTCGTGTACTCGTCAAAGGACTCCTCGGAGTGTGAGCACTATCTCACTTGGCCTCTCTTTCGATCAGTTCCCCATTTGCCTTTCACTGGGCCCCGTCTTCTTCTCCTAGTTGGAGGAGGTCCTACAGGTGCAACTAGTGCTGGCTGAAGTTGAAAAAAGAGTATAAATATCATAAGAGACCAACAGAATTATGGGCGAGAATGTAATGACTGTAAACTAGGGGCAAAGTGTACCTCAATCCCATGGGTGGCTAGAGCAGTCTGTCAACTGTTCGTAGGAGGTCATGCACATACCTCGCAGGTACCTACAATAGAGAAAAAAATTGAGAATATGAAAACAAGATAATGGTGCATAGTGGACAGACAGTAAGCACAGTGGACAGACATTTAGAGAGATGTGTATCTGCTCGACGCCAGGAGCGATCACCAATCTATGATCCCTCTCCTTAATGTGATCAAGGGGGATCTGCTTAATCACCCCATTTGGTCGCATGTGTTCAACCTCAGTAGAAATCACCAGAAGCCCAAGGACAGGAGCTGCAATAGGAACCCCTCCAACAGCAGCGGCAGCGGCAGCGGCAACCTTAGGAATGGCACGAATCATATCCTGGGTAAGTGGCGCTATCACCTAAGTCTATAAAAAGGTAGTGAAGTCACTGGGCTCATGGTACCGGTCACCATCCTCTTCCTACATGAGGTGATCGATTTGGGGCCTATCGTGGAGATCATCAACTATCCTCATAACGGAAGGAGGAGGATATGAGACGTCAGGATCGGCCTGGCCTCGGGTCTAGCGAATGAATCGCTGTCCCAAATGGTTTGCCTTGCCAAAAGGGCCCTCAAATAGGATCCGCATGGTGGAGCCCTCCCATGCAATAGCATAAAACACCCTCACTGCCTGAGGGATGCTCGCCCAAAGGTGCCAGTCAACTTGTGAATAGAAGATGCAAGCTAAGTATCAGATATCAGGGTTATGGAAACAATAGTATGGAAACAAAAGTGTGGAAACAGTAAATGTAAAGACTAATATTTTGTTACCTGATCCGCAGTGATGGTGTCAAAAAACGACAGAAGTAAGGGAAGTCTCGGCCAACGTGACAACGCTACTCGAATCGGGAGTTGTAGTACCGAGAACAGGGTACTGACAACTGAATCGGCCTCACTGGGACCAGAGCCAGAGAACTGAAATACGTGTAAACCCATAGCTACAAGCAGAGAAAGATAAGTGAAGTAGATGAGTAGATATGAACAAAAAATGCAAAACAAAAATGAGCAGGAAATGCAAAATTGAACAAAATACAAAGTTGAATAGAATGCAAAGCTAAGCAACGCAGTAAATGTGAGATATACCTCCCAGACCCTCCAGTAGCCACCAAGTGAATCCGCCTTGCGGCGGGATACAGAGCTCATATAGCAGTACATGGTGGCCAGGCCGTCACCACCCCAATCATACTCTACCACCTACAATAGATGCATGAGTGCGCCCAGGAGGTAGAGCCCTATGGTATTTTCCCTGTTTGCAAACAGGGTAGTATCGAGGAGATAAATGATAAACCTGCGGGCATACTGAACAACCTCCTCCAAGGTGACTGGCTGAAGGTTGGTGAAGTGATCCAAGACCCAGCTATAACGCACCATCCCGTGGCTGGTAGTGTCTGGGATCGCCTCGAGAAGTTGACGATGTGCATCTCTCCACTGTCTCATATCAGGATCAAATGGTATCGGGCCTCCAACCCCTACCCATAGGCCGGTGAGCATCGAGAAATCGTACGGGGTCAGAGTCATCTCCCCGATAGATAAGAAGTGGAACGAGTCTGTGGTATCACACCATCTCTCCACTAAGGCCCCGTAGAGTAGTGGCTCAGCCCCCATCTATATGAGGCCTGAATAGAAAGGCCCGAAGCCAGCAACATCAACCAGTGTGTAGACCGCCACAGAAAGCCTCTCGTAGTAATGCCGGGGGCCGGATATGGATTTATAGCCGCCAATCCTCCTGGCTATCACCTGTAGGTTGGGGAGTGTTATCAATATATTTGCTTACGAGATTCAACATATGTGCAAAATAAAGGAAAGATTGCTTACCATGGAGGCATCGGTGGACCAGTGCTCCACGGGCTCTCATAGCAAGACGTCCTCATCTATTCCCAGGATGAGGCCCTCGAATCTCAAAATACCTCTTGGGGTCGGAGCGTGTGTACGTGGCTGGTAGGTGGCCGTATCAAATGGTCTATCGGCAAGAGATGGTAATGCAGGCTCAAGAATGCCCTCAACCTTTATATCCGCACCTAGGGTGGCACCAATGCCTATAGCCAGGTCATGAACAGGAACCTCTTCACTAGCCATGGAGAAATATATGAGAGATATGAGGAAAAATGAGAAAATGTGAAAAAAAAAGTAAGTGGGTGAGTGAAATTGAGTGAAAACCCCAAAAAACAAAACCCTAGGAGAGAGAAAATAAAGTGAAAGTGAAAATCAAAGGAGAAAGAAGGAAACTGTAGACCACCCCGAACTCCGCTTCGCGCGCAAGGGCGCGAATCGTAGTTCTTAGCTACTACAGTTTGGACTCGTGTCACGGTTCTGAATCTAATCTCACAAAGTGCAATATAAGACTGATAAATTACCAAAGAGTCCAAATCCGGCAAATCGTTTTGGAAAATCGATTTTAATCAAAAAGCGCCAAACATGGACTGCTTTGGCAGATTTCAGAGTCGCCACCTAAATATTTTATTTTGAAAAAATTTAGGAAACCCTAACTCGTGCCTAAGGCCACGTGTCCGTCATCACCAAGTTGGCTCGGCTCAGGAACTTGGGTACGAGAGGGGAAGGTCCTGAAATGAGCACCCCCACTCGCCTGATCAAAGATCGACCTCTACTAACACAATATGTTGTTTTTGAAAACACATGTGTTCTTATTCCGGTTTATTAGCTAGCTTACTATGTGATGCACATAGCATACAAGTATAGACTAAATCTCTCAATTTGGAACAAAACATCTCATGTTTGTTTTTTTCAAAAATGTTTTGAAAGTGCTACTCGCAAGTAGGCTAAGACGCGGCTTTGCCACCCTCAAGTGGGCTTAGAAAACATGATGATTTGCCACTTCAAGTGGGCTTAAAACGCACATTTTGATGAATTGTTCTAATTCAGGCAATCAAGCCTTCACCCACAGGCATTCAAGCAGTTATAGCAGTTAAGCACATAGCCTCATGGCAAGCATGCTATCATGGCAGTCACTTACACGCATGCAAGGATGCTAAAGCATAAACACTTACAGTGTACTCTGAGCCAAAAATAGAAAACTAGTTAGAAATCAATGCATGCTCCTAGCTATGTTAAGATGCCTAATGCAACACATGCAAAATGCAACTAAGATAGGCTCGGCTGTTCTAAGATGTCATATGAATGCAACTAGATAACATGTATTCAAATTCGTATTGAAATACAATGCAGTTTGTCTGATGCGCCGAGCCCGGTGCGTACAAGACAGATGAATGGATGCAAACATACTAGCATAAGTATGCTAATTGAAACATGCCCTAAACTAACCATCGAAAGCTGATAAGTAAAAAGAAGAAAGAAATGGGGTTGGAAGACATGCATCACACACACGCACGTTTATTACAACATTTGCCCTCTCGACGGAGGGTCCGAATGAAAGCTAAGCTACTCTAAACTAGGCTAAATAACTAATCTAATAATCTAATTAGACTAATTATTACACAACTGAATTGAAAACTAGCTATGCTAAGCTAATTAAGAAATTACAATAATGAATTAAATTAGCTAACACATTAAGTAATTAATTACAAAATAACTAAGCTAATGAACTAGTTTAGCTAAGCAATTTAAACAAATGGCCTCGAGAAGTGAGGGGGATATGCATGCTCGGTCGGCTTTGCTCGGAAATCCACTACCGTGCCTCATGATGCCTCTGTTTGCACTCTTTTAGACTTCTGAAAATTGTGCCAGCTTCCAAGATGCTTCTGATCCACCATAGGAACATGCTGAGGGGTGGTCGGCCAATAGGAATGGCCATCGGCCAGAGTTTATGGCTATCGGCCGATTTTGATAGCCGATCAACAGCCTTTGATGGTCGGTCGGCAGCTTTGATGGCCGGTCGGCCACTGATTCCTGCAATTTCTCCTTTTGTTGTAACAGAGCACTAACAGAGGCATGGCAGTGTATTTACAAGAAATTGTGTGTGCAACCACACTCCTTATCATGTCCCAAGCTCAAAAGAGTGTAGTGCTCGACTGTCGAGCCATCAATCACGCATCTCAATGCATGATGGCCAAAGAGGCCAAGTTGCACAAATTAATGTCAATGAATGCACACAAATAACACATAAGACTCGATGAACCTCCACCTTATCATACATGACCAAAGGTGTCAGTGACCTAAGGAACAAGGCACATTTCATCACTTTGAGTATGAAATGTCCCTCATTCCTCGTGTTTGGATTGACGTCCAACCCAAACAAAATGCAACACACAACATGCTAACACAATGCAATGCAACAGCATGCAAACACAACACAATGCAACAACATACAAACAATAATGCAATGCAACAACATGTAAACAACATGAACATGGCAAGGGCTATGTAATGCAATACTCAATGGACCAAACCAACCTCAAACAAACCTCATGCATGCCAAGACAATGGCCAAAACATGCTGAAAATGAAGTCCAAAAGCAAATACAAGCATGCATATACATTGGTTCACAAACAAAGCATGAAGACAACAACTCTGAAACATATTGAAGGAGTGGAAAATGTGAGAGTATGGCAATGAAATAGGCTCTGAAATGATGTAAGGAATGATGCCAAATCATGCACACAAGCATAGCATACTAGGAGGCTCAAAGCTTAAGGCTAACAAAGGGACGTGCACCATGGCGATATCAAGCAAGCCCCAAAGGGCCAAGGTGACTCAAAATAGTCCCAAGGCAAGACAAAACAATGCCAAAGACATGCTTGAACATAGCCAACACAAGTTAGAATTAAAGGCATGAAGCATGGAGCATACTAGGCCAACAAAGAGGATTACACTACAACTACCAAAAGCAAGCATGAGATGACTTCACCAACTAAAATCAGAGTTATATCATGGGAAACTAAGATCAAATACACACTGAAATGGTGGCCCAAAAGCTTAGGCAAGATGGCATACACGTTGGCTCATACTTAAGGCATAAAGCACCAACCCTCCAAAGTATTGAAAGAGTGAAAGATGTGAGGGCATGCACTAAAACATGCTATGTAATCACATATCAAATGATGCTAGTTCATGAAAATAGTCCAAACAATGCATGCTAATGGACTTGAAACACAAAGCTAGTGAGCAAGAATGAACTATGGCTATACAAAGCAAGGCATGCATGACCCAAAACACTTAAAATTGAGCTTAAGCATGGTAAAACATGAGTAAAAGATTCCTAGAGTAGAGCCAAAAGCATGCTAGAATGATGGTTAAAAGCATGATGCATGTTAGGCTAGTGAATGGAAATGCACTATAAATGCAAGGAGCATGCAAGAGGCTATCAAATCAACCCTAGACAGAGGTATATCATGCTGAAATAAGGTCTAAGACATGCTAAGATGGAGCCAAAACATGCTAGAAATACATGCTACTTTGATGAGCTACAAGTAGGATTACACTACACATACAAGAAGCATGCAAGGGGTGACCAAGATAGCCAAAAACAGAGTCATGATAGGTCTAAAAGGTCACAAAAAAAGTGCTCAAACAAAGCCTCAAGAAGATAGAACTACATGTTCTTTTGGTGGGCCACCAACACAAGTAAACAAGAGAAGAGGAGGAGGGACAACCCCTTCCTATTTGGGACCACAAAACCACTTTTCCACCACTGAAATTCCTCTGGATTTCAATGGCGAAGAGGCCAAACAAAGGTGATCCAAAGGCCTAAAAGAGATGGCTCAAAACAAGGCCAAACAAGGCACAAAAGGGGGTAGATCACCCCCAACACCAAAAATAGCCTCAAACAAACACTTTTAAAACTTAAAAATGAAGCGTTTTACAGTTGAAAGTTAATCCAAAATAAACATGCAAATAGGGCCAAATAAGCTATGAAAATAAAGCTTTAAAGAGGTAAGAGACTCACCCTTGAAGAACCTCTTTAGAACAGCAACTTCAGAGGCAAAAACCAAGCTCAAACCACTCAAATGCAACCTCCAAGAACCTCAGCTCAGTAGTGAAGGTGTTTCACTAGGTGCTTTAGCGCAAAAGTGTGAAGAAAAGACACTTTTGAGCACAAACAAGTGCAAATATAGAGAGAAAAGAAGAAATATAGAGAGAGATATATATGTTTTGTATCTCCAATTTTCAGAACCTCTAGAAAGGGAGAGGGGCCTCCCCTCTTATAGAAATCCAAGTCTCAAGCTTGTTGAACAAGCTAGAGGCTTGGTTCAATCCTTTTATACACGTGTATGGAGGATGAGTTCTATGCTCACCAGCTGTCACAGCTGGCAAGAAAATATCTACAAAAGCAGATAAAAAGGTCTCGGCCAAAAAGGGTGCCGACCGGCCACCACTGATGGCCGATGGAAAGAAGGAATGGTCGATAGGCATGAGGCCTGGCCGATGGGTTGTAGGGTTGGCCAACAAGCCACCCTATTCCCTCAGAAACAAAACCACAAGTTCTTGGTCCACAACCAAGCACAAAACAGACAAGTTGAGAGGTTCTCAGGCAAGGCGTGCCGCTGAGACCTTCAGAAACTCAAAACGAACAAGAGCATGGATGATCATCGAGTGTTCAAACGATGACGTCCAAGTTTTGAGGACGGTAAAAAATGGGGTGTCTACAGAAACATGTAAGTAAATGTGTGAAAATCCAAGAAAGAGCAAGAAAAACCCTAAAATTCAACCAAATCAAGTTTTGTTCTGTTCAAAATGTAGAGAAGTGAGTGAGTTTTACAAAAAAAAAAAAAAAATTAGCGAGGGTTTGTTGGTTTTTGCTAAAAGAGGAAGAATCAAGAGAGAGAGGAAAGTTAGAGAGAGAGGAGAGAGTTTTAGATAGGTGTGTGTGTGGAAATGAAGGTTGGGTTTGTTTAAAACAATCGTGGCTCACGGAAAGACCGATCTGCCTTGCTGCCACCATTGCAACCCGGCCGGCTCCATTAGGGCCCGGTCATGCTTCATTTGGGCCTAGCTAGCCCCAAGTGTTTCACAGTGCAGAACCACAGCAAAAATAGAGAAAACATAAGAGAAGTAGAAACAAAAGATAGAGAGGAAGGAAAAAGAAAAATAAAGAAAGACAGGAAAAGATGGAGAGAGGGAAAAAATTGTGCTGAAGAAAAAAGAAGAAGAAGAAGAAAAAGAAAAGGAAAAGGAAAAGAAAAATAGAAAGAGAGAGGAAGAATTTGTTCTTTTTGTTTTGTTGTTGTTTTTATATGATTGAGCCCATTTTTCAAAAAATCGGCAAATTGGTTTTCAAATGGTTAATTAGAGCATCGTTTTGTTTGTTTTGATTCTACATTGGTTCAATTTGGTAAAATTATTGGTAGCTTCGTTAATTTGTGATGACGCTTTGTACCTCGATTTGCGTTTATGTTTTGTACCTTGACTTAGGGTTAGCTTTGCTGGCTTCACTCTTCGTTGATTCCACCTTTCCTCCTTTCGTGTGAGACACGTTAGGTTGTTGTTTCTTCGGTTAAAAACATTAGGTATGCCTAGTGTTCACATAACCTTTCCTCCTTTCGTGTGAGACACGTTATGTTGTTATTTTTTTGGTTCAAAACATCAGGTGCGCCTGGTGTTCACACCACCTTTCCTCTTTTCATGTGAGACGCGTTAGGTTGTTGTTTCTTCGATTAAAAACAATAGGTGTTCTTGTTGTTCACACCACCCTTTCGTCCTTTCATGTGAGACACGTTAGGTTGTTGTTTCCCCGGTTATAAACAATAGGTGTTCTTGTTGTTCACACCACCCTTTCCTCTTTCCACATGAGACGCGTTAGGTTGTAATTTTCACTAGGTTAAAAACAAAAGATGTTCCTGTTGTTCACAACACTTTTCCTCTTTGGTTAAAAATATCAGGTGCGCTTGGTGTTCACACCATCCTCCACCCCCTCTGCGTGAGACGTAGTTTGGCATGGAGCTTTTCACCCTTCCTACGTGAGACGTAGTTAGGCCTGCATGGTCTTACATCCTTTCTACATAGGACGAAGTTTGGTTTGTACTTTCTTTGTCCCTTTCATGTGAGACATGTTTATTTGACTCAATTCTTTCCGTGTGTGACATGGCTGGATTTGTTTTGCTCTGATTTATGCTTTCATTCAACGTTGCATTCTTTTTTTGATTGCATTGTTTGATTGCTTGTTATATGCATTCATTGCATGATCATAAGTTATGTTTTGCATATCCTTTTGCATTTTGCCCCTGAACTACGCAGGTTTGATTCCTCGCAAAGGGATACATAGGCAATCCTCGAGTTCAACCAATTGTATTTTGATCTACTTTCTTGCCCAGGTCTTACGGGCGCGTCAAATGGGTCGTCTTTGCAATTTGACATTCACTCGCTTCATTTTATGACTTTGAGCTCTGTCAAAGAGGGGCAACTGTAGACACCCCATTTTTGACCGCCCGTAAGACTCGGGCACTTTATCCTGTGCACTCAATAATGAAAGTTACATTGTGTGTGATTCGAATGCTCAACGAAGGATTCTGGTTTCGAGTTCTAAACGTATCACAACCTTCCAAACCAAGTTGTTTCTATGCCTCTAGAAGTAAGGTGCAAGAAAGGGATGTTAAATCTTTTTACCTTTGGTAGTTATTTAAACCTAAGTTCCAACACTTGAAATAGATCTAAAACAATACAAAGACACAAGAAATTGATGGTAAGGGACAAAAATAAGAGCAAGAGAAAAGGTAGTAAGCTTGTACCTCTTAAAGAGGACAAGCTCTTGTTTTTAATCAAACTTGGTCCAAGGACACTCTCAAGCCTGAATTGTGATACTCAAGGATCAACCAAGGACACTCTCATAGCTCATACCTTTGTCTTTACACTTTTTGTTTAGTCTTCAAACTGAGTTTTTAGAGTTCAAAATAGGCTAAAAAACATGGTGTGAGGTTTCAAAAATGGAGGGGCTAGCCATCTCTCCATGCTCTTTTTTACTGGCCTTGTGATTTTTGCTATTTCCTATCTTTTTCGAACTCTTTAAACATCATTTTAGTCACTGGTTTTTACATATTAAGGGCTGTTTAGACTTGTTTTAATTCATTTAATTGGTTCATGCTTTGAATACTTTGCCTATCAGGTTGTAAGTCCTCATGGCTTTGCTTGTTTAGGCCTTAGACATCAAGCCATTTGAGTTGATAGCTTTTGTTTGCTTGGTTTTCATATTAGAAGTCTCCTTCTTCAAATCAATCTCGCAATCATGTCTGCAACCTCCTTGTTTTCTTCTTTTCTTTTGTTTGAGAGTTGTCTCAAAGGATTGATGGTTATTCAACGCATGGGAAAAAAACCTATGCTCAATGGCTTAACCTCTATGGGGGTTCATCGTCAGGGCATAGTCCATCTTTCATGATTTGGATCACTTCTCGTTTGATGTTCCTTCTCATTTAGTGGACTTAACCATCATTTTGGGACAAATTGATTAAAGAATGAGGAGGACTAATAAAATGAGCTTAAAACCAATGAAACTGACATAAAGAAAATGAGTAAGATTGCTTGGATTTGGCCGGACGTTATACCATGTCCATAATGTCAAGAGTCGTCACGCACCAATTCTTGATGCGTTGATGAAATTTGAAGCGTCTCTACCTCCCTCTCTGAGCTCACTTCACGATAGGAAGAAGGAGTGGTTATTCATTGCATTTATTGATTTTTGTCCAATTGTCTCTGAAATCATCAAGCGATCAACTTGCTTATTGATGGTTTTGGAACCAACTTCATTCTTCTCTTGAGCCTCTCCATGACAAAGAAGAGCAGATGAGACAAATAGAGCTCAGAAAAGCTCTGTCTGCACTGTTTTTACCTTAGAGCAAAGAAGTAGACTTTTGCATGAAATTAGGGCACGGTCGGCCTTGTTTGGGCCTAGTCGAGCTACAATGTTTGGTCAACAGTGTGTTTTGCAGAAACAGAGGGCAGCGGTTGGAGGTGAAACAGGACAGATTCCTGGGGAGGCGACAGAGTTGCTTCTGAAAATAGTCACGTGCATGCAAACCTTATGCATCTTTGCTTATATCAATATTGTAAATTAATGTTCCCATTATTGTTGTAATTAAGTAATTATCATTATAGTTAGCATTGTTGTAATTATTATGAATATTCATTGTTAATCAACTTAGATAGTTAGTTTTATTGTTCATCCTCATTGTAATAAATTAGATAACTAGTTAGTTATTTAGTATTCATTAGCTTAAATCCTTCATTTGGTTTTGTAATAGTTAGTTTATTTCGTACACTTGGACATTCATTTGGACCCTCTTGCATGAAAGCAAAGCCATGTAATGTGTATATGTCTTCGAACCCCATATATTTCTCTATTTTATTTACTCGCTTATGATGGATAGTTTAGAGCATCACATTTTGTTTAGTATTTCTCATGATTTGCATTCATTCTCTTGCATGCGTTAGGCTCGGCGCAGCATTCTAACTCACATTGTCATTTATTACTTCTTTGAAAACATGTTTAAACCGTATGCTATCACATTGATTCACATGTCATGCTAGTAGCCAAGCCTATGATTGCATATTGCATGTGTTGCATTAATCACTTGCATATTAGAGCATGCATTTTTGTAACTGTTCTATTTCTTTTGGCTTCTTTGGAGTACTAGGTGAGCATTTATTGTTTTAGCATATTGCATGCATGCGAATGTTGCCATGTCAAGCATACCTTCCATGAGTCTAAGTGCTTAAGTGATATTCCTGTTTGAATGCCGGTGGATGAAGGATAATTGCTTGAATTGGAATAAATTGATTAATGTACATACAAACTCACTTTTTTAAGTGACGCGTATTCAAAACAATTTTCAAACAAACATGAAATCAAAGTGTTCCAATTTTTGCAAATTAGTTTATAATTGTGTGTGTCACATAGTAATGTTAGCCTAATAATTAGAACAAGAGCATATAATGTAAATAAGAATCACATCATGATTAGTAGAGGCTGATCTTTGATCGCGTGAGTTGAGTGCTCACTTCATGACCTTCCCCTCTCGTACCTAAGTTCCCGAGCCGAGATAATCTTGATGATGATGGAAACGCGGCCTTTGGCAAGAGTCACGGGTTTCCTAAATTTTCCAAAAATATTTAGGTGGCAACTCTGTATCTGGCGAAGTACTCCATTTTAATTCAAAATCAATTTTCCAAAAGAATTGTCGGATTTGGACTCATTTGTGTTTATCTATTTCACATTGCACTTGTGGAATCAGATTCAGAATCACAGGAGTCCGAACTGTAGGGCTAGTCATATCTGAAAGGAGCATGAAAAGCAAGCTACACTAGCTAGCCTATTTTTTACTTTGTCCAAGACAGGTTTCCTAGTATTCTTTCTACTTGGATTAGCACCCAATGGGAGGCCAAGTTATTTAAAAGGCAAGGATTGTGTTTTGGAATTGAGTTTGAGTGAAAATTTAGCCAACAGATCACCCTCCACACCCACTCCATATACCACACTCTTATGATAATTGATTTTTAACCCAGATACAAGCTCAAAGCCTCTTAGGATTCTTTTGATGTTTGCAACTTCCATCCCATGTGCCTCACAGAATATGATTTGACAAAGCACAATGGAGAAAAAACCCCTACTTGATTGGGGCACATGATTTAGTTTGGTTTGGTATTAAACACCAATCACAAATCTGACATAATTACATTAACCTCTTTTAATATTTTAATTCATAGTAACACTTAACTCATTTTTATCAGCAATGTGTATATTTCGCAATTGAAATGTAACTTTACTAAAAAAGAAATTGATATAATTATATCAAAATTTTGAAGCTTAAGATGTTTATTTGAAATCCCATAACAGGCCTCATAGATCTATCATTGGTAGATTATATGATTTTTGAGTTGCATGATATATATATATATATATGTATTGCATGTATGATTTGATTATTTTTTTGACTTTTGTATATAAATTATTCACAAAAAAAAAATCTTAATTTAATCATATATATATATATATGTATGGATTGCATGTACGAAACTAATGGCCATGTTTTTCGAGTTTGAATCCTTTGCCATGGTTTCCTCCCATGGTCCCTGCAGTGCCCCAAAACGACGTCATTTTGGGAGTGAAAAACAAAAAATCAGTCCAGACCAGAAACTGAGAAGAAGAAAATCATAAGAAGAAGAATAAGCGAATGTACCACCGGCACCACTCTCCGACGACTTCCACAACCCGCCTCATCGTAACCATCACTCTCTGGCACTCTTCCTTAATGTTCTTCTTCTTCGTTCTCAACTCTACTTCATTTGAAACAGAGTCTTTCTCAATTTGAAGGTGATAACATTTGTGGAAAAACAACAAAGTTTAATCTGAATCTTTTTTCGTATTTCACAGGAGATAGCAGATAGCAAAGCTAATGCCTAAACAAATTATAAGCAACTTTTTGTTAAGGTGCAATCTTCTAAAAAAACTCTTTATATCCACATCTACTATTCTTTTACTATTTCACACATCAACAATAAATCAAAGTAAAAAAATCAAACCAAACACTCAACCAAACTAATCCCAATAATTAGATCCCTCAATGCAAATCAAACGCTAAGATTAGACCCCTCTTTTTCTTCTTCAGCATCATTTATGGCAGCGACTAGGGTTTCCAGATCGCACAATCTAGGGTTTCAACGACGAAGATGAGGAATCAAGAGGAAGTCTCGTAGCGGTAGAGATTGGGCTGCAGTGGCAAGGGGAGGAGACGGGTTGGGGAAGATCGTTGCGACAATAATGGTTGGCGGTTGGTGGCGAGAGAGAGAGAGAGAGAGAGAGAGAAGGGGGCGGTGGTGGCGCTAGGCACCAGCTGTGAAGGTGGCAATAGTCGCATTGGTGGAGAAAGAGAGAGAGAGAGAGAGAGAGAGAGAGAGAGAGAGAGAGAGAGAGGCAGTCTTGGCATTGGGTGCCGCCTGTGAGGGTGGCAATAGTCGCGTTGGTGAGGTTGTTGAAGAAGCTTGCACCGATGGGTTTGCTAGTTTTAGAGACAAAAAGTAGAAGACGGAGAAAGAAAAAGAGGAAGAGAAAGGAAGTGACATGGGGGAGGTAGGTTGTGGTTGTTGTGGGTGGAGGCAGGGAGGGAATAGAAAGCGTTTGGGATGGTAGTCGGTGGCGGTCGGCGCTGGAGAGAGATTGCCAGTTAGGTTGCTGATTTGTTAAAGGTTCTATGTTTTTTGTTTTTATTTTTTTTATTTTTTATCCCCAAAATGACGTTGTTTTGGGGCACTGCAAGGACCATAGTAGGAAACTAAGGTAGAGGATCCGAACTCATGTTTTTCAATGATCCTAAGATTGCTTGGAGAATAACGCATCCTTGGTGACGAGTCTGCCGTTGTCATAACATTGATGACAAGGTGTGCGTTTAATGGTGGGATTTTGATCCTCCTCATTCATGGAATGAAGAATTTTTTTTTATTTTAGTTGATAAAATTGAAACATATTATTAAAATTTAAAATTAATGTTCAATAACAATCACATGGTTGTAAGGTTTACATTTTTATTAATTATTTTTTAATTTAGAAAAAGAATTAATTGGTGAACAGTCTAAACTTATAAGGTCTATATGTTATTTGATTTAACGTTTAATTTTTATTTGTGCTAAAGACATGCGTTAAAAATTGAGTCGTCGGTGCCGAAAAATTCATATGAAAATTAGCTAGAAAGTTGTTGATGATTGGCGGCTAACAACTGGTGGTAATGATTTGGATAAATAAGTGAATAGATAAATGACACATGTAAAGATAGATGACATTAGGTTATATTGGAACAATTAGACATATATGTAAGTGAGAGGGTAATTTGTGCAGGCAAATTGGCCTGAGCTAGATGGAAGTGATTTTGAGGCTTGGGTCGCAAGTTGGGCCAACCTATGAAGAGCTTGATCGAACTACTAGAAAGCTCATATTCTTGACCGACCTAGCTACCTCCTAATAGCAGTCAATGCCTTGACCGAGCTACAAGGAAGGTGGTCAAACGGACTAAGAATAGAGGTTTGACTGAGCTAGGAGGTGAGCCGCATGGTGGTGTGCTGTGCAAGCTTTACACGACGATGTGTGTTGCATGGCTAAGCCAGTGGCGGACAGAGCAAAAGTAGTTCGGTTGCATGGCAGAAGCCCAGTAGAGAGCTGTGCCATCTCACTTGGCTTGTAGTGAGGAAGGTGTCAAAGGATAAGCATTATCCTTTAGGAATTTGATTCCTAAAAGGACTCTACGAAGGAGAGTTAAAGTTCTACTAGGATTGTGCCATGCGAAATCTACAAAAGCTCAGGCTAAACACTAATCTCAGGTATTGCATTTCTTACTCTCGAATTCATAAAGCTTTTGCATCCTTAGTCTATTCGCTGACTTAGGCATCAGAGGGGCTTCTAGTACAGACCCGCATGCTAGCTCGCATTTGTGATTTTAGGTGACACGACAACGTTTGGAGGAGCGCAAGCTTGATCAACATGATTATATGAGTGAAGATTATTTCGTGCTCGTAAAATTGGTGCCGTCTGTAGAAACTTAGAGAACTTACCTTTTGATCAAGTTTTCCTTTAGCAAGATCCAATGGCGCACAACGAAGATTTGCTACATTCTGCCATTGATGGCCAGACGCCAAAAGTAAATAGGAGGAGCGAGGATTTTCCTTCTACTCTGCCCATGGCGGACTTGGACCCTTAACGACAAAACCCTTACATAAGCGCGTGAGAAAAGCGGGGTTTAAACCTTCGCCACTCCCGAAACCCTGATGGACAAAGGCAACGGACGGGCACCTAGGTTCTAGAGGATCATGTGAGGGAGCAAGATGAGTTGATAAGGAGGATGGTAGCAGACATGGAGGCTTTGAAGTGTCAGGTGAAAGGAAAGGCGTGGCTGAGGTGGAGATTCGTGAAAGGCGAACGCGATCTCGTCGTCCTGCGAATCAAGATAGGCACACCACGCCCATGTATTCTGAGAGTAGAAGCCTCCAGACAAGCAACATTCATTCAAAGACTTCCAGAACTCGTTACTTTAGGTCTGAGAGGACGAGGTTTGAAAGACCATATACCAAAAGAAGCAGCTATCGGCCCTCACACACTCATCAGACATTCTTGCGATACACTAAATTGCCTAGGTCGGAAGATCTGTGGACTATTTTGGAAGAAAAGGCACGGAGGAGAGAAGTTGCCCAGGTGCAGGACCCCAGAGGGTACTTACTTTGCAACAATTGGCTTCTAGGACGCATGGAAGCGTTGAGGTTGCAATGCCAATGTTGCATCTTACTTACGAGCTAGCGGAGAGAGTGCTGGAAATATTGTATAGTTCACCGTTTGTCTTGGCGATAGAGAATGCACCTCTACCTTTAGGTTTTAATCAGCCTAAGTTCGTGATCTACGACGGGAAATTAGATCTATATATGCACCTTAGCCACTTTTGACAAGTAATGGTTATACACAGGCGGAATGATGCCTTGATGTGCATCATATTCCCATCAAGCCTTGGGGATTTAGGCTTGACTTAGTTTGAGAGGTTGCCTAACGCAGCAGAATAAATCACATGGGGACTAGATATCATTCTAGTAGATGAAAGGGGCTCTTGAATCCAGAAAGAAGAGAAAATATCTTAATATTATTGAATAAAAGTTGAATAAAAGTTGTATCCATTACATATGCTCGTAGGCTTATTTATAATAAACTAAACCTAATACTTGTAGGAAAAGTAATTCTAAAATAAACTAGAAAACTTAAATCAACACAAATTAGGAAACCTAAGAGAATAGGAAACTAAAATTCTAAATGATTTAAAATCCTAGTCAAAATCTAATTAAAAAATAATAAAATTAAGGAATAATATATCAAAAATATTAAAACTAAAAATATAAAAATTCTTAAAATCTTGTCTTGCATTAGGTTCCTCTTATTTGAAAGAACTCGTCCTCGAATTCCAACTAGAGATTTGCCATCTTCCATGCCAAATAAAGAGATATTTTGAATACTTCAGTTGCTTGCCTTTCTTCCAAAAGTTGTATATAGAAAAGTTTCTTTTTGAAAGTTCTTCTCTATATGCTTTAATTGGTTGACAAGATTAATTAGACAAGCATTGAAAAATAAATTAAATTGCTCCACACCAAGAAAATCAATGAACTGTATTTTATGTTGATGTTGGATACTCTCTAGACTTTGTTGTGTCTTAGATTCAGTAGGACATTCAATTATCATCTTTTGAACATCAATTGCATCCTCAATCAACTTCTCTAGTACACATGTCAACTTTATTACCTCATCTTTTATTTCTTCTTTTTCATTGAGTTCAACTTGATCTCCTTCTTTTGCAATCTCATAACCATCATAATAATCAAGAGATAATAGTTCCGTCATTAGAAGCTCTTGGCTAACTTTAACGTTTTTCTCTTGCTTCACCTCTTCATCATCTTCTTCAAATTTCTTGATCAAAGTAATTTCAGTGACCACTTTTTCATCAATTTCAACGTTATCACCTTTGTTGAAATCAACTTGATTTTCTACTTCAATTGAATGTCTCTTTGGGTCTTCAAAATTTTGAAACATTGTGATATTCAAAATTTTTCTTTTTCAATGTGTGGTTGAGCATGGCAAATTTGTTGACCTACAAGACTTGATTGACCCAAACTTGGTAGAACCATAGTCATGTTTCTGGAATAATCTGTATCCACAATTGCATAATGATTATTGAATTGCAAAGAATATTGTGAATCAAAATTACCTTGTAACAATTGTTTTCATTCAAGCTTTTTTTTGATATTGTTGATACAACATATTCCTATGATTTGATTGAAGGAATCTAGAACTCATCAACTTCTTCATCTTACGCCACGTTCCAATGGGTTGTTTGTATTGTCGTCTTCAATCATACTGCAATTGTTTCCACTATGTAGAAACATAGCCTTATAACTTACATGCGACATATTTAGCTTGCTTTTCTTCAGAGATTTCCATACACTCAATGAATTTGTTAACTTTGCGAAACCAATAAATAAAATCCTCGGCATGAGAAGAAGCATTAAAATAGGGAATTTCTGGTTGTACTTGATAATCTGAAAAGTCATGATTGATGCAATTATTGCCATTGAACACATCACTGAATCTTCGTTGTCACCTTACCAACTGGTATTCACCATAATCCTCGAATAACTCATCTTCAGATTTATCCTCACTATCGTGTTGATAACGAAAAGATCATCTCAAGACGTTGTGGTTAATAGGCTGGCCTTGGGCAAATCCCATAGTGCGGTTCCTATTAACATTGTGACTAAGAGGTTGGCCTTGGGCAAGTCCCTTGACTCGAATCCTATTAGAACTTTCTCTATGATCATCGTTAATAGAGCTTGTGCTACCTCCTTCAATTAATGACATCGATCCAGGAAAAACCTTGCTCTGATACCACTTGACCAAGCAGGGGACTAGATATCATTCTAGTAGACGAAAAGGGCTCTTGAATCCACAAGAAAAATAGAACCTTGAATCCACAAGGAAGAGAAAATATCTTAATATTATTGAATAAAAGTTGAATAAAAGTTGTATCCATTACATATGCTCGTAGGCTTATTTATAATAAACTAAACCTAATACTTGTAGGAAAAGTAATTCTAAAATAAACTAGAAAACTTAAATCAACACAAATTAGGAAACCTAAGAGAATAGGAAACTAAAATTCTAAATGATTTAAAATCCTAGTCAAAATCTAATTAAAAAATAATAAAATTAAGGAATAATATATCAAAAATATTAAAACTACAATTATAAAAATTCTTAAAATCTTGTCTTGCATTTTGTTCTCAAGAATATTGTATCACTAACAACTTCTTTAGCGTTCTATTATCCCCGGATAATGAAATCAGATACGATGGAAAACCTAAGTTTCAGATTACATCAGTCACTGGCCATCCTTGTTTGCACTGCCTTTGCATTTATCTAGCAAGTTCTAAATCTCCTTCAGTATCTACCTTGTCTGCAGCTAGGAACGAAACAGATTGGCTTGCACTATTTGCCTTCAAGGATAGGATAACTTAAGATCCACAAAGTGTCATGAGATCTTGGAACAGCTCAATACATTTCTGTCAATGGCTGGGAGTTTTTTGCTGTAATCGACATCCTGGAAGAGTAACCGCCTTAAACCTGCAAAGAAAAAAGTTGACAGGTTCAATGCCTCCCCACTTGAAGGTAATCAATCTCGGAGAGAATGATTTCCAAGGTCTAATTCCTCAAGAGCTTGGGCGCTTGTCACGACTTCAAAACCTCAACCTCAGCAAAAATGCCTTTGAAGGGGAAATCCCGAGCAACTTATCTTACTATTCAGATATGCAAGTCATCAACTTAAACTACAACAATCTTGTCAGTGAAATCCCATACCAGCTAAGCTATTTGTTAACAAAGAAACTCAGTGGATTACTCTTGGAAATCTCTTCGACCTCTATGTTGGAGGAAACCAATTTACTGGTCACATCCCAGTTTGATTGGATGGCAATTTGAATCCGACCCGATGGGGACCCTGCCCCCTGTTCCCGATTAGAACAATTTTTTCTT